>VZRX01001904.1:9912-111299 GCA_013398075.1 Notiomystis cincta
CCCCCCAAAAAAACCCACCACCCCCCCCCCCAACAAAATAAACCTACAAAAGGTCTGTTTAATTCCTTTTCAAGAGATGTGTGCTATTTATAAGCCAATACCTGGGGTTTAAATTTTAATCTCTTTTATACTGGTAGTTCTTGTTTTCTCCCATATCCTTTCTAAAAGAAAAAGCCATGACTGATTTACATTTATTCTTGTTTACTCATTTTTAGCTTTCACTACTGTATGAACATGCTTTTATTTCACTATACTTAGTCCTCTAATTTTTCCTCACTATTCCATTTTACTCATTTATGATTGCTTGGTATTTTATGTTCATCTATTACTGCAGCTGCTATCACTTTGAAATGTCCCTTAAGGAACTTTGACTTAATACAGACTTTAATTTAAAGTTCCACCCTCTCTTTTTCAGTGACTTTTAAGGCACTAATTATGTGATTATTAGTACACTGTGATCATTATGCAGTGGGGCCCGTTACTCTCGTTCCTATTTATCACTTCAGGACAGTCACTGTTACGTGTGACACAGGGTAATCAGAGTGATCTATGCCAAAGCTAATACCCACAGCATTAATCTACAGACAGCTGGGAATTTTGGTGGGTGAAGGTTGGAAGAGACATCATCTGACTCGTTTCCTTCTGTCAGTAATGTGAATGTGTCTTTTTCTGTCAGTTTTTGCCAGCAGTATTACTCAGAACACTGAGTTTTCCCCCCACAGTTATTTCCACTGGCTGTTGTGTCAGTGACCATTTGCTCACAGCCAGCATTACACCAGGACTTTAATCACAATTTTTCAACAAGGTTTGTGGAAGAAAACATTGAACACTTAATCAGCAATCATCAATGCAAAACTCTTCATGCAAATAACCTAGAAAGCAAATAGGTGTTTTGGCTGTTATATAAAGGAGTATTTCCTAATTGCTGATTGCCATAAATCTTATTGTATGTTTAGTCTGTTTTCCAAACCTCGCAGTAAATGGATCTCAGTAAATTCATTTCACACTGACCCACTCTAGTCCTGATGACCAGGCTTCCAAAATGTCCCTGTCATTATCTTATAAGTTCATCTTCCATTCAAAGAGCCTCAGTGCTGAAGATTGGAAGGTTTGTTTGGCCAGGGTTCTCTGCCAGTTGTATTCAAGTGTGCATTTGACAGAACAGAAGTGTTCTGCATTAATTAAGTGTGCCCTTCCTTGGGCAGGTTGGCTCCCCCCAGTTTTAACTGATCCCCTCTCCCCCCATTACTGTAGATATTAAATCCCTTTTAATACTTTCCTGTCTGTGATTAAATTAGAAAGCTTCAGATTAAAAGCTTTCTCCAACCTTTGGTTTTTCTCAGTAGCTGAAACTTTTGTTGCATTTTCTGGCTAATTAACAGAATGATTGTGGTATGATGGCAGGTTGTGCTAAGTTGTGCTTGTGGGATAATATATGGCTTTGTCAAGAACACTGTGTAAAGTCTCTAAATTATCCCTTAACATGTTTAATTTGTGTTTGAGATAAGCATACACTATGTATTGCCTGAGGTAACACTAAACTTGGAGTTTCTGGCAGCCTAGAGCTTTTACCAAAACAGGGGGAGCTAAAAACTTACCTTTTTTAATGAGTTATTTTTACTTTGCATTTCATTAAAAATATACTCAGAAGACCTGATGGAGGTTATGTTTGATCCTACAGGATCACCTAAATATCTGTGATTCTTCAAAAATTTTAGAGATTAAAGATTACTTACCATATTTTATCTGTAAAGAAACATTATAAATGAGAACCTTTGTTATAGAGACAAGGCAGAGTGCCAAAACTTTTAAATTTACTATCTCTGTTTTAAATTTGTTCCAACATTCCTCCCCACTGAAAAATAACTTTCCATTGCTCTCTTTATGTGCCAAATGTATGCAGAGTTTGTGTTCAATATGACTAAAGATAAGACTCAATAATAATCGGAGTGCTGGGTTGAGGAGGAAATAATATAGAAATTTAGACATTACTCTTCCAATTCTGTTTTTTTCACAGATGTCACTGGCAGGAAGCAAATGCTAATTTTAATTCTTCTATGACAATTTGCATTATTTGTATAAGGAGGGTGCCTAAGTCATAAAGTCAAAGTGCTGAAACTTGTTCCTGGGCACTTTCAACACAGAAGTGAAATTTTCTTGTTAGGGAAAGTGAAAGTCATCACACACTCAATCATCCACACCACCTGAGAGTTTAACAAGCAGGTGGGCCACCACTGTGGGCAGCTTCACTGAGTGAAGCTGACTTCAGACACACACACACTAAGGCAGATGTTTTCCCTTCTGGCTCGACCTTAGGTTTCCCTGAGCTGAACTTCAGCCAGTATTCAACTAATTAATTTGTAGAGTACAGTGACAAAACACATTCCAGCAGATTGCCTCCAGAGAGGTAACCAGAAGAAAGAAATGGGGCATTTAAAATCTTACAATCTAAGTTCCCTGCCCCTCCTGTGGCAGCTTGGTCCAATGATTGTTAGGATCTGCAGTCTTCATGTTCTTTGTTGGGTCTCTCCATTGACTCTAGGCAGGCTCTTGGTTCTCTTGTCTCTCAGGCTGTAGTTTCAGCCTTCCTTGCTTCCTTATCTTCTAGGATGAACCAGCTGTGGAGTTTTCTTAAGTAGCTGAAAATTCAGCATCTGGGTGAAAGCTCACAGCTTGTGGCCCAGGCTTCAGCAAGCCTAGCTGCTGATGCTACATTGTGCAAAGTGAAATAAATTTCCTTTATTTCTTTACACTTCTGTAAAGTGAAACTCTTCACATGGAACCTATTCTGACATTGTCAATGGATAAAGTCCTACTGGCATAGATTTGATGTTAAACTATAAAAAATAAGTCACTTCTAAATCCTCCTGAGCATATGTAGATATTATAGAAATTGGTTTTGGTCTTATTTGTTATATACAATGCTATGTTAGATTAGTTTTAGTCAAGGCTTAGTAAAATATCTGATGAAGGCAATTCTAGTTAGTGTTGTATGAATAAAGATTTATTAATCCATCCTTTTTCCCCCCCTTCTTTTTCCTCTCATATGATATGCTGCACTGGTGTTTAAGTTCTGGTGTAGGCCAGCTTGGGCATAAGCAGAGTTCCCCAAAGCAGAATGTGAGCAGCAGGAATTTTGTGCTAGTTGCTGTAGGCAGACATGGACACTGAAAGTCTTTGCTTTCACTGGCAAAGTTCTATAACTTAAAAAATGCACTCAACATTTGCATAAGAGCATTTGAAATCCAGTTTATTAACCTTTTTCTCTGAAGAGTATAAAATAATCAAGATGGACTTGACAAGATAAAGACAGTGGGAGGAAGTTCTGAAGAACACAAACCAAGAGGGTTTTCTGAAGAAAGATTTATATCCCACACAAACTAACTATAAAATCAAATATTAAAGGAATTATTAAAATGCTACTTTCTAAAACATATTCAATATTGAATTTAAGATAATATCAAGGAGACATTTACATTTGGCTTTCAGATTTCAAAGTCCACTTTTAAAGCAGTTTACAAGGATATTATACCAAATAGCAGTCATGAATTTTATCTTCTATTTTGCCTGGAATATTTTAATAAAATCATATAATCAACAATAATTTAGCTCAGGAAAAGACCTTTAAGGTCATAGAATCCAACCAATTTTTAATCAAGTAATATAAGTTCACTGGTGTTGCCTTTTCTGAAGATGTACTTCCCAAAAGCCTACAGTTATTTGGGATAAAATTCTGAAGCAAGCAGTGCACTGAGCTGAGGTATGGAAGTATTTGCAGGGCCAAAGGACTGGAAGTAAACAATAAAGATCACAAGGAGGAAGTAAATGCAAAGTAACCTGCAGGCAGTAAGTAAATCTGTGTATACTGGAGTGGAAGTTTTGAATATGAGTACATGAGAAAAGAAGAAGCTGCTGCTGAGGATAAAGTTGGTCACATGAGCTCAAAGTTTGTGGAAACTTGTGTGTCTGTGTAAGGTTTTGAGATCAGAGTTCTTCAAAAGTTTGTCATTATAAGCTTGCCTTTTGCATAGTGTCACCATGTCCTTGGACCTGTTTTTCTAACTTCTAACAAGTAAGATTCTCTTTTTTTCTATTTAAAGGAACAAAAATTTTGTGTGAAACGATGTTATTATGGGTGTTTAAAAGAAGGTGGGAGCTGAGGGAAAATACTAAAGAAAGAAAGAAAAGGAAAAGTTAATGTGAAACAGAGCCAGCTGGTGATTTTATAACTACAAGGCAGAAACTTTAACAATGTCCTTGGGTTTGGAGGCAATTGAAACTAAAAGGGGTTATGTAGATCCAGATAGGAAATTTATGTTTTCAAAATGGATGGTTTTTCCTAGATGATCAAACATGAACACAGGGCCTGTGGTGCTGGAGTGGCCACTTCCCCTTTGGTTATCAGTGCAGGAAAGCTCTACTTGTTTTCATTTTTAAGTTTGATGGGTAACAGCAGAAACATTTCTCTTGGAATTGAGGTAGTGATTCAGATATGGTGAATTAAAATACAAAAAGATTTTCAAAAGTGAAATTAATGTCTTTTGTTTCTTTGCCAATATGCTGTAGTCCCACATGAAAATTTGTGAACACTTGAGGCAGTGGGTTGGTTGCCCCAGGTCTCCATTTCTTTCAAATAGTTTGCAAAATTAAAAAGATTTTTCTCATGTTCAAGGTACAATTTTCATTTGTGGATATCTTCAGAAAAATGTCCAGAATGTGTCTCAGAAAAACTATTCTATTGTCAAATCCTTTGTCATAAAGAGTATTTGTAGATTGTGCTCTCCTAGAACTTTAATCACCCTTCAGTGGAGTTATCAAAATAATTTTTTTAAAATATATGATAAAAAGCAAATTATTTGAGCTATTAAGTTAATTCGTATTATCACATGTACAAAACATGAGGATGATGAATTTTCCTAGGAATTACTTCAATGCTTGCCTTAAAAATAGTTTTTAAATACTTTTCTTCTACAAGAATGAGTCCAAAACTTTTGTCATTTCATGACTGGTTGAAAATGCCACTCCTGACAATTCTTGGACTCGATGACCAGAGAGGATCATGAAGAGAGTTAAAAATTTCATGTGGTTTATATTCAATTTTCTCCAATTTTGTGCAGAGGATGGTTACAGAGGGGAGTCCAAAACTTCAAGTCCAAATAAAACTGGATCAGAGATATCAGATCTGGGGTTGGCACGGCAGCAACACTTTGCAAAACAAGCTTTACCTTGAGTTATTTTTCTTGTTGTCTTTTTATTGTTCTTGTTGCTGTTCTTGCTATTGTTGTTTTTTTGATTTTTTTTCTTGTTTGTTTTGTTTTGTTTTTCTTTGTTTTTGTTTTCCCAGTCAGTTCTGACTTATTGACTCTCCTCTCTGCACTATAATCAGGGATAAAACTATATTCATTACTTTGGCAAAGCCTACCTTATAGATTTTAGATCATTATAAACAGATCCCAACTGCAGCACTGTGAGATGTGTTCAGTATTTTTCCTTTTCTGCTGTTCAAGCTGCCTTTCAGAACTAGCCCAGGTGTTAATATGTGCTATTAGTGCCCAGAGAGGTGGTATTTGGGTTAAATGAAGTAAGCAACTAAAGGGAAACTACCAGTCCTATAAAGATAGAAACTTTGCCATCCTCTGTCATCTGCACATTTTGCTGGGAAAATATCCCATGTCATATAGAGCAGAATCCCCCCAAAATTTAATTTTATCCCCAGATTAAAAGTTTTTCAGGACCCTTGAAGAGGAACAGTGGGTACTGCTTTATGATTTTAAAAATAGTGATGACAATGACATGTCTTTTCCCTCTCCCAACAGATCCATGAGATACTCCTTTTATTACTTTAGGTAGATAATAAAATAGGAAAGTGGCTGAAATAAAAGCATCTTCCCCATCCATTCTGATGTTTGAGAAGTGGGGGAATAACTGTCTCTATAATTATACCCTTACACAAAATTTTTTATTCTCTTACCATGTCTCTCATGACATGACCCCACTCATCCATTTATGCAGAGTCTTCTCTCTGCTTCACATTCTCTTTTTGCTTTTCCTCTCTTAATGACCATGGCAACAGAAGGTTAATGGACAGAATTTATGCTAAGTACTAATAAGCTAAATAATATCTGAGCTTGAAATCAGCACCTATAGAAAGTTTATCTTTTCTAAATAATCCCATAAAACATGAACATTCACAAAAATAGCATATGTACAATTCCACTCTATTTACAGAGCTATTAATAAGGAATTTCTAGTCAATGTTCTCTGAACACCCACTCTGCTGAGAGTAGTGTCTTCTCCTGTCTTTTAAGGTGGAGTTGAGTCAGTTAGAACCAGTGACATGCCAAATTTCACCACTCTGTTCTGGGATATATGGTCTTGAGACAGTAGCCTGCCATATTATGGGTGGATCCACCTCTTCCATCTGAGGGTGAATCCCAAAACAACTTCATTAAACTCATCCATCCTTTGTCTGGGAGAAATCATTGTCTGCCCTGTCTCTTTGTGAAGCTGTGCATTTCAACAACCTCCATCTATTGGTGTGGGCAGCCAAGAGTTGAAGTTAAATACCCTTTTTCTTAGTTGGTGTTCAAAGGGAGCAGTCAGGAAATTCAGTTTTCCCTGACATCAGCCAGCAGCAGGTTGAGGAATTATGATTCATCAGCCAGATCAGAAATCTGAGTGATTCGAACTTGCTTTCCAGAAAAGGGATGCCTCAGCTCCAGATCACCACAATGAATAATACCTCAGCACCACCTGCCTTCTAAGGCTGAGATTTACTTTTCTACCCACACAAGTATTTGTATCCATAATCTCTTTTCCTTCACTATTTAGTTACTGAGATTGTATTTTTCTTTTCTGATTTGCCACCTTTGCCTTCACTGTACGAACAAACATTTCAAACATCTCCCAGTCCTAACTTCAGCTTTGCTTAACTAAGTCTTCCTTGCAGAGTTTAGTTCCTCTGAATGACCATATTCCTCTAAAATTATTTTTCTATTTATTTGATTAATTAATTAATTAATTAATTAATAAACCTCAGTGAGGACCTGCCTGTCTGAACCAGGGTTTTTCTCTATTTCATTGTACCTCTCTGTAAGCAGGTTGAGACACTCTTATTCCTCTCTCTTAATGAGAGTTAGATAGGCTGAAATTAAAAAAAATGTTGGTTAATGTCTTGTAGTGAAAGTCACTTTTTCACAAATATTTTCCTCTGCAGAAAAAAAAATTAAAACATCAAATACTTTTCTTTTACAATTAATTTTGCTCTTTTGGACTGTCCTAATTTGAAACAAATTATATGAGTAATTTGTTTTGGAAAACTTATTTTAATGTTTCTAGGTTTTTTTTGTTTGTATGTTTGGTTTTTTTTTTATTTTGGTTTTTTTTTGGTTGTTTTTGTTTTGTTTTGTTTTGATTTTTGTTTGGGTTTTTTTACAAGTTAGCACAATAGCAGGGATTCTGTGTTTCTTATCTGACATTTACTTGCTATTCATGGACATCAAGGCCAATCCCACTTCTTGATTTGGAGCAATGCTGGCAGTTGTTGCTCTCACTGTACAGTTTCTTGTGGGTGACTTGTATAAGACTGTGATTAATATTTTCTTAAGATTTCTGAAATTCATATTTTAATTCTGGCTTTGAAAAGAACCAATCTTAAAGAAATTCTTGCAAACATAACTTGTCAGGTCCAAAGTCATCTTACTTGATGGATAAAGTTATCAGCATAACTTTAATTAAAGCTTAACTTTAAATTATAAAGTGAATTCTGATATGTGTAGTGATCCATAAAACTTCAGTTCTACTGAAGTTGTAGTGTAGTTAAGTACAAATCTGGTACATAAATCTTTCAGCAACAGAAGTGTCACAAACCAGAGATATTTTTGCCCCCTTGTACTTTGAGTTAGTTTTAGATGATAAAACCTCCAAATTACCAATACAAAGCACAGCACTGTGAGGGCAGCTATGCTGGAATACTTCTCAAATTATAATGCATTCCAAAATGTCAGCTGTGACATTCCCAGGAAATTTAATGTTCAAAGATGCTGGAAAGTAAATGCACAAAGATATTTGTTATCTCCTAGGTGTTAAGATACAATCCTCACACAAATGTAAAACTCAGGAACGTCCAAAAAGTGAACAAGTAAACTAAGCTACCTTGGTTAAAATGGTTTTTCAGCTCTCAGCAGCCTCTGGAAAGAGGCACTTTGCTGTGCCCTTAGAAAAGGATACTTTGCTGCTTTCTTTGCTGTTCACTTTCTGAATATTTCAGGTGCTTTATTTTCCTCTCCTGGTTCTCTGACTAGGCTTAGCAGAGGCAAACCCCCATATTTCCAGTCCAGAATTCTTTGCTTATTGTTCTTCCTTCATGACAATTAAGAGAGGTGATCAGAAGGACAGGAACAAGTAAAACAGAATCACATGAAATGCAAATATATCTAGCTTATCTTGGCAGAGCATAAATATCTATATGGTCTTCTGAATATAACTAATTTTTCTGTGTTCTGTATGCCATCAACTGAAATTTGGCAAAGTTCCTTTTTTTCTGGGCCCTTTCAGGATCTGCATTTTATTCTTTAGAGACATTTCTTGTTTGCTTAGTTTAAAGTTCTGTCTGAGAACATAAAAGACATTGGTTTCCTTTGAATGTTTTACTGTGAACAGAAGTAATTAGTCTTAATGTATTTCCAGACAATATCTAGTATCACTAATCTTAGGCATGCAATTAAACTTATCTTTACTTCTTGCTCTGTAAATTTAGCGAGATTTAAACAGAAACATTTGGTGAGTATTTCCTTGATATTTGATTTTAATATATACCATGTATGTTTATATATAATGCATCTTTCTAAAGTGAACAATCTATAACAGTAATTTTGAGATAGCTAGCTAAAGATCATTAGACTTCTGAAAGCTTGTGTATATGATGGAAAATACATTTACATAGTTGTGTGTGCTTTTGGTACCAGGCTGAACCGAAGCCTCTAACCTGGCACTCAGTTGTTCAAGGTGATTGTGAGACAAACTGTAAACTGTGCCATGAAAACAATGTCCCTTGGGGGCTGGGAATTACAATTAAAGGAAATCTGCTTTCTCATGGCCCAAACACCCATGGTTTTGAATGATTTGGCTGTGTACTTTCAGAACACCTTTTGGAATACACAGAAGGTCTAGCACATGATGCAATGAACTCAAAATCCTGACGGGTCTGATAGGCCACTTGTCTTCAACCAACCTGCCTAGGTGTAATAAGAGAGTATAAGATTTGAGATCTCAGCTGACAGGAAAAGAAAACCATCACTGATGTTTTGCTTTAAGCAATAAAATGTGACCTGAAAAAATGCAAGTGATCTGTAATTATCACAGGTAAGTGGACATTCAGAAATGCAGGGAAAAGAAAGAAAATTATCCTGAGGTACTATAGCACCTGGGGGCCCTGGTGTGATGACTTGTATGTGTCTCTATGTATAACTGTGCCAAAGAAAATATCCTACATATTTATGAAAGCACCAAACATGATCGTGTATTAAACACACTTTGGTTTGTTTTCTGTATGTCTTTATGTATTCTCATTGGCATAAGTGCTTTTATTACCTGCCCATATTAATGTAAAGGTCTTTGGAGTGTCTCAACTTCAGAGAAGAAGAAAAGAAAGCTGTCATGAAACATAGAAATCATTGCTAGCTCTTTTGAGGGTGAACTTTTAAGTAGCCACATTTGATACCAGGTGTTGTTTTAAAGAGTGTCATTTGTCTTGAGTTGCAATTGGGAGTCATGATTCCCTCCCTTTAGGTGTTTTTCTTAGTTTCAGTCCTAACCCCTTTCATTAAAGTCTGATTCCATTATTCACTGCCAGTAGCTTTGCTTATTGGGAGTTATTAGTAAGGTTCTGGTCACTGTCACAACCTGTTAGCTCAAAATTAAACTGACTCAGAGCTTCCCTATTGGCAGATATGTGTGGTGGATCAAGCAGTAAATTTTGAAATCATGATAATGGATTTATCAATATTTATTAATAGACTGGCTCACCATGACAAGTAATAAAAAGACTCTTTGGAGTTATGAGGGCAAAAGGTTAAGAGGTTTGCTCTATGTCTTGAAGATAGCAAACTTCTGCTGAGTGAATGTTCAGAACTGAGAGCCTCTTGGTAAGAAATTAAAACACAGCAATTCAAGCTCAAGCTCAGGTTTTATATCTGATCTTTACAAGGAATGAAACATCTTCTATCTTCACATCACAAGACAAGACTGCCAAAGAGAAATGAGACATAAGGCAGCCAGGGAGCCTGAAATTTCTGGGTAAGTCTGCTCAAGATTTAACATTTTGTGCTGACCACAGAATAAAAGACAAATACCACAGCATTTCCTTTTCCAGTGTTTTGACTCATCCTGGCATCATTCATCCCACAGTGCCAGGTCTCATAACATTGTTATCTTTTAACTAAATTGGTTTAAATATTCACATGGAGCAGGTGAATCACATGTGAATCATTCAATACATGGAGCTTGCCCAGAAATTCCATTCAGGTTCTTCTCTTCACATAGGAAGTTATTATATAGAAGTATCAACTCATGTGGTTTATATCAAATCAGAATTTCAACATTTTCTGACAAGCTAATGACATATAGTTAACTGGAAATCAGTTAAATGATTCCAGTCCAGTGCCAGAAGCACAGCAGATTCACCTCACTTGACATTTACAAAATTTTAATGAACTTACCAGGTTCTAAATACCCTTTTCATAAGTATTGCCAAAATTTTTAGTCATACAAAAGTTTCTTTCCCCCCTATATAAATGTCTTATATTAATGATTACTGGTATGCCCACCTTTTTTGTGTTTCCCTTCTTGTCTACCCTGGTGGAGATGGGTTTGCTCCTCTTTCTGCAGTTCCCTACCCTGAGCTGGGGTGTCCTCCTTCCACCACACCCTGTACTGTCACCCATCAGCTGGGGCACAGCCTGCTCATTGTGTGGGACAGGGACTGTGCTGTGTCAGACCTGCAGAGGCTTGTGATGGCAGCAGAGTGATTTCTGCCAGTGTCAGACAGATTGAGAGCTGCTCTAAGTGCTTTCCCACTCCTAGGTCTCTCTCTGCAATCACAATTTTTCTCTTATCACCTCTTACACTTCCTGTCAAGCTGACTTTTTTTCTAGAAAGCCCAGATGACCTTCTGTTTGCTGTTGAATCCATCTGATAGTTATCCTGTGAAGTTTCATCACTGTTCATTTCCTCTTTAAGGTTTCTAGGATTTCTGCCAACATCCTTTCAGGAACTCTCTTTGTGTATCACCTTTGGGGTATTACATTCACATGTGCCTCTCACATTCACATCCCTTCTGTATCTTCTGATGTTACCAAGGAACAGCTGTGTGGATTCCCCCAAAAGAAGAAATAATATTTCAATATAATGCTAAGTTGGGGTGGGTTGGCATTGGCCAAAAGCCAGGTGCCCACACAACCACTCTCTCTCTCTCTCTGTTACTCAATAGAACTGGGAGCAGGTGGGAAATAAGATGAAAAGCTTTTTGAGTTTGTTTCCCTGTTTGCCTACCCTGCTGGAGATGGGTTTTCTCCTACTTTCTGCAGTTCCCTGCAATGTATTTCTCCATCCACTGGTAAGGCAGCAGCCCATGAGTCCATGAATCCATGAGATAAAAATGGGGAGATCACTTACCAACTGCCATCATGAACAAAACAGACATGACTTAGGAAAACTTAATTTAATGTATTTAATTAATCAATCTGTGATGAATATTATAAATGTTTAATTCTTCTTTGTTTTGTCTCAGACATAGATTTTGAAGAGACACTTTTTGAGGTAGTCCCTGGAAATTTATTTTCAAGCTCAATGGAAGAGGAAGGAAGTCTATGGCAGGTACAGCAGGAGCCTGCAATCCACAGTCTAAAATGCAGGTACATTTGGGTACAAGTGGCTTTTTAAAAATTATGACAAACCTGCTAGCAAAACCTTCAAAACTGTGCTCTGTGCTTTTGTAGTGCTTTTTATCAGCATTCAAAATGCTTCTACCTTTTTAAATACATTTCTTCTGCTCAGATGAGCACATATATCCTGTAGCTTCTGGGCAATAATTTAATATTTAGTTCCACAACTGCTGATGGTGTGCTAAGGGAAGCTTATGGGTCATCAGCTCCTAATCACAGCTTGAAGGATGTCTACCTTTGTGCATCTTCATGGGGTGAGGGAAGGCTCAGAGATTTAATGTAGAAGTAAATCTGATGTAGGTTGGAAGGATGTTGGAAAGGAGTATGAAGTGACTCTTTTGAGTGACATATCCATCGGCGTATTTAAGGGAAAGCCGTGGATTTGGAACTGTGTTATGGAAATCATACTAAACCCACTGTGGAAAACACAGTCAGAAATAAGATATTTAGGTCTTTCATAAAGAAATAAAAGGGATTTCTGGAATGGGTAGGAGATTGATGTTATACAAAAGGGATATTATGCCTTTTATGAAACTTTTCTTTCAATAAAAACGATGCCTTTTTATCTGTTCACATTTTTTCACTGCTTTCTATCATGTCTTAGAGATGCTGTGTTTGACATTTGCAGTATCAATATTCTATGGTAGTAAACTCATTAAAAAAAATATTGAAATCAATGGAGCAGTCATTAAGAATTACAGATATAATTTGCCTGCAATGTCTGTTTATAGACCTCAAACCCACATTTAAATTCATTGATTTTCTCAGGTTATGATTCTTTTTTCTTTTTACCTAGTAAGAAGTATGATACATTTATGAAACTCACACTCACATTTAAGTTTTGAAGGACATGGGGTTTTTGTCGTAATCTATCCTCTCCTTTCAAATTAATTTTTTATTCTTTGTAATTGCCATTGAAATATATACCTTGTAGTGTTTCTACTCTATTGTTTACACTACTTTAAACACCACTAGTAGTTTCTACTGTAGTGTTTAGAAAGCAAAGCTTTTTTCATGGAAATTTCATAAATATCTTTTTGTTTGTATTTCAGGGTTCATCTTTATTTGTCAGATTCTCTGACACAATAACATAATAAGCATATGCCAAAAGCATTGTAGAGCTATTCTGAAATATTTTTTTCTCATAACATCAGTATTTCAAGTTTATAATGCCAAAAATCTTCGTTACAAATGGAGATTTTGAAAAAATTCATTAAATTAAGCTATTGTCTCTGTACTCTTCTAACATCACTATCTTCAATTTCAAAATTAAGTGTTTCAGTAGTTTCAAAACCAACCATTCTCATTAAACAAAAGCTTGTCCTGATGGGGCTGCATTGCTTGTTTTTTTCTCCCTTTCCCCCTAACGTATTTCTGTCAAGACAAAGCATATTCTGATTCAGCCCTCTGAGCAACTTAAATTCAGCTTTGAGCAATTATTGCCTAATTCAAAATGCATTGCAAGAATACTACATATCCTGATGCATAAGTACCTCAAAATTCTGCAAGGATTTCTTTCAAGAGGTCAATTTATTTGACTGTTAACAAATGCTTTTGTAAGGCAGAGCAATATATTATGCTAAGGACCTTTGAAAAAAAGTTGAATAACTCCAGAGGTTTTTATCCCTTTTTAAAGAAATACAGATCTGTTCCATTTGACCCCTAAAATGAAGGGGGTCTTCTGTATTGAAATAATACATGAGAAATCTGATTTTTATGTCTTCAAACATAAAATTATTGACTACTTTCCAGTGTTATCAGTGTACTGATTTTTATAGAGAATATAATTCTTTTGAAGAAAAGGGGAATCTGAAATAATTTTTAGATTATTAAGCTCAGTGTGATGACTACAGAAAAATTTCTGAATAACTCACGTTAAGAGGGCTGGTTTTGCTTTCTACTGTTTCTGCTTTCTGTCTTGCATTCTTATTTCTGTCCCATGTTCTTCAGTTTAGGTTTTTAGGAATTACAGAGATAAGAGTTTCTACAGCTGCCAGAACAACCACTATCTCTAGTTTACCTGGGATAAATCCAAGTGCTGAATTAATTGTTTGGATTCATGTATTGTTTTCAACACAGCTGTTCAACACTGTGGTGTTTCCTTACCTTGTCTTATATCACTATAGGTGCTGGTTTGAAAATGCTTCAAGATGTAGTGCAGCTTTCATTCTGTTCTGTGATGTATTTAACCAAATTGAGTTGTACTGCAGTGCTGGAGAAAAAATAATGCTAAATTTTATTTGACTGGCAACTCAGAGCAGCCCAGCTACAAAAGTGGTGGAGAAATGAATTTTGAGGCATCGCTCTGAGCCAAATCAGATTTAAAAACATCCACATGCTGAGTGGATATTCTTTATCCTTGAGGATTATAAGTTGTTCCATCAACAGAAGTTTATGTACAAATGACTAATTATGAAATTTGATACCTGTGCCAACACAAAACAGCATCACCCATCTAGCTGAACTTTTGTCTTAAAATTATAACAGCATTTTTTCTTATGGCAGCTATAAATGTCTAAAATAAAATGTTGGTCTCATAAGAAGTTTATACAATAATAAGACCAATTTAATGGGAAATAATTAATCTTTCCCACTTCTAAATTCATAAAACAAACTCTTCTTCTGAGATGGAAGTTTAGAAGCTCAATATTTATATTGTCTCCTTATTTGTTATTTTCTTGTACATTTCCTTCCATGTACATCAGTGGAAGCCTAATATCCCTGAATTTTAAGTCTGTTTTCTAAGATGTGGTATGGAGTAGAAACTCCTCTATGCCAGTTCATTAATTTCCATTGTGTTCATGAGAGAGCAAATGGTCTGGACAACTTTCCTGATAAATGCGATTTACGGGATGCAAAGGCATTGGGGTCATTTTAAGTGAAGAAATTGCGTTCTTGTGTCTCCCTCTTGTGGTAAGAAAATACACCGACCAAAAATTGTTAATCAGAACCATGGGAAGAGAGTGTGGTTTCAGATTTGTTCATTGCTATAAATTTTCTAACGCTCGTGTTCCAAACTTTTGAGCTCTTTTAACTGAACTGTTAGGAATTCTCGTAGAGGTTCAGGGAAATTTCCAAGTTAAATTTTGGGCCAGATTTTTAAAGTAAACTCTGCTATCTAGCTGAATGTAAAGAGTGCCCAAAGATAATAAAATGTAAGTGGAAACCTATTGAAGCTGTCGTGCAGCAGGAAGGAATGTTCAGAGGGAAGTGAAGGTGCAAAGCTGTCCTTCAAATATGAGTTAATGAGCATGCAGAATTTATCAGCAGCAAACTCTTAATCCACTAAATTACTTCTGTCCTTGTAAGGCTCTGACTAGGACAGAATAAACACACAACCAGAGCAGTCAGTGCAGACACAGAGTTTTAATCTCCCATTTCAAAATAGAAAGCAAAGTGTCTGAGGTGCTGTTGTGTTCCAGATTTTAGACACAGTACAGCAAACAAGGGAAAACACCCTTTGACTTTGAGCCAAAGGGTTCTCTTTCTCTATTTCTCTTACTGCAGTCCTACAAACTCACTTGTTCTCTTATAACAGGAGAAAAGATCTATTCCTATATTCTGTAAGCTGACCCTAAAGGGATGCTTCTGGGAACCTTCTCTGCCTATGTGGCAGTACAGGGGATTTTTGACTACATGAGATAAACAGCATCCCCTGAAAAAATGAGAAATGGACTTCACTCTGTCTGTTACAACAGGAGCAGGAGTCTGAAGTTTATGAGTCCCAGGTGAATGCATTAACCACAGAACTTTGAAATAGACAATGACATCTTGTCTGGGGAATAAATACCATAAGTGCAATAGATTTTGAAAGAAAAGGCTGCTAATAGGCAAATACATGATTCCTGGTCTGGTAATTAATGGCATTCCAGAAATCTAAGCAACACTTTCTCCAAGTGGGATGAGGTGCATATTTGAAAATAAGAATAATATATACAAGAGAAATGATCTTATTTGCAATCAAACATTTGCACACCTGTCAGACAAAGAGGGGGAAAAGATTTCCAAGTTACCAGAAGCTTTCTGAAAAATCTGACATACTTGGTTGAAGAATTGTTTTTCCCCATTCACAGCTTGGTAAAAAACTACATCCTTTAATTTTGTCCCTGGTAAGTTCCACTTTTTCATTCTTGTACAGATATCCAAAATATTGTTTAAAAACTATTTTAAATGCTTAGAAAGAAAACTAATGAGAAAGTAGTTTATACTAGAGCAGCAGTATGCCAGATATGATGAGTTTGTAGAAAGAAAAATTATATAGCACCTGTGTAAATGAGTGTAGATGTTGAATTGTGCCTAATTTTTCTTGTCAATACATGGGATTAACATTTCTTTCTTATCTATCCTGACAGTACTTCACATCTGACTTAGATGTTTTATAGGAATGTCCTTTGTTCTTGCTTTATATTTCCATAGTGCATTCTTTTTTGCTAGTAAAATTATAGTTCAAATGTGCAGGTGATCCCATCTGTGCAAATTCCTATATTTGGTCACAAAGAATGCCAAACAAAATGTAGAATAAAAGAATAAAAGTTATATTATGGCTGAAACAATAATCTAACAAGTATTTAGCATTATTTCTTTAGGAAATTTATTCAACAGTCAGTCTAATTTTGTCCTACAGAAACTACCACTGAAGATATGCAAGGTAAAATTTCAGTCCGACTCTAAGATATTAGGTTACCATTTAAAAATAATATATTTGAGCTTTTAGGTGGAATATGGTGATCTAGAATAACTGGTGGGCACTAAGCACCAAAATCGGTAAGGTGTTCCCTTTCCTACTGCTGGGGAGCTAGAGAGCCGACTGTCCTACTGCGGCTGGGAAGATAAATCGGTACAAATTTATACCTGGCTCCACTGGGTGGCAGCCCAAGCTCTTCTCAAACCCGAAAGCGAGCTGAAAAAGCCAGCACCACCCTCACACACCCGCACTTTGTAAACTTCTCGAGACTTTTCTGTACATCTTGTGAGTCAGGTGTTGGCCGCTTCCTCCTCAGGACCTCATAGCAGGGTGGTCTCTCTTCTACTAATGGCTCTCCAAAAAGACAGTTCCCATATAATTCTTGATTAATTGTGATTAGTTCACACGACCTGTTTTTTAAAGTGAGGATTGTGAAATGAACACCTTCACTGTGAACACTCACTATTCATAGAAGCCATTGGAGACATCTAATGGGTTTAAGCAGCTTATCTGGAAATTGAGGGGAAAATCTTGTGCTGTGTCCCTACCCCACAGCCTTGTTCTTCAGAGCACACTGAAGCACCCCTGAACAAATGAAATCTTTACAGCCCTGAGAGACAGCACTTTTGATCTGCTGTTCTAACTTCATCACTGTTGTCTGTTCAGCTGTGGGCTTTTTAATCCTCCCAAGGGGTGAGCCTCTCTGGCTCTGCCTCCTGTGACACTGGTGAGGGGTGCACTGAGAGGGTTCCTTCCTTCAGCCAGCAAGAAGCATGGGTCACAGCAGCTTCAGGTGACAAGGATTCCATTGTCCTTCCAGGATGGTAAAGACATATTGCAGTGTCCTGGCCATGCCACATAAAAAGTAAATTTTCTTTAGGTATTGGAAGTCTTTCTGTACTTTCTGTTGGATACAGTTTCCCTTTTCTCTCTTTTCAATAATTTTAATGATTTTTACAAGGGACTGCTTGGCCTCACAGCATATATCATAGTTTAGTCACTGTTTCACTAAAAACAGTATAATATAAGAAGGACAATTTTATATGACTCTGGTGTACAAGCCATATTCTTTTCAATAGAAGCCTGTTAGTTTAATCTGTGTAATTTTGGATTATTTCAGATACTTTCAAAAATTCCTTCAGGAAAGATTGCTGTGTTTTCCTTCAGTAGACATATAAGGTCCTTTCTTTTTCCATGGACAGGCCCAGTAAACTGGATAACACTGAAAAAAAGACCCTAGCTTGGAGTTTGCCCTGATTTGATCTCAGAATCACAAGGCAGTGTGCTAGCAGCTTCAGAGCTGTGTCATGCAGAAACACACAGTGTACATCACTTTTCAAAGTCTTTTTCATCTCCTAATCTCCAGCTTGGAACCTGAGAGATTTAGGAAATCAAACCCAGGCAAGAATAACCTGTTAAGGAAAAGGATAATCTCTGAAGAATTTATGTGCACCTTAGTCTATAGCTCTTACATTACAATAAGTTTAGGGACTCAGTAGAGAACCTAAGAGCCCTTGAAAAGTTTTCAGTAGAGTTTTCCTTAAATGCTTTCAGCAGAGTTTGTTTGGAGATTGTCACTGAAATGGTGCTTCATATCAGAAAACACATGAAGGAAAATGAAAGCCACCTAATTTTCACAGGTTGAAATTTCAGTTCTGAAGCAGAGGTGTTTCTAATAAACCTGTCTTTGGGAGTTGGATGATTTTTTTTTTTTGTTGTTGCATCCAAGCTACAATGAAAATATCCTCTTGCATTAGTTTCTTTCTTGCTCTTAAAAGATGGGAAGTATCAAAGGCTCCTGCATCCCTTTTGTGATGTAGGCTGCCTCAGAGTCCAATGGCTCTGATAGAGCAAGCTGATATATCTGATTGTTGCCCTCCAGGAAAGGTAAAGCTCTTCATACTCCCTCCTCAACTGCACAGGAGGTTTCTCATACTCAAAGCAGAGATACATCTTTCCTAATCTCTAGGAGAGGTGCCACGAGCTGTACAAAAGTCCAGCCAGAACAAACCACAGACCCTCCCCTGGCAGCAAAGGTCACCATGGACATGCCACCAGTGGCAGCTGGACCAGCCCTGTACTGCTGAAGCCAAAGCTCATTTGGCAGCATTTACTCAGATTTCCATCAGTTACCTGGGGACTTGTGGTCATGTCTGTGATGGTGGTTGCTGACAGCATTTTGAGACAACAGGCTTTCAACCAATGACAATTTTTGGAGGAACTTATTTCAAGAGTGAGACCCAGCCAGTAATATTTGCTTCTAAAGGGAAGGAGAGTGAACATGGACCTCAGCTTTATCTCCACATATTTTAACTCCACTTGAAATGTCTTCCACCCAGACAAATTGCTTAATACCTGCAATGAAATTATTTCATTGCAACACACCAAGAGGAGGACTAACCTTTCTGTGCCTCTTGCTTTGTAACATGGTATGCTGTCAAAGGTCTTCTGTGGAAACAATCTGGTCTCTGCCTGCCCACAAGTGGGTCTCTGTCCCTCTCCTACCTCATGAAAGAGGGCTTTCACCGTTAATTTTTGTGAAGCTCTTTGCAATTACTACCTGACAGATGCCTAAATATGGGCCGTGGTTAGTATAATAGAGTAACTAAAATGACCTTTACAGAATGATTTTTGCTGTAAAAACCTCTCAGTGTGCTCTGCTTTAATGTTCTCATCTTCTTTCCATTTAATTGTCATCTCATACCTTTTGTTTCTTTTCATTGACCCTTCTGGACAACTGTTTTGGGGAAAGCCTTTGTATATATCTCTCTTTCCTTTCTCTCTATAATAGATACCATCTTCTTTTAAAGAGCAGGCTCTCCCTCCCTCAGCTAAGTACTATCTTGGCAGGCAAATGGGGAGGAGGAGTCTTCTTTAAAAGGCTCTGAAATTGTGTTGTTAAAAAAATATATAAATAAAGCAACAAACCTTTTAATAGGGCTTTGAACAATCATCCCTTTCATTCCCTTATGGCCTTTTGTGCTTCTGGCTTTTTTATTATTTAGTGTGCTTCAAAAAAAAAAAAAATCCAAATGTTTTATGTTAAGCCATTATGAGTTTATTTGGGTTGAAAATAAATAAATAAATGTGATGCTAGCAGTTGGGACTGTGAGCACATGCACAGTTGCCTGGCAGAGGCAACCTATAGGAGGCACATCAGAAGGCCAGAATAAGCTTCAGTAAAAGACCAGAACAAAAGCATCAGCAGCATTTGTTTCTGGTTAAGTACTTTTGCATGAGCCTGACTACTGGAGTGGTTTACCCAGCTTTTATCTGTTTCAAATTCACCTCAGTCCCCTCAAACCTCTCTATAGAATCACTCCAGACTGTAATTCATGGTAATTACATGGAACAGGAGGAAGCACGGGATTTTTAAAAATCTTTTTTTCGTTTTATTTTCTAAGCCACCTGATGGGAGCATGTGACTGGTTGGTATCCAGTGTTGCTCCTGGAGTTATTAGATACCTAACTGTTTTTTCCATGACCTGTCTGATTTTTTTGTGTGTCTGTGTATTTTGATTTATTTTTTAAAGTGATGAGTATATTTTGTGAATAGCCAGAAACAACAGTTTGTTCCTTTTTTTCTTTCTACCTCCTTCCATTTTTGTTTGCCAGCTTTGCCTGTCATCCCCAGAGAATTCTGTATCAGGCTGGTGACTGCAGCTAGGTCTCCTCTCTGTGCATAATTAGTATAAATCTTTCTTCCTCTCAGTTCCCTGATGGAGCTTTGGGAGAGCGGGAAGAGTCTTTGGCATTAAACACACTTTAGGTTCACATCCTAGCTCCCATATGACCTATATTTGGCAAATCAACATCAAATATTAAACTTTCTAACCCTCTTTCTCCATGAGACTGAAGTATATGGCAATTCTTGAAAAGCACATATATAGACTGCAGCTGCTCTTGTTAAATTAATAGATTGTAAGACATGGAAAAGAGGAACTTCTAATCTGAGCCTGACTTTGCTATCTCAGTTTTGAGACTCATGAATAAACCAAACTGATAATCCTTGTGAAGCTGAACAGGGTCACTGACAGTCCAGATCTCAAAAATGTGGGGAACAAGTCTCTAGAAAGGATCCAAAGGAAGGACAGTGCCTAAAGGGAACCCTTCAGTAAGTGCCATTTCGTGTGTTGGTCACAGAATGTCAGATTGCAAATGACAAAGACCTTCTGGCACACATAACTCAGGTGCATCAAAGAACAGAAATCCACAGCACAAAACCAGAGAACAAGAAACTGTCTCTCTAACAAAGTGATATCTCCACTTTGCTCTCTTGAAACAGTGCTGCTGACTTTTATAGCATCATAGAATAACCTGAGTTGGATGGGACCCACTAGGACCAACAAAGTGAAAAAAAAATTCTCTTGGAATTATATGAAGGAGTATGATCTGAACACAATTTTAATTACTAGATTCCTTTAACTCAAGTAGAATTCCCTATAAAAGCCAAGTGTACCTTTCAAAATTTTGTTACAGGATCAGGAACAGAAAAGAAAAAGTCATCAGTACTTGGACTTGGGAGGCTTAATGTTTTATAGGCTCTTGTGTACAGCTGTCTGTGTGCTGGTTCTGACCTATTCAAAAATAGATACTGAGGCTCAGAAAAAGCTTAAGAGGAAGACAAAACTAAGGTTTTCCCAGTCCATAAAACAGGGATTACAAACTTTCTGACCTCATAGTGACATGTGAAAATAATTAACTTACTGCATTCTGCAGTATTTTAGTAGGCAGGGTATGTGTTCCTGAGATACAGAAAATTAAGTGGAAAATTGAGGTTATTGGGAAAGGGGAAAACTATATGCATACTTTTCTATAGTACATTACTAATTTTAATGAGATGAGAAGAACTTAAAATGTAAACTTAAATTATAAAAGAAATCCCAAGAATCAGTGGAAAATTTCCTGTTGCCTCCAGTGCTTTTTAAAGTCTAGACTAAACAACAATAACAATTGGTATAGTATCTTCAGCTGTTATGGACAAAAGAAGGTTCACTTGATATCTGTAAGCAGTTGATTTTGGAGAATACTTCTTGACTGGGCATAACTCTGACCAAAAACTGGTTGATTGTTGGATACTGAGAAACAATCATATTTGTTTTAAAAATCCTGAGTTATTTAGACAATTTTACTTGTAAGATTATTCACCATTCATATTTTAGAGACATTGCTTTCAAGTTTGCATGAAAGAAATATATCTAGATATCTTAAGGTTTTGTGTATTTCTAGAAAACCTTTACATTTTAAAAGCTCTACTTTTGTTATCTAGTTATTGGTCATGGACCATTCAGCTGTTGAAGAATATCAACAGTTGAATGTGCTTCACATCATACCTGGTATGATCCTTATTCCTGTAATATAGATTTGGAACAACCTATGTCACAAACCTGTACACATTTATAAAGGTGCAGATCAAGACCTCACGAAAGAAAATTCAGACTTGAGTTTATTTTACAACATAATGTCACCATGTCTCATATTTTCCTCTCACAAACTTACATTGCAGATGTTTTATAACATCTGTCTTTTAGAGCTTTAAAAACATATAAAAATATTTAATAAAGAACTGTTAAGGAAAAAGAATCAAGCGTGGGAGGGGATGTCTTGGAGATAAGAAGTGAGGATGATTTGTATTGTGGGACAAAAATAAGATTCCAGTGCTGGTCTGACTAAAGGTTAAAGAATGAAATTACAAAGGGATTAATGAGAACAGCTGTTTGTGATTTATTGTGACTATAAGGAAAGGCACTGGAGTGTCTTGGTGTGAGTAGAGGCCAGTGGTCAGTGCAGAAGTGCTGGGTCTGTATGGTAATTCTCTTCCTACAGGGAGCTGAAAAAGTAATTTCTGCTTCTCTGCCAAGATGTGGCTCTGTGACTAGTGGGGTAAGAATTTACACAGAATAGATGACTTTCAAATAATCTTTAGAAAATTTGGGGTTTTTTTCTGGTCATGAAGTAGAGCAAGTCACTGAGTTTCCATCAGTTTCTGTGATGAGTCTGGAAGACTCTGAACTAACTTCTGCTGCTTAACCGAGCTCCAGAGTTACAGATCTAGATCCTGCACAAATTCCATATGTTCCTTTCGGATCCCTTCTGGAAGAAAATAAAGGTTATAATGAGGAAAATCCTGTGCAAGGACTATAGAAAATGCACCCAGTAGACGAAGCAAGACTGAAGTTCTGCTTCAACCTGATAAAGCAAATAAAGCATAATGTTAGGACAGAGTAACACCCGCCTCCTCCTCCTCCTCCTCCTCCTCTGCACACACACACACAACTTGTTTACAAAAGTGCCTTGTAGTGACTGCTGGTGGTGTCACTCTGTCCCATGCCCCAGAGCTACCACCGGGCCTCATGGGAGATGTGACTACAGCATCGGACATGGGACTGTTTGTTCACTCACTTTCTGTGAAGAGAGTTTTGAACTGTGTTTTGAATAGACAGCATTTTCTTTGTGTGGTTGGTAAATAACACAGAGCAAAGTTAGTCAGCAAGTTGCATAGCTTCTGCATTCTGATTCTTTGGAGCCCTTTTGTACCAAGCTTGACAGGATGTTTTTAACAGAATGTGACCTCACTGGGATACCAGAGGTAAGGAAAAAGTTATTGGGGCTGTTGTGGAATATTTTGCACAGAGCTGACCAAAAGTAGTGCTTTAAAATGCCTTTTGGAAAGAAGATGGTCTCATGGTGATCCAGTCAACACCTTGTTCAGTTAAAATCAATGTCTTCCACTCCTTCGTAAGTTATAGGAAGTCTCAACGAGCTTTTCTATTTCCCATGTATGGAAAAAGAGGCTGATTTGCAAATCTCAGAACGATTATGTACTTGCTCATTGAGCAAAGGCCCAGTTCCAGTGACAGAACACCAAGATGTTTTCTTTCTAACACAGCAGAGAGTAAGCAGATCAGATCCAGTTGTTCATCCAAGTCCTCGAAGCAGCAGCGTGCGTGTCGGAGCGGTGGCGAACCCAGCCAGACCAGGCAACAGCAACCTTGCGGACGCCCATCCCCAGTCGCTGGGCGGAGGTAAGAGGGGAAAGCGGCGCACAGCGCTGTCAGCGAGCTCTCCGGCTGGGACCAGCAGTGGGTTTTCACCACGGACGGTGGAGCTCAGGCTGCCGCTTGCCGCCGTGCTCGGAGGCAGGGCAGAGGGGGGTGCGGTGCCCTGGGGGCTGCGGGCGGTGCGGGCACCCCCTGTCCTCCCTCTGCGGGCCAGCGCCGGGGCGGCGCGGGGGGACCGGCTCCTGGGGGATGCGGGCAGCCCTGAACGCGCCCGCTCTCCGGGGCTTGCCCAGGGGGCTGCTCCGGGTGCTGAGCACTGGCAGGATGGACTGGTGCGAGCTTCTGCTGCAGTAAAAGAAGGGAGAGAAATATGAGTGCTCCGCAAGTCGGAGAAGATGATTTAAAAAAAAAAAAAAAAAGGATGTCATATTCAGATATTTGCACAGTATAAAATATTATAGGATCATGCTGAATATCTGAGTGATTTGTTTACATTCAGAGTTTTTTATGGAAAATTAAAATAAAATGCATTATTACACAAAATAGCTTCCTGAATAACAGGGATCTTGCTGTTCTGAAACTGAACTAACAATATGTGGTCTGTTTTACTATCTATACCAAGAGAACAGCAAAGTTTCGTTGTTTTTGTGGTCAACAATTGTAGGGTTTTTTTCCAGCCAGTATAGGTGACTTGAAAATTTAAAAAGTTTGTTTGGAGTCAGTGGTAGAGCAGTGAGAGGAAATGAAGTTCTCATGATGTAAAACTGTTGGTCATACTTAAAAAATTTCATAGCAAAGAGTTCTAAAGATATGCTTTTAAAATTGGAAAGTTTTGAGTTTTGCTGACAATGAAAGTGCTCTTTGGTAAATGAGGATGGAAAAGTTTGCTCATTTACTTGTGACTAACTAGAGTTGCTTTTTACTGTAAAGCACATAAAGAGCTAGGGCTTTGTTTTTTCTTGTGATCAGTTAAAAAATGGATGGTTTGAACTTCATTTAATTCTATAAAAGATGTGGTGAATACATCACTCCTCTCAGTAATGACTTTGGTTTGATAAAGGGTTTACAGTGATAGTTTTATATTACCAAGCCTGCTACTGTACTTTGATCCGTTGGTGTGTGGTTAAAAATCCTGCAAACTCTGCCCCAATTAAAGCAAATATTTCTACTGAAGAATCTTCTAGACAGAAGCATGTTCTGTGAAGCAGAAATATGTCAGATGAGCATGACTAAAGATGTTAAATTTATATTCACAACTTTGGTATTTGTGTTGCAGTAGTACTTCTAATCTTCATCTTAGGTCAGATGCTTGGAATTGTGTAATAAAACCCAAGATTTTATGAAGAAAGCAGCTAATTATGATATGAGACATGAGATAGAAGTTACATTTAAACAATATAACAAATTAATAGATGTGTTAAAAGAGAGTTTTCAGGTTTAGTATCCACCTACCGCTGTATATACACTGTGAGGTGGTTTTTTAACAGATGATTTTTCAGTGTCTTATTCACTACAGATAAATTGCCATCAAAACTTGTAAGCTTGATCTTTTTATGACCTTCAGACAGGGAGAAGTTAGCAGGGTGGGAAACCATGTACTTCATCCCTGAATCTGAAGAAAAGAGTGCAAAAGTTCAATAAAAGTGAATTGTTTCATATTGAGGAAAACTACAGTGGAGAAACCAGTAGAGGTCAGTGCAGAGTGTTGAAATGGAAGGAGAGTGCCAAGGCTTTGTGTTTATGCTCTCTACTTTTGATCTCTAACTTTTCCTTTAAAATGGGGTAAAGGCTTATAGTGGCTTACAGCCAATATTCATATCCTCTTCGAAAGATAGATTAAATACACTTGTGATAATATGATAATGTCACACTGCTTAAACAGATCAATTTAAGCAACAAAACACATTATGTTGCATGTTATAGCTTGCAGACAGATGTTGGAAACCTTATTTGGTGGAATCATTACTGAAACCAATGTGTAATACTGATTACATATATTGCAATGATAGATACATCTAGATGATGGCTCTGTAGCAAAATAAAGTAGGACAAAGTATAATTTTTAGGGAACAAATTCTCAAATATTTGAAGTTAGAGTAACAACAGAATTTTTCTCATTTTGGGTAAAAAGTTTGGATAATTATCATGTGGTGTTTAAAAAGTATTTTCTTTGTGTATAGACATAGATATGCAGGGGGATGTGGGGAGGCAAACAGACTCTGTACATAAAGTTGAATTATCTTTTGTTTCACTTTTTAAAGACATTGTTTGCTCGTGGTTTCCTTTTGTGATTTAAAGCAAGGAAAAGAATCACTGCCTATAGTCTGTGCATGAAAAGATCCTTCAATATATATTAGCTGCAAAATCTCCTCTCTGAAAAGAGTCTGTTCAAGCTGCTTTCTGTGGATCTAGAAAGAGCAACCTGCCTGTCCCCATTCTATTTCCTTACACTTTAACTAAGTACTTTGAAAAGTAGCTTGCTATTAAATTGTGATTGTTGAATATAAATGAATTGCAAAAAGATTTTACCAGATAAAAGGCATCATGTTCTACTTTGGTTCTAACACCAACTTACATCTGCTGTCTATGATGTTGGGGAGAAATTTCCTGTACCTTTAGAGAGAGTAGAGTCACATGAACAGTAAGTATTCTTGAAAATCCTCTTCACTTTTTCTGCATGCCTTTCATGTTCTTCTTTAAATTGATTATGGAGGCACTGGAAAGAATTCAACACCTTTGAAAATCATACTTTCTTTTTATTTGCTTTGTCATGCTCTTAAAAGTGACAGGAATCAGACAGAGACTATGCAATCCTTCCTCACAGGCGCTTGTGCTGTGTGCCATGGGTGTGAAGGAAGCTCCAAGGGCTTTAAAGGGAGGATTACTGAAGGGGAGGGATTCCCTGCTAACTCTAGAGCTATCAGCAGTGTAAACTGAGGTGGGAAGGAGAGAGAGATGCTGTAAACTGCTGTTGCATGTCTGGCCCGTGATATGTTTTTGCTACAATTCTCTGTGCAACATCACACACAGGTCTTCCAATCCGTGGGTTTTCATGTCAATATTTCCCTTTATACATGTAGCATAAAGTGCTGGATTTGCTGAAGCCAATGAAGTGCTCTGTTTGAATCAGTGCTGAGACCAGAAGCTCTACAGGCTTGTTTCGCAATTTTATTTTTCCCTGAGGCAAAGAAAACTTAAAAATAATCTCATTTCTTTCATAACACAGGATCCAATCTAATTGAGTGGCATAAAATTGATGGTATGTCAAATGACAATTTCCAGTATTAGTCCAAATTTTTACCAAAACCTTCCACTCATTCCTCTCAGTTCTCCTTTAAAACTGAAGAAATAACTTTAAGTACTGATTTCACTCTTGGATTTGATTGTGTTTTGAAAAAATCCACCTTCTTTCCCCACATAAGCTACTGTTGTCCACAGCATTTTGACAAACAATATTTTCCAATTGGCTTTTTATGTCTCTCTCTCATTTTTTACTGGTTAAAAAGGGTGTGAGAAGTTGTGTTTAGCTGAGCCACAGTGGAAGTGCTCAACTGCAGTAACTGATTCTCTTCATTAGTTACTGCTGGGAGGGAGACCTCCTCAAATGCCTTTTCTGGAAAGTCGTGCAGGGGTTGAAATTAAGGTACTATTTATAATACTCTGTGGTCTGATTTTAGGCAGTCAATATTGAAGTCCTCAAGTCCAAGTGGACTCTTGCTTCAATTAAGTTTGCTTGTTTGTTAAATTTCATTAACATCTGGTCTGCTTTTTTTTTCTTTTTTTTTTATCCTGTTACATATTGAATACAAACCCCCGAAATTCAGAGGCCAAAATAATGTTGCTGAAAATGTGTAGTTTAGTCAAGTGTAAAGCTATCTTAGAAGTTTGCTGTTCTTATCTGTATCCTGACCAAAGATGACTGCAGCCAAGCTGTTCATGACTAAGAAAGAGAAGATCTATCTTATCACTGAAGTTCCCAGTCTCTCATAGATCAATGTTTGATATTTTCTTGATTGTGGTATTACATTCATACATACAGGTATAGAAACATTTTTTTTCTTTCTCTTCTGATGTCTTCAGTCTATTCATTTTTTTGCTGGTTTGTAGAAGTTCTTTCCTGCAAAGTAGCTATACACAGTTAAAATATCTTGCCATTATACGGATATGTTTATGTTTAACTCAGAGATATCTTTCTTTATTCTTAGTGCATATGGCTGTAGGGGTGACTACCAATATCTTTATGTTACCTGAAATGAAAGGTATCTATCATTCAGCTAAAAAGCTTTGTATTCTGTTGGTATCAAAAAAATGTGGATTTGTGTCCAGATGGGAATAGCACCAATTCAGTCAGTGGTGATCAGTGACCGAGACAGCAGCGCTGGTGAAAATCTCCTCATGTAAACAAGGAAACTGTGGCATTTGCACCAGCAGTTGAATAAATTCAGGCTCCTTGCTGGTAATTACATTATCAATCTGCAGATTGCAAAATAAACTTAAATAAATTAGAGCCAACAAATTGGAATGATAAATGTAGGCAAATAAACCCTAATTTCAAGCATTCGATAGGGAGGAAAAAATTATAGATTTTCCACCCATTTTGTGAATAAATGGACAGCCTAAGGAATCGGTATAATTTTGGGAAATGTAGACAAATATGTCAAGAAAATGTCAATATAACAGTTTCATTTTTGATGGTTTTATCATTTTACTGAAACATATCTATGGAAGCATCTTTATTTATAGTGTTCTTTAAGAATCAGAAATGGTGATTTTCCCTGATTATATAGATTGGATCGTGTAGCTGAGTTTGGGTGTTTTTCACTTTATCCTGGATTTCTGTTGAGAGTTTGTTGCCTGCCCTTTTCACTGTGTATCTCATGTCAATACTAGGCTTTTCTTTTTAATTACTTCATTTTCTCCTATGTCAAGGACAAACTTTAGACTTCAGTCTCTTCTTGATATTCTTTGACTCCCACTGATATCCATACAAAACTGATACAAGTCTTGAGGGTCTTACATATCCTAGAAACAGGAAAAAAACCATGACCAATTTTTGGTATATGATGACCTAAAGATGAGGAACTGTAGCCTTTATGATCTCAACATTAAATCTGAGGATGTGGTATTAAGGCTTTCTAAAAACTCTGAAAATCACTTCTCTTTCATAGAAAATTTCTGTTACTTCTCTTACACATCTGTACTTCTAAGAGTTTAATACTCACACTGCTAACTGTAAACAAACTAAGTGTGAATTCAGTTTTTGTAATACGTATTCATGTTTATGTTTATAAGCAAGGGCACTTCAAAAGATATTTATGTTTTTTACAAGTCTCTTCTAAAATTGAATCCTATACTGTATGGAATAATTCTTCCATCAGTACTCTGTAACACATCAAGATCTTCTACAGTAGATGTTTGTGATTAGTCAATATAGTGCAAGGGGTTATTAAGAATAGGCTTCACAGAATAGAACATATTTAACAAGAACATTTACTTTTTGTTTTCCTTAATTTTCCACGGTTTACTTTTTTCCTTTTTTATTTTGATGGCACTTCTCAGTTTCAATTTTATGCACTAGGTTTTCACAACACTGTAAAAATACAATAAATAGCAATGTTATTTGAATAAATTATTTTACTATTCTATGGGGATTTCATGTTGGTCCAGAAAAAGAAGTGTGCTTTTCTGAAAATTTTTATCTGTTTTTTTATATATTGTATTTTTATCAATACACTCATATTTTAGACCTATGTATGTATATGAATCTGTACAGAACATTATGAAGTTTCTGCAGGGAAATGATACTTAGGAGCTCATTAATATATTTGATGATCTCAACAGTTAATATGGACATTATTTTTTCCCAGGAATTAAGGCATTAAACTTAAGAAAACACTTCATTAAAATTAGATGAAATATGGATAAAAGTCTGAAAAAATACTAACTGCAGCTTTAAACAGCATGAAACTGAAATACATTTCCCATGAACTTGACTCACAGAAATATTTTTTCTATTTTTCTCGGTAATAATTTTACTAGTAGTGCTCCTATAGAAGTGTTAATCATGTGATCGCATGTGTCAAAGATATTCCATTTTGCTAGCAGATTTATGCTACTTCAGAGAAAATATATGAGTAAAGATTTTCTGGCAGCTTAGTTTTGGTGGTAAAGATGACCACAGAGAATATGAATGTTTATGCCTGGTATGATTATATCATATTCTTTTACGAAAAAGTGTTCTGGAGTAGCATGGATTTTAATTCTTAACCAATTCTTAGCAGTAACATCCGCAATGAGGTGACAGAGTTGACTGGATTCATGTTTAAGGGGAGCAGGGGATGTTGCCTGCTTTGACTTAAGCAAGTTCTTTAGCAAAATCTCCCATGACATCCTAATATTGATGCAGTGTTTTTATGGACTAGATGGATGGGCAGGTACTTGAGTCGAAAACAGATAGATCATTGAATTCCAGGGTTAGTGGCTAATTTTTCATACTGCACCTTGTTATCTGAGTTCCTTAGGGCACTGTCCAGAAGCTCACCCTGGTTCAGTAACTTCCTCAGTGTCTTAGTGGACAGTGGGTTAAACATTGTATGCTGACAGTGAGGAAGGCTAGCAAAGCACTGGGCTGTGTCAACAGCAGACTACCAGTAGATCAAAGAAAGTTGTGGTTTCCTTATACCAGGTACTAATTAGGCCACATCTAGAGCAATGCATCCAGTTCTGGGTACCTCCATTCAAGACAGAAATTGATCAACTGGAGAAAGTTCAGTAGGGAAATATCAAGATTGTTGGAGGCAGCAGCATATGTCCTGTAAAGAAACTCTGTGAAAGCAGGGCTTGTTTAATCTAGAAAAGAGGTGCCTGCAGGTAAAAAAATCATTTTTAGGCAGAGCAATCCTGAGAAAATAGTAGTGTGCCAACTTCTGAAATAATGTTTCTCTTATGAGTGGGTAGTGCCTTCTGTCTCCTAAAGAAGCTCACTATTCATATGCATCAGGTGAACTTGGGCTGTTAAACATCTCTAATGAAACACTAAATGTTGCAAGATATTTCCTTCAAGTTAGGCAGTAATAGTTCAGTAGCAGTTTACTAATTTGTAAGGGTAAAGTACTGTTTTCACATAGGTGGTAAAGAAAAATATAAAAAAATTGACATTCTAGGGCTCATTCAGGGCTCTGAACCTCCTATGTCTGCTGGGAGGATTCTTTCTGCAGAGTGGTTCTTGCCATTGTTCCTGGAATGCTGGAAATTTACAGAGTACAGCTGTTTGGCCAGGGTGGAGCTGTTTGGCCAGGGTGGTGAATGCCCTTGCTAGGGAAGCGATAGCCTATGGATTCTGAACTGTGCCTTGGTTTCATTTGATGGTGCTTATCCTCTTTTTTTTCTTCTCCCTTGAAATTCAATGTGAATATTTTTGCTAAGGAAGAAAGAACATTTTTGCTTGGGACTGAAAAGAGTAGAACAAAGAGAGTGATTAACAAATATTTGTAAGTCTACCTTTTCATTATGCCAAATAAACATGACTAAGAGTGGAGACTGGAAGCTAAAAGTAGAAGGAAAGAAACAAAGCCTCTTAGGACATTGGTAGAAAATACTCAGGAATGTAGAATACATTGTAATCAATCTTTTACTGGAGGGATTTATACTGTGAAAGATATTAGGAAGTGGCTGGGAAGATATCAATGTAATCAGTCCTGGAGTTGTGCCAGAATGTTCAATCTGTCCTGTCCAGATGTTGTCCTTTTAGGCCAAGGAAAATACCTCTGCCTAGCTTGTTTCCTCTTTATTGCAGAAGCAAGTTTGATATTTGCATTATATGTTTACAAGTTTGGTTTGAAGTCCTGACTCAGGCTGGGCTCATCAAATGCAGGACTACCCAGCAGGCAGCACTGCTCACAGGTCTGGCATAACTTCTAATAACTATTTTTAGACGCTCTTTTTCACCTCTCTGGTTAACACTTTCCTGCTTCAATCTCCTCCCAAAAAACAGCCTGCCCCAATTTTTATTCCTCCTACTGATTCCAGTTTTGCTGTACCACTTTTCCAGGTCAGTATTTCTGAAACCATTGCTAGTGTGCTCACGGCCTTGGGTGGAATTTCTGCTGCAGTTCCCTGGGCACTGTTGGCCTGGCATGACTGCACTCATGAGAAGGTCCCAGTGGTCCTCTTCCTCTGTCTGTGAAGTCTGACCATATGACTGTCTCCCAGCTGCCTGTGAAATCCACTCATTTTTCACTGCAAGTCTATGTAGCTTATTAGCTTCTCCGTTTACAATCTCTCAATAGTTTCTTATTTACTTTGCATGGATAGTTTTAGCATGTCCTGTTAGCTGATCCAGCTCCAGGTGGAAGCAGCCTTGTTTCTTTCCTGAGCTCTAACACCAACAGCATCACCCTTAGTTATTGCTGCTGGTGTAGAGCTGCACAAAGGGAGATCAGGAGATGAGGGCATGGGCACTGCTGGCTGGTGATGGATGGCTGAAACCTCTTCAGGTTCCTCTCATACATCCTGGCACAAGAACCCATCTGCCAGGGCTGCTTGGGAGTCACAGTGTGTGAATGGAAATGGGAGCAAACTCTGCCTGAGCTCCCAGCTATTAGGAAGTTAGAAATCTAATATTGTGTGAGTTGGTGTCACCACAGTGGCTGTGATAAGTAAGCTTTGTTGGAAGGCTGGGTATGGCATCACATTTATTAATTCTTGTATGCAAATACGAGAGTTGGCTGACTTAATATACATCAGTGTGAGGTCTCATCTGCTCACAGTTGCACCAGCAGACATTGTCAAGGGGACAGGAAATTTTTTCTTGTCATTCCTGGTCACTGAGGACAGGGGGAGCAAAACAAGTAGGAGTAGATGTAGTCTCAATTGTCATTGCATCAGTGTGGGAATAAACATTTAGAAACTGAATACTGGAAAAGCCCCTAGATCTGATCCATGGTTAAGCCAGGTAACTTCAGGTAGTCAGCTGTTAAATGAGAATGTGCCCTGGTTTTGAGACATTGGATCCTGCCACAGCTGTAAGGGAAAACTTAAATACTGCAATCCTCTGGTATTACATAAAGAAACAGCTCTTCAAAGTCACTGTTCACATTTTTTAATTTAAAAAATAAAACCCCAAACCCCTTTCCTAAATGATTTAAATTTGAGACTTTAGGAATATGAAATAGATGCTGGCCATTTTTATCTCTTAAAGAGACCATGCTCAAACCCTTGCTTAATGGGTAGGTACGCCTTACAAATTAAAAACTGCACAACTTGGTGTTCTTTTAACAATTCTTTAATGTTTTGGAAATAATATTCAGTTGATTAATTTCTGTATTATTAGATCTTTACAGTACTTGGCTACAATTACCACAAAGAAACAGCATGCATAATCATTTCTGTGATCACCTTGTCTGCTGCCCAGTCACAAAAACTCTGTCCAGAAGGAAGAGAAAAGGCATCACATCCTAAACACCTGCTTATACAGTCTTAGAGATATTTCCATTGCAAAGGCAATGGCAGGATTTCTTTTATTGATTTCTGGAGGTCAGATTTCATGAGCAAAGTGAATGAGGCACAATGGGCAATGCTGAATAAGATGGAAAGATAATGTTTATCCTTATGGCAATAAAAAGTTCAAGAGATTGGTATCAATTAAACAACTACTCTTTTTGAAACAACACTGGGGTTGCCAGTGGGAATTGCAGTTGCAATTATACAGTTGGAAAATGATTATATTCTTGGATGGTTTTTGTTTCTTTGTTAAACACTATGCAGCACTCCATCAAAGATAAAAACATTTTGTTATAATTTTAAAACACTTTTGTAAGTTACTGCTATAGAATTATCATCCTTCCTTTAATCAGCTGGTAAATTGACCAGTGCTTGTACAAGTTCTACAGTTGCATCAAAGAATGGCTGAAAAAGGACAAACTTGAAATTCTGACTTCCACAGGTTTGAGATACAGTTGATTTGGTAGATAAAGACAAAATCTTGAAGAGCCAGTGTTTATTCTGAGAATTTATTTCACTTGGATGGACTGTTCTTAGAACCTCTTTTGGGTGGTCTCTTCCCATTTACTTCTGGATATTTGGTTACTTGCCTGTGGTGATTGTAAAAGAATAAAACTATGGTGAATTAAATGCTACTATAATAACCTGTGTTCTGTGGTGTTTAGCCACCTTTATGTACATAATCTGCAGATATATAGCACATGCATTAAAGATACTTCTGTATGAGAAAACAATGTCATGTGCAAGTGTTATGTAAAATGATTAAAAAGAAGAAATTATTTGCTGTTTAGAACTTTAAAATATGCAACTTTCCTTTCTGTTTATCTGGACTATGGGGGAGAGAATCACATTGTCCTCCTTTTTATTCAGCATTTTATTATGGGAACATTCCTCAAATAAAATATACCTGGAGTCTAACATTCCACCTCCAAAGGCAAAACACATTCTATTCCCAAAATACTAGAATGAAGGACTGAACTTTACTTTAAATTCCTTGTCTTTTGCCAAAATATCTGGTAGATCTACTTAACTGAATAAAAAACGATCCTGAATGCTCAAAGTACTTTTGTGGAATAAAATGTATGTTATGCATGTACAATGACAGCGGGAAAGGAAGAAGCAGAGATTGCCAAGGACATTCTGAGAACATTTATTGATTGGAAACAAATCTGTGGAATTTTTTTGTTTTGTTTTGTTTTGTTTTGCTGGATTGTTTTTTTTCTTCTCCATATTACACGAAGTGGTCTCTGTCTGGGTGTAATTTTTACTTTTTAGTGCCATCTGCACCTGTGGCCTTTGGACTTAATGTTTATGACAGATGGACTGGACTGTGTTTGCACCATTTAGTGTATAATCCTTCTGTACGTATCTATGCCATGCTAGGCAGTGGCACTGGCCCAATGGGCATATTTATTAGTGCAGACTTCCTGTCTGCTTCCATTGTTCTGTTGCAGTGTCCTTTGAGCCTAATGGACCTTGCTTTGTGCTGGGCCCACCTACAAAATATTGTTTCTGATTCGTGCCAGATTATCTATTGCAGACTCTGTGGGTTTTTTTTCTCTAACACATTTGCCAACTAGAACGCTTAAAATGGACCAATTCCATATTGTAAATGCTCTTCCTCTCCTCTCAGCCTGCAAGCTTCATTTTGGAACAAGCTTGCTAGCTTTGTTTGCTGGTATCAAGATACTTGATAAAAACAGGAGAAGCATTTCTATTGCAAAATGTCACCTCTCACTACCTGAGCTCCTGTTCTACTGGAAGCAGAAGTTGTCCCCAGTAAGGCAATGGTCCCTGCAAAAGAGGGGGCAATAAACACAGCCTTGGCTGCAGGAGTTTGCTGACTGGCCCGTGGCCTGCAGCCTGGAGCTGGGTGGCACATCCCATCCCTGCTGACTCCATCGGTGCTGTGTGATGTAGGAGAAAGGATGGGCTACCATTGAATGAGAAATGTTGCCTTCTGGAGCTGAACAGCAAAACAAATGCAACACTTAGGCACTTGCAATTTTATAAGTTCTTTGACTTTTTGTGAACCTAACAATCCAGGTGTGATATCATGAAAATGAAGAACAATTCATTATTGATCATTTATGTCATGAAACCATGAGGTTGCCTCTCTAAAATTTTTGTGCCTGTTACAGAACAACATTAAATGAACCCCACAGTTTGACTGTAGTCACATCAAACTAGTGGCAAATTTCAAACAGACAATTAAGAATCAAACTCTCACCCTGTTCTAAAAATATAATTTTTCAACATATATAACCCAACAGTTAAAAAACATTTTGTAAAATATTTCCACAGAAAGTAATCCTGACTCTGTAAACCTTCAATGGAAAGAGAGATCCCCTATATATCTTCTCATATTACATAGCAAGACTATGCAGTCTGTGCTCATTTTATCATGATCATGAGAAAAAGGAACATATTCTGCATCATATACCTGGGATAACAGGGACAGCTTCTGGTGTGGGTATACCTGCCAATCCTGCACAAATACCTGCAGGATGAGAATGAAGACCTGTGAGGGAGAATTTATCATTTCATAAATAAAAAAGTAATTAACAGCAACAGTTTCATGCCTAGAAAAGGCTTCCTTATACTACTGAAATAAAGCTGTGTAGTAAAAATTAAGATATTATGATGGCATATTCATGAGTGGGAAGTAGGAAAAAGTTACATTTTCATTCATCCGTTTTAAATTTGGCATTTCTACTTTGTAGTAAAAACCCAAAGTATCAAATATATATCCAGAATATATTACTTTCTTGGCCTTGAGAAGAAATTATGTAGAAGTGCATATAGAAATACTCTTGTGTGCTTTGTATAGCTGCCTTTTTCATTCACCTTTAATGCTGTTGACTATTTAGAACCTTTGAGGAACAGGAACCCAAGTTGCAAATGGTGAAACTCCCTATAGGCAATTTTTGAGAAGGAATATGTATATTTTTGACCTTGAATTTAATATTAAAACACAATTGAAATTTCAAAATCTCATGACAGTATGTTTTACAATTATCTTTCACACCCCAAGCAATTTATATTTCTTTCTTTTTGTGATATCTGGAAGAGTTTCATCAATTTAGCCTCATAGTTGCACATCTTCAAGGACTATTTTTAAGAATGCAGTGTAAAAAATGTGCAAGCTAGTTGTGGGCAAATCCTGTTTAATACCCTTCAATTTGAATTATATGTGTGACAGTTCTGATTTTTTTCCTTGTTTTTGCTGTGGCAGTATCACAATTTGTTTCTGATAGATTATTGCTCACCTACTCCATGGAAAAGCAGTTTTCTTAGTTGCTTTTCTCTGCTGCCAGTCAGTGTGAGGATGAAGTGTCTTCTCATAAGCAGTGTAAAAGCTGCAGAATCTCCATATTTGTAAAAGACAATTTATCAATTTTAAGGGGAGGGCAGAGGCTGGTACAGTGGTATATCACAGAGGAGACAGGATATTATTGAGTGTTTCTTTTTTAATTTGCTTTACTTTCTTCTGCTTTACAGAGTTCATAGCCAAAGTTCAGGACAACAATAGAGATATTATCCAAGTTTGCAGAACAGAGCAGTAATCTTCTCCCACTAAAATCTGTTGGTTACGTGATAAGATTAGCTTTAAGGTTATTGCAGTGTTTGAGTTTCTGATTTGAGCCCTCTGCAAATAATGACCTGAGGGGTTGTGTCATCATGTAGACAAGCTGCATGGCCATTCAGCTGTGATTATCCTAACTTCAGTGCCAGTAATATACTGTGCCTCAGAACTGTGGAGCTAGGTATCATGTCCTGCAAATGGAATTATTCAGTTAATCACGGAAGAGCCCGGGGACTGAGCTGATGGAAGCACATAATAGCAAGGTTATGCCTATCAAGGATATGCAGCCTAAACCTCTCAACTGTGAGGCACAGTGGAGACAAGTGTTATGTGATGGCTCTCCCTCATGGGTCATCATCATATCCCTTCCCTAGACAGTACCTGATTACCAGCCAAGCCCATAGACCAGACTGCCATCCTCTACCTTGGCATCTGCAGGCTTGAGTCTGAAATGCACGCAACCAAGGGGATTTTTCATTACCCTGAACATTACAGAGTCAGCCTTATCTGGCCTTGACTGAATTCACACTTCTGTTAGAGCATCTCTAAGTCTAAAGAGCTTTGCAGAACTTTCAAAGTGGCCAATAACTACCTGCATGTCACTGGGGACATGAGACTGTGGTCATCTGCAAGCAGATAGACTGGCTTTCTCCATCCATGGCTTTCCAGGGGCTGACCAATGGATTAAGATAATTTGTCCTGTCTCCAGCCTTGTTTGAGTCTGATCTCTAGAAAGACCAAGATCCCCACCTCTAACCTGCTGGGAGATTCCACTGATGTCATTCATTGTAAGGTCCGTTGGGGGAACCAGCTGCTCCTTTTGTCTGCTGAAACACCATTTGTTGCTGCTAGGTCACCTGTGCCACACCTGGCACCTCCTGGGGTAGTCCTGAGTATTGACTGATGGAAGATCTGCAGCTTTTTGCTTCTACTCCAATTTTCTTTTCTAGTATGTCTTCATGTACTATTTAACACCATTGTGTTGTTCTGCCTTTGCAAGTTATTTTTATTGTTAATACATTTCTAATGCTTTATACCTAGATGCTAGGAGCAACCTGATCTCATTTTTGATGCAATTGAATCATTCTTCATATCTGCTCCTTACAAAATCAAAGAATTTCTCCAATGTTGAACACTAGATAAAAGGATGTGGTCATAAATTCTTCAAATGTAGTAGGCAGAATAAAGCTCAAAAGATTTTTTTGTACAAATGTATAATATGGCTGCAGCTGCTTTCTTTTAAAAGTTAATATCACTTTGTGCTCTCTGGAAGCATACTTAAACTCTCAATAACTGCTCCTAGTTGAAACAGAAAGAAAAATTGCATTTAATTCATGAGCAAAGAGTATGATACAATGTGATTTGTGCCCCTTTTTACTATTTTAGAAAGAATATATTTTTTTCTTCTTTTTTATTTTTTTGTAGACTGATATACAGATGATAATGTATAAAAATATTTACATCATAATAAAATTGTTTGAAATAGCAAATGTCAAAACCTGAAAATATTGGAATAGCAAAAGTTTAGAGAGAAAAATGAATGTTTTTGTAGAAGGCTTTCGTGAGAGATCTGCAAAATATTCTCTTGTTTTAATTAAAGATCTTTTTGTCATAATGACCTCAAGTTTTCATTGGTTCTATTTCTCATTTTATTAGATATGATCAGGTCCTGCCTAAAAAATAAAAAGGACTCTGTGCACGTACAAGCCTCCCATGTTTCTTCCCTTGTGATGGGGAGTTCAGATGTTTAATAAAGTGGAGGGGGAGACTGTGAACTTGTTGGAATCAGTTGTTTCCCTGTATAGGGACTCATAGACAGAGTGTGATTAATTTCTTTAGCCCAAACCAGTCCAACAACTTACATTAAAATCTGTTCTTGTGGTAGCCTCTAGTGTTGGCAAAAGGAGTTTTTCACATCTTTGACAGCCCCACATGTGAACCTCGCAGCGCAACTTCTGCATGTGGCTGAGATTGATATGGCCAGCAATGAACTCTGTGTGGGATTATTTCACTTGTCCCCCTCTCTGCTCTCATTTTTTTCTTCTGTCTGTTAGTTGTATTTCCATTCCACCAGTTAATACTCCAGTCAGTGAGGATGAGAGAGTAATCCACCCTTTTTACAGGTCTTCAGTCTTTCTTCCATCTCTCTGCATGTTTTCCCTAAATCCTGTGACTGCTTGGGCTCAAGCAACAGAGACGGAGGTTGTCACATCTACACACAAATGACGAAGAGATGATGGCTGTTGGCCATTGACTTGCAGTGGCAGAGCATCTTTAACTTGTACCTCAAAGGAGCCCCTGCTAAGGGTCCTGTCACCATCATTGGTTGCTGAAAATGCAAAAAGGGATCCTCAGCTCTCATGTACTCTGCCATTGATTCACCATTGCCACAGCAAGCCACTTACACAGCAAAACACTCATCCAGAAAAAGTTAAGCCAAGGCAAATGTGAGAGACTAGGGAGGTGTTCTGTGCATATTGATAATGTCTTATAATATCTAATATCAACATAGAAATCTGTCAGTGCTGTATATATGTGTTACCAGAAATCTGAATTTGAGAATAAATGACGACCTAAATGTCTCCTTAAGTGACGCTGATATCAAAGTTAGATTCTTTGTAACAATTACTGAAAAGTTTTATGGGGATCTCCATAATTCTGTGAAATGTCTTCACAGAATGGTATTGAGAGGATAAACTTGTAGATAAAGACTTAGGCATGGTTGTGTAACATATAAAAGATAGCTGAACAGGTCACTGTGGGAACTAACAGCTCTAATCTTTGATAAAAGATGCAGCATTGACTGCTTGTATTTATGTTAAGTAGTATCTTCATAGATTAATAGTTGCATCCATTTAAAATAGTAGCTGCATTATGTTTTTCCTGTGTTAGTGTAAAAAAAAGAGGTGTACTTGGGGGGAACAGGAGGGAAGGGACCAACGAAGGCTTAGAATTTCCGCTAATTAATCAATTTTACTATAGAATCAAAATGGGTGAAATAGCAAGCAAAATAATATTTGTGTGTTTGTGTGTGGAATAAATCCAAATGTATTAAAAGACCCATTAATTCTAAGTTCCCAGTGGTTAATACTAGCCTCTATTTTTGGTACTCTGATATTTGAGTTTATAGAATATATATTCTCTTCCTTCTGACTACTCTGTAGTCTTTTCTGTTAATTATCATCTGAAAGACTATGCAGTCCACTTCTAAGTGACATAAAAATGCAGTAATTCTCAGAAATTGTCCCACTGATGCCTATGAAGCTATTTGCAAGAGAAACTGCTGGCCAGAGTAAGCAAGGGCTCTATTAAAGGGTTCAAATGGAAGATAAAGTTAAATGCATGTTTACTTGATATATTCTCATTCTCTAACATTCTTTTTGTTTAAATCCTTATTTCTTTTTCTACTTATATTTCTTACTCCTAACTCTTGCTCTGTTTCTTCTTCCTTTTTTTTTTTTATTTTTCTCTTTCCTCCTCCTAATATTGCATTTTAACAAGATTTTGTGAGTCACACTGATTCCAGGCAAACAAGCTGCTGTACTGTAAAATAAATAGCCTTGAAATGCTACAAAGTAAATCACTTGCCTTCAAGATTAAGCTTAAATGTTTGCTTCAGCTTCATGTCTGAGCATCCTTCCACTTAACCAGATGATAGCAGACTTTTTGCCAACAAAACATATCTTTACTAAACCAGGGCCATCTTTCAATAAGAACAGAGCAGCATGATGCCCTCTGCCATCAAAACATGCCTCTAGCCCTATTTATTTATGAGGAGCTTTGTACTGGATACAAACTGATCATGAATGTTATCCAGCTTTATATAAGACATCACATGGTACTGGTAATCTGATACAGGGTTTTAAATGGATAGCTACACTTCCAGTTACAAGTGCCAGCATTTTTTTTTTTCATTTTGCTATCAAATGGCATAGCATGCAGAAATAGTCAAGCCTTCACTGAGTTTATGTCTCCATCAGAAGAATTTCAATGTCTTTATTTTGCCTTTTATTCTTCTGAACAAAATAAACTATTTAATATTCTTTGTAGAGAATTCTGGAAATGGATTGTTTTAGGAAGAATAATCTATGTTTTACTCCTTTCACCCAAATACATCTTTTTCACAACGTCGTGTTGCTGTATGTTTGCTGTATTTTAATAAAATAATTAAACTTTGATTTTACAGATCTGGAGAGTCTTGAGAAACAGACAGGGGTTCAGACAAGAAACACTGACTTGGTGTTTATTCTCATTGAATTCTATTTGATCATATATACTTGTTATTGCAAATCTAGAGAATCAGCTTTACATGTGGGTTAGGTGTATATAACTGACACTGGCTTCATGCAGGCATGAAAAAAATCTAACCCAGTGTGAGAAACTTGAAGTGTGACTAACATCCTGAATTTTTGCTTTGCAATATAATCTAGAGAATGGATAAGCATTAACATGGAAAATCTAGGCTCTTTTTCCCAGAGGGCACCTTTGCATTACTGTAGCTGAAATGCTTTGTGTGCTCTATCACTTTGATCTGAAAGCAAAAATCTGATGAACACTTTGAGCGTTTTAAAGGTAAAGTTTGTAAAGCTTTGATGATTGCCTTGAATCCCCAGTTTAAATCATTTTAAAACAAGTTAATGTAAGATGCTGAGACTGGTCTGTGCATGCTTAAGGGAAGGAAAATTGGCTGATTTATGCTTGACTTACTAAAAAGCAGGTATGAGAAAAAATATGGCAGAGGGAACATCTAAAAAAGTGAAGAGAACCTAATTGAAAATGTTGTAAGCAGTTAGATAGGTAAAGGTGTCTCAAGCCAGTATTTCAGTAGCCAATTATTTAGCAAGTATTCATTTGCAGTTGAAATAGCTTGAGTAGAGATGTGATTGGGGGCAGGGGGTGGAACTGGTAAGGAGAATTGCATGCTCAGTATTTGTATATGTGTTTCTTCTACCATGATAGAAAGACCTGTAGGTTTGCATGCTTCCCTAAGTTTGCACATTAGAGAAAATGAATAGCATGACTGAGTTTAAAAGAGGTGACATTAATGTGAAGTCTAAGGATTCTTTATGTGCATAAAACCATGATGGTTCATTCCATGAACAGCTGCTAGCCAAAGAGCCTTTTAAAAAGCCTTTTGGAGATGACACTGAAAATCAAGAGCTTACACTCTCACTGCAGGATTTGTACACTGAATTTTCAAAACTAGGGCGCCTCCAAATACATGTTAAAGGGTAATGTAAATGCCTCTTTGGGACTCAGGATGATATTAGTTGTATATTTCACTAATGTAATTTGACCCCAGCCTGCAGCTAAGCCCCACACAGCCACTCATTCACTCCCCTCGAATGGGACTGGAGAGAGAATCAGAACAGGAAAAGTGAGAAAGCCCATTGGTTGAGTTAAAGATGGTGGAGTAAGTAAAATAAAAGCCACCTTCAGGAAAAACAAAACAAAGAATTAATTTACCACTTCCCATCAACAGAGAAGTGTTTAGCTTTAGGGAAAGGCAGGTTCCATCACGTGTAACAGGGACTTGGGAAGGCAATGCCAACACTCAAATGTCCATTCTCTTGCTCCTTCTTTTCCTCTCAGCTCTGTGTGCTGAGCATGATGCCATGTGGTGTGGGATATATATTTGGTCAGCTGGGTCACCTGTCCCAGCTGTGTCCCCTCCCAGGTCCTTGTGCACCCCCAGCCCACTCACTGTTTGGGTGGGCTGGGGTGAGAAGCAGCAAAGGCCTTGGTACTGTGCAAGCCCTGCTCAGCAACAATGAAAACACCCCTGTGTCATCAACACCATTCTCAGCACAAATCCCAAACATAGCCCCATACCAGCTACCATGAACTAATGAACTCTCTCCCTGCCAAAATCCATGCACCAACATAACTTTGAAATTACCTCTTTACTTAGTACCTAATAGGGAAGCTGTACAGTGTTAAGTGTATTTAAACATAATTAGATGTCTGAAACTGCTTTGAGGTGGTGGCTTAATTGTCCAAGTTGATATCTGAATGAGTCTGGCTCTTTGGTATTTTTCCTCCTGACTTTGTGCAGGCTGCAGAACTCACAGTTTCAGTGAGCACAGAATGCTGTATGTAATAGCTGAAGCCTGCTAGTGAAGCTATGTCAAAGCTTCTAACCATAACTTTCCACTTGATTATTTATGTTGAGGTTATCTATGAGCTTTGGGGGAGACTTTTTATTTATATTCTGCCTGCACAGTGGTTCTGATTATTTATTAGTTCTATGATATAAGAAATAAATAAAAATTTATGGTTTTGCTTGTACTTTGGGCAGTTGCTCATAGTCTCTCTTCTTTTCTGCACTGAGAGAACCTTATGTACTACAAATGTGAAATCTAAAAGTGATAAGCCAGAGGAAAACAAAACCAGCTTGTTTGTGATGTATTCTACTGAAGAAATATAGAGTATAATAGAAGAATGAAAGAACTTAAGATTTTAAAAAGCTTCCTTATCTCTTTCTCAAAATTTTCCAGGAGCTAAAGGATGGGAGTGCCAGTTCCAAATCACCACAAGTGTTCAGCAGTGGTAGAACTGTCCATGGAAAGGAGCATCACATTTCAGTGTTTCTATCCTTGTACATTCAGCACTAAGGATTAAGGAATCACAGCTTAATTGTGGAGAGATGAGGGCAGGTTGGCAAAGGTACTACAGTCCTTTGTACAGACCACTGTACAAAGATAAACACAATCAGCATTTATCTATACCTAAGCAAGATATTTTAAAATGTGTTTAATTTTTTATTAATTTAAAGCTATTTAAATTGTAAGGGTTTGTGAGACTGATGTCCCACATGTCCTGACCAATGCATGGGAAGAAAAATTATATCCCCTTTTAATGAAATTACAAAACATTTCCTTGAAATCTGATCCTGTAGCTTAATAGAATTGTGTCATCTTATGGACAACTTAGCTAATGTTGGTGTAATCAGAGATGGCCCTTGCAGCATGAGTTGGAAATACATCATTAAGAATGTAACAGCTGTAACTTCCACTTAAAATTTGTCATTATATCTTGAGGTATAAACATTCAAAATACAGTTCAGGAGCAAATAGAACCTGCAGCTAAGTGACTTTCACCACTGAAATGGAATTAACAACAAAAATATTGGTGCATGCACGACTGACAGATGCAGGTATAACAGCTTTGTGCTCTGCATTAGAAGTTTGCCCCCTGTGTTTGATGACTACAGCCACCAGGGCAGGACAGAAGGTCTTTGATCACAGTCTTAAAGAATATTTTGCACTTCCTTTTGCATACTTGATTTGTCTCTTGTATGCAAATATATTCGTTCTGTATTTGAAAAGTGTCTCTTATTAATCTGCATTGACCTTTTTTTCTTTAGCAGATTGACTGATTTTCTTTGTGTTACACTGTAAGGACAGCTTTCATAGTTGAATTAGATGGTCTGCTCACTTTTTACAGTACGTTTTAATAGATTAAATGTATGTAAGGTAGACAGGCTTAAAACCAATACCTACAGGTATCTTTTCAGCACAGTGCTCAGGAAATTAACCATGGAGCTCTCATTAGCATTAATGGGTGCTTAGTGGTTAATTTACTGTGCACCATACTAAAAACATTCCCCCCAGGGTGCTCACCAGGCTGTGTGGGAGATTTCTCCCTGCTGATGGTACTGTAATTGTATTTTATTAGATCAAGTTGCAACAGAAAGATTTTGATTTCTATGACATCTGTGACTGACTCTGAGTCAAAGACAAAACACACACACCTGTGTTCATTATGAGTCAGCTGTGACAGAAAAATAATCTCCTCAAGAGTTCTTGTGGAAAGATACAGTAGGAAAAAATGTACTGTCAATACTTAAAATTTCTTGTAAATGGGAAGTTACATCTAACGTATTTTTTAATGGTAAATATTAAAAATGGAACTGTAAACTTTCAAAATAACTACTCAGAAATTTGGAATAAGCCTTGAAATTTTAGCTTAGTCTTATTATGCACGTGTTTTAATTAAAAAGAGAAAACTTCAAGAAGTTAAGAGAAATCAACTGGAATCAAGAGTTTGGGAAATCAAGTCTTAAAAAAATGAAATTTTTCCCGGTCAGAGGTGCAAAAACTCCCTGTAATTCATGCTGCAGTCCAAGACAAATGCTCTTGAATTTTCTTCTGAATACTGAATTTTAAAAGCATTTATCTTAAGCAGAAAACTATAAAAAATGGGGAAAGGAGAAAACAAAGAATTCTCTGCTTTGTTGAATAGAAACTGGTGTGATAAAGGAAGAAAAAAAATCAGCCTGTGTCTTTGCTTTATAAAGAAGATTCTTAATTTCTTAGCAGTACATGAAGAAGGCAGATGTGCTTAAAATTATTTTTTAACCAAAGCAGATCCAAATGATATCTGTTTCACTTATTAATGGGACCAATGCTAAGCACAAAAGCAAAGGCAGAGTTACTAAAGCAAACCTCACCAAGCTTAATGAATGTGTATGTGAAGGAGATGGGAGAGAAAAAATTATGTCCTTCCCAAAATATTGGAATATAAAAAACAATCTGACAGAAGGTGTTAAGAAATATGAGTGGCTCCACCACGAAGTTGTGGACTAATATAAATGCCAGCTACATTTAAGACAAGAAAGAAAATAGGGAGTAGATTAATATGGATTTATAAGTGTGACACCATCAGGAACAAAGTTAGAAAATGTTGATGATATGAAAGAGATGGAAGTAAAAAAAGCATAAAAAGGCATAAAAAAAGGGCTCATAGGTCAGGTTAGATCAATCTCAGTTAAGAAAATTATTTTTTTCTTAAGAGATGCAAAAGTCAGTCTAATTTGTCTGGACTTCAGCAAACTATGGGGAATCATGGATTGCACTGAGAAAAATGGGGATTAATAGGGAATTCTAGAGTGAGTGAGGAACTGGCTAGAAGAGAGATGAGTATATTTTACTTCAGTAGCAGTACATTGACTGTGTATTGCTGTTTGTCTGATAATATAGATCCCAAAACGTAATTTATCTTACAACTAGTTGGCAATTGGGTTTGTTTTTTTTTAAGATCTTCACCATTGTCTGTAATGTTGTACTAAAGAGCAAATGTTACAGTGTCTGTCACTTAAATCTATGTCATAAGCATCACAGATTCTCATAAATCATAATGGTAGCATCATTCTTGTACATTACAGGCTTTAACTTTGTGATACCCATCTATTATTAGTTTATTACCCTAACCTTCTTCCCCATTATTGGACATGTACATACTGAAGTGTTTGCTACTGTTAGGTCAGCCTCACATCAAAACGGTGCATAAAAAGGTTTAGGACAGTGCTTTGCACTCTAATAGCTTCTAGGAAAGTTAAGAATGAAACTGAGCTTGGGTAGCTTTTTTTAAGACAAAGTGGTTGCCTCCAGAAAAAGATCTTTCATTTGTTTCAGATATGTTTACAGAATATCTTTATAACATCTGGAGACATATTTAAAGTGAATATCTGCCCAAGGGTAACTAACAGATATATTACCATCTCCAGTTGTGGGTGAACTGTAACAGATGTAATGAAGTGAGTGGTGCAGGAAAAGCACAGGATAAAATATATCGCAGCTGGAAGGATAATGTCTTTCTTTTCACAGATATACAGGTTGACTGCATGTAGTAGTTCACAGCAAGTAAAGAAAAGTAAACAAGATTTCACTTCAAAAGGGTTATTCCAAAGCAGCTTTGCAGGGCTTGGAATATAGCAGTTCTAGTGACACAGACAGAAGAAAACTGCAGGCCTTGCCTACCTTTCCCTCCCTGAACATAACATTTGTTGCTGTGGTTTAGGTGATCACAGTCATCTGTTTCAAAATTTTTCAGAAGCAAATGACACAGTGTAGCTTTTGTTGCCCCTGTGTTCTGTGCTGGCTATAAACATACTGAGAAAGAAACTTCTACCATTTATTTTCAGAAGAGTCTGGTATTTAAACGCTGTCAACCTGATGTTCCTTTGCAAAAGTGAGACAGATTTCTGCTCTATGAAAAACTATGACAAAATATATTAACTGTTTTAGGTTTGTTCTTATTCTCCTCAGTCCAGAATTTATTTTCCATCACTGTATTCTTCAGTATTAGCAGTTTTGTTTGTTTATTTCTTCTTAGCTCGAGGGAATATTTAAAATGCTTGTTGAGTGGGTGAGGCATTGAGCAAATAGCACTTGTAGGAAAGGGTAGCAGGCAACAGCTTGTTCTTAAACAGCATAGGAGGAAATAAAAAGTGCTACATTCATCACCATTATGAAGAGACCTGGAAAGAACAGACTACCAAAAGAGACTCCTAAAATTGCAAAATAGTTTTGTTACATCTGAAAAAATACATGTATGACAAAATGACAAACTATTATCCAGAACTATGGCAATTCTGGAGTAGATTGTGTACAAAGGGGCATCTATAGCTCCTAGAATATGCCCTTCATTGTTCCCACCAGATGAAGACCTCCTGCCCTCTACCAGATGTAAAAATAAAGTTCTATCAATGCCCACATGAAGGCTTAGATGCTTCTGAAAAAAGTAATGAAACTTCATAGGAAAAAAATCCTGAGCACAGTGAAGGGCATGGAACAGCTATAGACTCTGATTTTTCTCTCTAATTAGCAAAATGTTAACTGGAAAAATAGGTAGAACTTGATGCACTTTTTAACAAAGACTAGGTCCATCTTCAACTTTTAAAGAAAGTGAGGACTGAATATGCTTTTTCCATAAAAATCAATTCTTGACCATGAAAAGAGCTGAAAATGAGATGGCAAAACAAATGATAGGCAGTAGGGTGTAGTATGAGGAAGGATAGTTTGTACATCCAGTTTGACAATGAAGAATATTTAATGAGCCTAGTATTTTTATACTTAATAACTGCAAATAAAATTCTCTTTGATATATTCTCATCTTTTAACAAAATAAAATAGTTTGATGAGATGATCTGTTAGAAAAAATATTCAAAAGTTTTTCCAGCATAAAATTCTCATCTAATGAAATTGAGGCATATTGGGGGATGGACAGACACATGCCAGCTAAATTTATCTAAATTGAGACATTGATCTGCACCTACACAGTATTTTTTTTTCTAGATTGCAAGATACTGCTTCACAAAAATAAAGCCAAATAATTCACTGTAACGAAAAAGACTATTTTAATATCTTTGACATTTCCCAGATATTATTTGTTCTGACTTTGCTTCTTTTTCTTTTAATTTCTCATAAATGGATATCTCTTGCTCCTTGCAGTGCAGACTTAAAAGGAAACTATAAGTTTTCTGATAAATCAGCCTCTGTTAGTTTTAATAGTGCTCAGTTCCCCTCGTGAGACTATATTGAACCTACTTCCTGTGGATGCAGGCATACATCTTTGTTTTTCTTCATGGACTTTCAGCTAGAACATGAGATTAGGTAACCTATGTGGTTTTGACACAGGGTGTGCACTTGTACTGCAAGTGCTAAAAATTTTTTGCCAATTTCCTAATAGTTGCAATTTTATCTTTAGTGATAACATGAAAAAATTCTTATCTGGTCTCATCACTGCCTGATATTATCTAGAACACAGAGATTGTTTGTTGAGAAAAATGCATGATAATGGGATGGCTTCTGTACTAGAAACACACATAAATTTTTAGTGAGTCCCTTAAATCTTTTTGTAAAACATCTGACATGCTGTTATCCTGCATGGAAATGCCAAAACTTTCTAGTGCTTGAATCTGGACTGACTGTGAGCTGCCCTGTATCAGCATGACTGGTGCCAGCTGAGTGTGTTCATGTTTTTTTGCATACCTGCTGGTCACATCTGCATTTGCAATTTCCATATCTGAGTTGGGCTCATCAGTGCACTGTGCAAGTCCACGTTGCTGCACAGAGCAGGTTGCTGTATGAGCTGCCAACACACAGGTGCCTACATCTTAAATGCTGCACCTTGGAGCACATTGCCTTGGGTGTTAATTTCAGATGTCCCTGAAAAGTCTCTGTAACTTAAAGACTACTGCAGTCAGGTAGCATAAAATTCCTCCTCTATAAAATTTCCTTTTTCCTCCCCTTTAGCCCTCTCTGCACCACAAAATGAATAACTACTATCTCATAGCACTAAAGAGCAAAAAACAGGCAATATCATGCTCATATAGCATATGCCCAGTATATGGGCTATAGTCCTTGAAAATGTTCTGCTCTCATATTGCAGAAAGCTCTGTACCTTTTACCACAGATCTGTGGTGTTCTTTCCAACGAACATGTGAATAGTGGTTTTCTGTGTGTATAATCTCAGTGATGCTGTAGCTGCATGGTGTGACACAGATCTATCTGGTGTATATTTACAGGGAGCAGAATAGTCTAGTTTAATTATGCAAAAATATTTATCTTCCCTAATACCATATCTGAAAATTGTATTTCCCACTCTCACTGTTAAAAGTATCCTCATATCAGTTTCTCATATGTAGTTCTCAACACAATGCTTTACATTTTTAAAGTGCTTTAGAAACATTAACTAATTAACTAATGCATTTCATTATGGGCCTGTGAATCTTGGATGTCAAAAGGCAAAAGACAAGGCAACCAGAGTGAATTAAATAAAACACAGATTAAATTGCCAGCATAGCAGCCCCCAACAAATGTCTCTACCCTCTGCAAAACTCTTTGATCTGCACTACTCTTTCTTACTTCTTTCTTCTGGTGTGAGGTAGCATTGCTTGGTGATAATCTTTCCCTTCAATTTAGGTCCCATAATTCATGGCACTTGTCTGCTCCTGCTTTAATACATATGAGCATAAGATTGTACTGTCCTTGAGATGTGGTTAAGATAGCATTTTTTCCAAGACATACTCAGTGCACAGTCTTAGAATAGGAATTAATATAAATGCAGCAATCTTGACTTCTGATTCATAGAAAAATCCTATTTGTCAATTTTGATCATACTCATGGTCTTGAAAGTAAAATCTAAATATGAGACAATGATAGGAAATATTTATGTCCTTTGATACAGTTTTGATCTTGAAAGGACTGTCTGTATGAAGATATCTGGTCTTTTTCCTAGGAGAATGTCCTTCATGTACTGGATACAGCCCAATAGAGAGAATAAAAGTCATTTGACTCACAGTTTATATATCTTATATCTTTCCTTGGATCTCTTCAGATAGGGACAGAGAGTAAATTCTTGTCTAGATAAATTTTTATCGCTGTTTGCTACTTTTTCCAAAGTTCTTTAGGCCTTCCCCTATTCATAAATATATGGTATGTTCCTCAAGCGATCCAGCTAATTTAGCTCTTCAAAGAGGGGTTCCTAATATGTAATGATGTTGTATTTTCATGGCTGGAACCAGGTTTTTTCATATGCCAGTGAATGTAACCTTCCTTTGACCAAAATAAAGACCCTTTTTACAGTCACTGGACATATTCTCTTTTGGTTACACTGAGAAACAATATTTTGTGCTCAGATTGATGAATTCATGTGACAGGTGAAAAACTTGAGGTTCCAGTGGTTTCATAAGAGATGGGGAAGCCAATGTGCTTGAGGGGATAGGTGGATTGTTCAGCACAATTCCTCCTCTTCAAAAAGCATAAAACACCAGGTCTTACCTGGTTAACTGATTCATTGAGAAAATCAGGTTGTATACTGCTCATTAGATTCCATCTAACATAAAAAAGAGCTAACCCAAAGAGCTCGAGGAAAGGAGAAAGCTGCAAAGGGAGAAGGGAGAATAGCAGAACACAACAGAGCATAGGTGTGGCCATCAGGACAATACAGCAATTCATTCTTTCTTTGGGAATGACTAGATGGGCAGGTTTTCTGAACAGATGTGAGTTTGTAATACAAAATTTCTAATTAAAATTGCTTGCTGAAATTATTCCTAAAGTTTCTGCAAAATTAGAATTTACTTCAGTGATTTTATCATCTTTCATGCCATATCCTCAAGTCCAACTCTTTAATATTCCCAGGGGGCAAATAAAAGTTTTAGGTAAAAGGCATCTTAATAACTGTTGGATAGTAACAAAAGTTCTGGCAATTTAAATTGATTTTGTACCTCAGTATTAATAACTGCAGAGCCATTATACAGCTATTAATGATGATACAGCTATTAGAATTACAGCTATTGTAATAAATAAGGAAATGATTTCACTGGCTTAAGCAGAAACATTATAGTATAATCTGTATGAAATGGCAGTTTTCCCCCTCCTGTAGATACTTCATTAGCACAATCATACTTCTCCAGTAGTAGCACCTAAGAGTCCCTTATTGGTATGAAAGAATTCCTGACAGCAGTGCCAAGTTGCCTTGCAGTTAATGTGAAGAGGCCTGAACTATAAATATTTTTGTGACCTTTATGAATGCAACCAGATTGCTAATTTTAAATGATAAGTATATAAACAGGTTGGAAAAGCTGGACTGTACTGCTGACAATTTGCCATTAACAAATTTTTTCCCAGAAATGTATGTTCAAGTGATTAATTACTTCATGTTACACTTGTCATAAATCTCCCTGGTGCACAGTGCTCCCCCATCTGTCTGTCTCATCGCCACAATATCTCTTGCTCTAAGTGCAGTTCCTTCTCCAGATATGTGGTTAGATAGGCACCCAGAAAGACTTTATAGAAAATGGAGGGCAGAGGTCCAACAAAGTACAATGTGCTGTTGATGGGGTTGTTTTGCAACAAGCTTTTAGAGACAGGGATTGTCTTTTAATGGTGCCTCATTAAATGGACTTCTCCCAGACTCACCACCCACAGCTGAGGTGTCTAATCTTTACCACCATCCAAAAATAACTGTATTCAGTTCAGACATATTCCTGGTTTTAATTTATCTTTAATAACAATCTGTAGATCAAATCTGCCCTTTACATCATGGTTAATAAATAGTGTCCCAGCACAGAGGTTCTAAACAAGCTATTTTGGCTGCTAAGATGCAGACACTTTCCTCCAGAGCTAATGAAACTTTTATAAATCTGGATTGGTCCCAGTCTATCAGATCTTGGGGGAGAATTTTATAATCAAGGCGTAATGAGATAAATGTCTGTGGTTGGTACATTCAAGGACATCTTTCTCAGCTTTGTGAATAAAAGATATTATCACCTCATATAAAGTAGGAAAGAGAGATGAGGTGCATGGACCTGAACTGTGCATCTGGGGCTAGTTTAAGGAACAGTGCTTTGTAAAATGTGGTAGTAAAACTAGACTTCCCTGAAGCTTTATTTGGCAGTTTAAAAAAAAAGCCTGTTTTATTTCTTCATGTAATATCCACAATCTAATATATATCCCTAGGCCAATGCTAGATGGAGGGACTTAATTAATTGAAAACAGTTTGAGATTCTTCCAATAACTTTTACCTTAGAAGCACTTTGGTAGGTGTGTGATCAACCAGATATCTACTTATTAAAAAACAAGCACCATGGTTTACTCCTACTGTATACAACTGGTGCCTTTATATTGCCTTAACCTTTTAAAGGTTCACTTAACTAGGCAGTGATTTTGTCTTTTTGGTCATGTACAGATCGGCAAAGCTGGATCTTCCATTTAAACTATTGCTTACTTTAACATACTGCTTGAGAATCAGGGATGTTTCTTTTGGTTTATGCCTTGGCTATAATCCTACAATTCTTTGGTGCCAAACATTTTTCTTTTTCTCTCTACTAAAAAAATCTAACCACACCCCTCAAAAAATATCCCAAACCAAACAATAAAAAAGCCCCAAGAAAAATCTCTGGTACAGTCTGAAGAGGGAAGTCTTTTGCAATAATGACAACATACCCACAAAGATCTGTGTTTCCTGCTTCTTATTTCTACTTTATTCCATTTAAGTGAGCATGAAACATATATTTTTTTCCATTTTCTCCCTAGAAATGTTCATTCTTATATAACTATAGAGTATGTATTGAAATAGAGTACATGCAAATAAGTTGTAATGAAAGCTGTGTTCATAAAAAGATTAAATGCGATACCAAATGTTTAGTCAATTGTTAGTCTCTTCGATTAGATTCAACAGATCAATAGGCTGTTATTTTCATGAATTACTATAATTCTGACAGTTTCCTGTTTGCTTATATGTTGTTTGCATTTATATTGTAATTTGCCTTGTAATTTGCAATATAATCTTAAGGAAACATCAAATGTTTCCTCGATATATAGGGTCCCCTACAGTTAGACTTTCAAAAGTCAGGCTCAAATACACCATTTGGATTTAAGCAGAAGAAAGGAAATTAATAATAAGATATTAATAGAAACTTTTCCAAGGAATTTCAGAACTTTGAGAAGAAACTGTTTGAAATGTGTCTGTGTTGAATACGCCCACGGCTCAATATGACAGCGCTCCTAATTATGGTCTTGAAAGCTGACTATGTAGCATTTGAAACGGGAGTTGTGTCGTTGACCATATTGGGGCAATATCGATAACAGACGATACTGGGCCTCCGTGTGAGCCAGAATCTCTCACCACAAGGTTCATTGAGTATGAGCAGGACCATTCCTAGAGATCATCAGCACTTCTCAAGAATGCATGAACTCAAAACCAGGGATTTGATGTCACCAGAAGTTCTGCTGAGAGCTGAATTCCTAAGTACCTTTATCAGGAATTGAATGTGGAGGTGCAGCAGACCCTCAATGTGAAACACCTAACATCCCCAAAATTAGGGAGTTCCTTATGAGTGAGTAGTACCAGATTTAGGCTGCCCTTTTGGCTGACTTTGACTGAGCACTAGAACCTGGGTAATTCTGTGTCTTGAGCATGTCATTAACAGAGACAGTATATCTACTTGAAAAGGTATTAAACAAATGAGAGCTCCTCTGCCTGTTTGCTAATGCATGAGGGAAGATATAGCCAGTCGAGCTCTGTAGAGTGCTAGGGTAGAGCTGAAATTGCTAAAACAGAAATTTGGCTGCATATAGTGGTGTAGAAATATTCTGTCTGCCTGTTTCAGGAACATCTACTCTGCCACCCTCCCACCCATCACCACCAAGCTAGACTTATAAATGTGGTATTAATAGTTAAATATTCAGTCGCCTAGAGGGAAACTTTTTAGGCAGTTTGTTTAATGCCTGGCTTGTAAAACACATAATTTCAACTTGCCTCAACACAGATAGAAGCATCAGGTTTCCTGAAATATTTTCCTGTTCACTCTGTCTGTCTCCTCTCAAAATTTCTTTTTTTTCTCTTTGATTCTTTGTCTAGTTGAAAGCAGTAACACAACATCATTAGATATCAAAGAGAATTTTGATTTTCCAGGTAGGCAATGCCAAATATAGTCCTTATATTACATCATGCAAGGCACATGAACTGCTCCAAGTCACCTTCTGGAATCTGACCACTCTCCAGTAGCTGCCTGAGGAAAGATAACCCTAACTTGAAGTTCAGAGCATTTATAAATCCAGGCTGAATCTGAGCACCACAAAGTGTAAAAGGTGAAACGTGAGCTGCTATGGGATAATGGAATGTCCTACAATATAGACTGAGCCAAAGGAGGAACACAGCAACAGAAGGAAGAAAGATACATGGAGCACCATGATTTTATAGAGGCTAGAACAAAACCCAGGTAGGATCCAAACACAGTGCAGAAATTTCAAAAGGAAAAATAAAGAGCTGGAACTCCTAGGAGATTTCCATATACATTTACTGTTTGAGGAGCTATTGCTTTTAGAATTTTACAAATTAATAAGTGCATTAGCTTTGCTTTATGATTTCCACTGTAGGAGCATGTGTTGGATATCTGCCTACTTGTAACTCCTTTCAGACAGCCATTTCCCTCCTATTTACCGGCTTTTTATCATTTTAATTACATGACAAATGCTACAGATTACAGATTTTTTTCCTGATTAATGTTGCTACTGAGGCATTCACTCTTGGAATACAGTTACAAGAAAAATATGTATTTATTCAATCTTTAGGATTGCTTAAATAATAAAAAAAAAAAACTTGTCACTTTGTAAATCTTCTAGAAAAACATTTTTGTTTTGCCAGATCTTATGCTTCATACAGACGGCATGCACCATGCTAACAGTCAAAATACAGTATTACTGTAATATCAATATTTTATACACAACGACTTCATAAGCAATAACCTTGCAACTTAAAACAATGATTCTCTGTCATAATACAGATAATTAGGGATGAGCATCCTCATTCTGTTCATTTTTGATCTCCTAATCTCTGTAAGTAAGAATATTAAACTCCAGTAATCCATAGATAATATGGTGGGAGTGACTCAACAGAGTTGTGTACTGTGATCAAATTAATTACCTCAGAGGCATTTCTTTTCCTACAAATGATAAAAACAGTCCAGAGAAGGAAAATAAAATAACTAGTTTGTATCCTTTCTGCTTTGCCCCCCCCAGTCTTTCTGAAAAATAGCTATCTGTAACAAAAAAATTAAGTACAGTTCTAGATGTTATTTGAGGATTTAAATTAATTCCACCACAAAGGAGAAATCAATAGATTATAGCATTTCAACCAGTCAGAAGCAAAATCGAAAACTATTGAGCACTTTTATTCTCATCTATTGAGTATCTAAGTGGGATTTTTGTGGGGAACCTCACACATCTAAAATACATAGAGAATGGTTTAGAAGATGAGATGTAACCTTGTAACTGTGAACCTTCACATCAACGACCTGCGCAGAAGTTCTGAGGGTATTTTCTCACATAATGCCTGCAAAACTCCTCTGAAATTTATCACTTGTCTAGATAAACAAACTCAGTTTCTTCAGTCTTTATTTCCAAATCTTGTTTTCCAAACCTAATTCATTGCTTTTGCTTTCCTCTGGACTGTTTCCAGTTGATCCACATCTCCCTGCCAAAAACTCCATGTGATACAGCCAGAACCAAGTAGAGTGGAAGGATGACTTCACGAATCTAACATGACACTCCTATTTGTACACTGCCTCTCCATCCTCGTATTTATATATCACAGTGTGATGTTTGCTTTTTCCTTCACACCGCTGAGGTGCTTTTAAAAACCTGTCCATCTCATCCTCCAAACACTTTCTCACATGCTTAAATTGACTTGAGTTTAAGGGGGCAATTAAGGTGTGTAAAGCAATGCACGTATTTAAGCATTTCAAGGGTCAAGGCCAAATATTGCTGTCAAGGAGCTGTTATAAAAAAATCGAAGAACCAACCAGAGTCAAACACACACTAATGCAATAACAGTTCTGTAATGTAATTAAATCTTTTCTGATCTGCACTTACATAGGCTTCAAGTGTACCGTTGTATGAAGAACTAAATACTGTAATAAGAGTATTCTACATCCTAGATCTGTCATTGTTTATGGAAAGGAGGGAAAATTATCTTATTTCTAATTGAGTTTCAGTTTGCTCTTTAAGTAAATAGAATATATTTTAATTCACTGAGTTTCAAGATTTTTTTAAGATACTAACCAGAGTGAAAGCAGTCTACCAATTAAAAAATTTACATAAATGCTTATCATATTCTGCTAACAGATTAAGCAGCAATGGATTGCTCAAATTAAACTTGTTTATTTCAAATATGTTTCAGATTAAAAATGAAAATAATATCTGGTGTTCAGTTTACTTCTATTTTGTCACAACACAATTCAGTAGTTAACAGAAAGTTTAATTCTAATTGTTAATTTCTTCATTCATGCTATCTCAGATGTGTAAATTTGAGTTTCTTTTTTTTTGGTTGCATTTTTCTTCTTTGTAAATATTTTGTTACCATTTTTATAGACACTGTCAAGAAGCTTTTCTTTTCATCACTGATTTTCTAAATATTTAATCCAAAATGTCTTTTAAAATGTTATTGCTTTTGCAAAAAAAAAAAAAAAAGTACATTTTTACCTATGTGATTATATAAATAAACATTTAGTTAAAGGTACCATTATTGAACTGCTTTTAAGGATGTTCGGTACACAACAGCTGACCCATCATGATGTGATTACTCATGTTGCCTTCATTTTCATTTCAACCAGAATGCAGGGTTTTCTTGGTCCTATTGTAAGAGCAGAAAAACAATTATTTTATGCATGACTGATGATAGTGATGGAGACTCTATATGGGACACAGCAGGAAGCTGAGAACTGCTTGATGCTTCAAAATGCCAAGTATTTACAGCACATTCAAATGTTGTAAACCCTAAATATTCAGCTTAATTTTATTTGTAACTTTAGATTTTCTAATCAGCTGCATATATATATATATCTATCTATATCTATATCTATATCTATCTATATCTATTTCATTCCAATGACACACTGAAAAAATAATACTTTTCAAAAAATGTCTAATGCATCAGTTTTAAAGCACAAATGAGTTCTGACTAAGTGGATGCTTTACTAGGCAAACTGGTGTTAGAAGTTAATTGGGTTTGACTAGCAAGTCCAGTTATTGGCACAATTTATAAGCTTTTGCACAATTGTGACCATTCTGCTATCATACAGTAATATGCACAATGTGAGATCTGACAGTAAGTGCTTGCTGTCTGACAGTAAGTAATGAACACAAGTAAAAAATATCCTTATAAAATAGATCCTTTTTTGAAATGAAATGTAGTACAAGTCTATTTTTCAGGATGCTTAAACATTTATTACATTGGCATATAATTAACTTTTCATTGTCTTTCTGTTCTGTGCCAAATCTGTTACAGGAATGGTCAGTTGTTGCTCCATGGTGGAGTAAAAACCTTCCTAGTGGAGGAAGGATTTTTTAGAAAATATTGTTATATAACTATAACAATTATTCTGTGTTTGGGGAGACTTCCTGACTCTTTCTGAAACAGAACTTTAAATCCTAAAGTAGGATAGTAGGTGGTCTATTGTCATATATTTTTTTTCCCTAAGTACTTAAATTTCTTCAAATATTTAGACATGCAGTAGTTCCTTCAGCATCTAGCATAAATTTAAAATTACTGAAGAAAATGATGCATATGTGAGCTTCTGTGTAATGCATCTTGGTTTTATTTAGTATTAAGTGAGTTTATCTAAAGAAGCATTTAACCACAAGAGAGGTAAACATTACTGTAAGGTGCATAAAGTTTTGCAATTAAATGAAGTTTCATTTAGGAGAAAAATCACTTAATTTGTCTCTACCTCTGTGATGGCAATGTTTTAAATTTTTGGAGGGACTGTGACTATTTGAGGTTGGTAATACATCTATCCCCCACTATTTTTCCCTCAATTATCCAAAGGCTGGAAGAACCTACCTCCCTTGAGAGCTTAACTATTGTTAAAATCCCTGTTTTCCTGCAGGATAACCAACTCCTGGCAATTGCCCTGGAGCCCAGAGTTTGCCTTTGCAGGCTCATGCGTGCACATCACACCACCCGTCTCTTTTCCTGACTGCCAATTCCATCCCAATGAGCTGGCAGGGTGCTCAAATTCACATCAATTCTGTTCCATGATATTTTCATCAAATTGCCAAGCCTTAATTGCATAAGTGGGCTACATGGTTTTTTTTGTGCTTGCACACCATTGTAAATAGGGCTGGCTACATGGAGCTGTCGGTAGGATATTTTGCATTTCAATGTTCTCTTTTTTTTTTTTTTCTGGGGGATCACTTTGTGTTCATCCCTTCCTAAGATGCTTTTCTAGGTTTCTCCCTTCTATTTCACCCAGAGAGTTTAGTTTGTGCTTGATTTTGGATCTCAGAGAAAGCTAATTTTTTCACTTTATCAAGGAATTCAGACGATTCTCAGAAAATATGCAGAAATTCTAGTTTATTATAGTGATATTTCACTGGTGCTTGGTAGATTACGTTAGCTGACCAAATGCTATTATAGAACAAGACTGATTCACCATCCACAGCTGTACCTGGAAGTGTGGTCTGACTTCTCCTTCACTGTGTGTGCTCAAGCCTGAAATCAGCTGCTAAGGTGATGCCAACAGCAGTTTTGGTACCACTTCAATGCAAACCAAAGGGATTTGAGAAGGGGAAGGGGGGTAGGGGGTGTGTGTGTGTGTGTATGTGTGTGTGTGACTGACTTCTGAATGGGACAGTTTTGAGAATTAGGTATGTATATTTTATGTATATTTTTCTTTTGGTGACTTAGTTCCAAAACTGACATTACAGTGTGTTACTGTGATTTTTCTCTGGCACATTTCTAAAGCAGTAAGGAGAGTAAATAACTTGCTGTTATAGTTTATGTGAAGAAAAAGTAGATCTGCAGATTCTGATATTGATGTTGAAAATGAGTTCAAAGATAGAGTTTCCATTTGCTTATAATAAACATTTAATAGATCCTCAGGGTAAAGTCCTGAAGTAGAATTATTTCTAGCCATTTTTAGAAAAGTACAGGCAGTGGTGAATCTTTCCATATTATACACAGCTCTAATAAAATGATGGGGGATTTATTTGGCTGCTGATCTAACAGCAAAAATTCAGAAAAGTAGCTTATCCGAAGCTTAAATGCAAGACTTGTTTATTCCAAAGTTTTCTGATTCCATTACCCTGAAATACATCACTACAGGCCTGTCAGCCTGACCTGCAGCAGGTCATGGAGCAGATCATCTTGAGTGCCATCCCACACCATGTACAGGACAACAGCTTTATGTAAGGCATGTCCTGCCTGACCAGCCTGATCTCCATTTGTGACCAGGTGACCATTTATGACCATTATGACCAATCTAGTGGATGAGGGAAAGGTTGTGGATGTCATCAACCTGGACTTTAGTAAGGCCTTTGGCACAGCATTTTCCTGGAAAAACTGGCTGCTCATGGCTTCAATGGGTGCAGAGTTCACTGGGTAACGACCTGGCTGGATGGCCAGGCCCAGAGTGGTGGTGAATGGAGCTGGCAGATGGTCACAAGTGGTGACCAGCTCAATGCTGGGGACAGTCCTGTTTAATATCTTTATTGACAGTATGGATGAGGGGTTGAAGAGCACCCTCAGTTTGTTCACAGCCGACACTAAGTAGGGTGGTAACATTGAACTGCTGGAGGGTAGGAAGGCTTTAAAGAAGGATTTGGATAGGCTGAATTGATGGGCCGAAGCCAATCATATGATGTTCAACAACATGAAGTTCTGAGTTCTGTACTTGGGTTGCAACAACCCCAGGCACTGCCACAGCTTGGGGGTGGAGTGGCTGGAAAGCTGGTTATTGGGAAAGGACTTGGGGGTGCTGGTCAACAGCAGCTGAACATGGGCCAACATGTGCCCATGTGGCCAGAAAGGCCAGTGGCATCCTGGCCTGCATCAGCAATGGTGTGGCCAGCAGGACCAGGGCAGGGATTGTCCCTCTGAAGTTGGCATTGGTGAGGCCTCTCCTCGAATGCTGTGCTCAGGCTCCTCATTGCAAGACACTGAGGTGCTGGAACATGTCCAGAGAAGGGCAATGTAGCTGGTGGAGTGTTTGTAGCACAAGTATGAAGGGCTGAGAGAGCTGGAGGCATTTAGCCTGGAGAAAAGGAAGCTCGGGGGAAACTTTATCACTCTATACAACTACCTAAAAGGAAGGTGAGAGTCAGTCTATTCTCCAAGCAACCAGAGATAAGACAAGAGGAAATGGCCTCAAGGTGTGCCTCAGGAGGCTGAGATTAGTTATCAGAAAACATTGCTTCATGGAAAGGGTTTTGTAGTATTGGAACAGGCTGCCCAGGGAAATGCTGAGGTCACTATCCCTGAACATATTTAAAGGATGTGAGGATGTGGCACCTAGGGACAGGGTTTAGTGGAGGACTTGAGGTTGCTGGGTTAGAGGTTGGGCTCAGTGACCTTACAGGTTTTTTTCCAACCTAAAAAATGCCATGATTCCATGATTCTGAATAGCCAGAGGTCTGGATGTGCTCTACTGCATGCTGCAACTTCTTGCACGTGTAGAAACTTCTGCAATCTCTTGTTGCCTGTCACTAGCCTTGGAGGTAAATATACTTAAATCACCTCAAATAAAATATTTATTAACTCACTTACAATAGAGGGCTGAATAAAATGAATTGTTGAGGTGAAACATATGTTCTTACGTTGAGTATTGATTTTTAACTGCAAGAAATTATTAGTCTGTTTCCCCAGCAATAAGCAATAGCAACTGATAACTGTTCATTGTTTAGTAACCGTTGTCCTTTGTATTTCTACATTTCCCTGAAGATTTAACTGCTGAGCACAGTCCAGTGTTTCCAGATCATTAAACACCAGGTGGTTTAGAAGTCCAAAGAGAGACTCCATCAACCCCATGGTTGGTTTAGATGATGGTACTAAACACCTCTTGAGAAGACAATCTCTCTCAAGATTCTCCAGGACTGTACAGAAACACTCAGGGATTTCAAGAAGTCTTATAGAGTACCATTCATCTCACTTTCTGCTTTCATTCAATGCTTGAGAAATACTCTATTGAGCATGTTCACAGGCAATACTCTCCTAAAAATAAAAAGAATCCCAAATATTGATTTCATAAACGTACAGCTGATTTATTTTCTTATAATTCCCACTCATGCTCTTGAAGAAGCATCTTGATTTTTAGCATTATATTCTGACTCCTGCAAGAGCACAGTACCTCTGTAAACCTGAAAGTGTTTGAAAAAGCAAGTGTGTTAAAAGGACAAGACAAAGAAGAATTTAAGCTGAAGAACCCAACTTGACAGGTTAATTCTTTGTTCTTTTGCAGTCACTGAGCAAATAAGGTGTTATGCAAACCAGGAAATGCTCTGTTCACTCAGACATGTTTTGAAATAATGATTGACTTTTGTCCTTGCTGATGTTTAGGTGGAGACTCTACTGTCTGACTCTGTACTCTATTCTGTACTGTGTGGTACTGTATTTCTATGGTGTATAGGTGGTTTTCCTGAAAAATCACTGTCAGTGCTATAAAGATAGAAACCCAATCTAGCAATGGCAACAGCTTTGAATAAATAGTTCATTCATTTGGATGGAATATCAAAATGTACAGTAACCTATACATCCACCTGCATCAGTGGAATACATTTCACATGCCCATTGGGTGCATCCCATAGCATTGAAGTGATCAGAGTGACAACCACTGGCTATATCACTGTACTATTGTCTCATGAACATACTCAGATTGTTGAATAACTTGGTTTTGGGGTTCAGATCACATATAAGAGTAAATACTCATTCTATAGAAGGTGTGAACTAAAAGATGTTATTATGTAGCATTTGAGGTAGCATTGCTGTTAGTCAGGTAAAGATGTCAACACCAGCCCACAATTGAAGTAAACTCCATGTTGTCTCAGTGTTTCATCATGAATTTCATGGGTGCCAGCAGTACCAAAGGTTTATATGGTTCTTGCATAACTAGTCAGGGAGCGGCACTTGGGATTTTTGCAGGAGTGAAGTCCTGGCTGGCTGCCCAGCCTTCCCTCTCTTTTCCTGGGGGTTGGAACTGTCAGGGGATTCCCCAATAACAATCAATGACCTGCTGGCTCTTCTGGCAGCATGCCATCAAGTTGTGAAACTGCTGAGAATTACATGTCCTGATTCACCCTCACATATGCCAGGGAGCTTCCAGCCAGGAGAATATTCTAACCTGTTAAACAAAGATAATGCATATATTTTACCTCTAGACAACCATTTCCCCTCGCTTATTAACACAGGGCAAAATATGTTTTTTGTCTGTTGGACTCCTGTGCAAGCACATCCTGAGATCTCTTTTCACGTTAGGTTTTGCTGAGTCAATAAGGGTTTTGAGCAATATCTTTCATGCCTTTTTTCCCTTTAATTTTCATATGAATACCAAGAAAATCTAAATACATACTCCAGGTTTTTGTGTTTGTACTAATGCTAAACAGTTCTTAAGAGATTTTAATCAAAGATTATGATAATGATAACATCTATTTTACCTATACTTTCATTTCTCATTTTACCTATTACCTTCAACTGTCTTCTGGCTACAAATTCCAGCTTGCTCCACTTTGCATACAGCACATTTTTGCACTTAAATTTTAGGCTATTTTTTGCAGTGAAATATTGGGTTAAATAATGATTATCTTCTACTTTTCTAGATTTTTTTCTGAAGAAATTTAATTTACGTTGGGTTACAAAAACTCCATGCAATGCTACAGGCTGGAGGCAGATTGGCTGGAAGGCTGCCCAGAAGAAAATGACCTGGGGGTGCTGGTCAACAGCCTGCTGAACATGAGCCAGCCTGGTGCCCAGGTGGCCAAGAAGGTCTGTATCAGAAATAGTGTGGCCATCAGGAGCAGGGCAGTGATTCAGTGATTGTCCCCTTGTCACTGGTGAGGCCACACCAGGGATCCTGTGGCCAATTCTGGACCCCTCTACCAGAAGGACATTGAGATTCTGGAGCAAGGGGAAGCCATACAAGGAGCAACTTAGGTCACTTGGTCTGCTCAGCCTGGAGCAGACTGAGGGGAGATCTCATCACAGTTACAATTTCCTGGAGAGGGGAAGAGGAGGGGCAGACACTGATCTCTTTGTGGTGATAGTGACAGGACCTGGAGAATGGCCTGAAGTTGTGTCAGAGTAGGTTTAGGTTGGGTATCAGGAGAAGGATTTTAACCCAGAGGGTGGTTGGGCACTGGGACAGGCTCCCCAGGGAAGTGGTCACAGCATCAGCCTGACAGAGTTCAAGAAACATTTGGACAATGCTCTCAGGCACATGAGTGATTCTTGGGGTGTCCTGTGCAGTCCAGGATTTGGACTTTGATGATCCTTTTGAGTCCCTTCCACCTCAGGATGTTCTGTTTCTGTGAACTAGCAATAGGATAAGAGGAAATGGGCTCAGGCTGTGCCAGAGGAGGTTCCAGCTGGAGATTAGGAAGAATTTTTTCCCTGAAAGGGTGGTTAACCATTGGAACAGGCTGCCCAGAGAGGTGGTGGAGTGATCATCCCTGGAAGTGTTCAAGAAATGACTGGCCATGGCACTAAGGGCTATGGTTTAGTTGGCATTATAGTATTGAGTCAAAGGTTGGACTTGATGATCCTGGAGGTCTTTTCCAGTCTTCATGACTCTATGATTTTATGATTCTGTGGTTTTACTGGGAACAGGACTAGGATTCCTGTAAAATCTGTTGTGAAACCCTCACATGGCATACATTCTGTGAAAGCATTCTAAGAGAATACTGAGCTATAAGAATTCATGGAGATTTAATGACATTCTTTGCTGTGAAAGTTAATATAGTGACTTGGACTTAATAGTTTCTTATTCTTCAGGGCCTTGTTAGGCACTTTATTAGGGTTCTAAAAGATTTTCCTTGATTGTATATTTTATAGTTTTCAGAAAAAAAATACAGAAAAATTTGAGTCCTTTTAGGTGTAGTACTTATAGGTCATAGATAAAGAAAGGTATCATGTTTCAGTGGATCAATTACTCTTATATAGTCAGTCACACATATCTCCTGCCATTTTCAACTTTAAGAACAAATGATTCTACAAACAATTTTGTAAACCCTGCCATATTTCTCGTAAAAATAATTTCTCATAAAATCCCTTAGAATGAAAAGTCTCCAGACATTTCTAACATATATTTTATTATGCCTTTATTTCTGGTACAATTTTGGAGTTTAATGCAAATGGATTTTAATGGTTAGAATTTTTATGGCTTTTTAAATTAATGCCAACTCAAAAAAAACCCTTCAAAAGTCACATCTAAAGTAGTTACTGACTTATTAAAAATCAATGTATCACATTTTATAACATACATTTAAAAACTCATCTAACAGCAAGCAACAGGTTATCTTACATTTTTGGTGTATAAAAGAAGGTTCACTGTGAACTTAGTTTGAGACTCTCTAAAGAAGGAGCTACCTACAGGTAGAATGAACAAGACATGTATGTATAATCATGTTTCCTTATTCTGAACCAGCAAAATGATTAATTTCCCCTTTAAAAAAAAAGATGAGAGATTAAGGACAGTATTTGTTCAAAATCATTCAAAAGCTTTCCAGCCACTTAAGTGATTTCACTAATCTTTCAGGGTTGGGTTTGGCTTGTTTGTTTATTTTTCAAGTAACAGGCCCTTACAAATTTCAAGCCTTTTTGAATTGTGACTTGTTTGGGTCAAACTTCCTTTGTGGTACAGTTCCTCACATCCAAATTTGCCTTAGATGATCTCACATTGGAAGATTCACTGAAGAAATGTTCTTAAACACACCTATTACTTAATGCAGGAAAGCAAGTGGCATCTACATTTTATTTTATTATTATTTTGGTAAACACTCAAACTCACAAATGAAATTTACTTTTGAAATGAGACTGCATGTATCTGCTTCAAGAAGAAAGAAAATTAGTAAGATAACTTGCAACATACTGTAAAGAAAAACTTTAATGAAAATCCTGAACCACTTTAATGTGCTGTGACACACACTACACTGGAATAATTGTGTGTGTGAACAAACTGAATGCAATTGTACTGCTGTTTTGCTATGACTAACGGAGATGGCATTAAATACCTCAGCAGCTTTGCATATTGTATCTCTGTTACTAATACTAATGATACCTAGATGGCAACCCAGAAGCATAATTACTCTGCCATCACCACTCCATTATACAACACATGAAAGAAAAATGAGACCCTAGCTTTTCTACATTCCAAGCATCACAATATCACAAACATGAAGTATAACTGTGGAACTGAGAAAACATATTGAACAGAATACAAATCAAGAGCTCAATGACATAAGCACAGCTCCTTCATGCAATGAGGATGTCCCCTGTGATGACTTGCACATGAGCTGAACAAAATGCACTTTTATTTTCAAATGCACTTTGCCCAGCAACAGAGACCTGAACAAAACTGACTGATGATTTTCAGGTATGTGATGGATACTGCCCATCTAACTTGGCAAAAATTTTAACGTTTTTAAAACATCTACCCTAGTACATACATTAGCTGTAAGTCATATTACTCTGCAAATATGCTATTACCTATTGCAAAAGCACTCCATGCCTAGTAACAAACATCCCAAGTCACACAGCAAGGCTGCCTAGATGTAATAATACCAGGGCACGCACTTTGTTGTTTACAATCAAACATGTAATTTCTCTTGACCTCACTGGGCATTCTGTATGCATGACACTTGATGTAACTTTTCCTGCCATGGAAAAAGATCATATTTGCTGTTCAGTAATAATACCTTTGCACTTTGTGTTTGTGTATGTGAGCATGACACACAATCTGCCTCAAGAATTCAACTGAGAATTTTCTTTTCTACACAGGAGATAATACAGGTTCAATAAAACATAGTATAGCAGAATTTACTATAAGCCATGTTAGAGAAACCATTTTATTCCTCCCTAGTCATTTTTTTTTTTTTAAGGAAAGAATTAACAATATTTCTGGTCCAGCTAATGCAGTGACAAGGAGTGTCGAGCCACATTTCTTCAGTTATCACGAGCCCAGGTGTTAAACATGGCACATGACACCAGCACACACCATGCAGGGAGGCAGGGGCACTGTAGACTGACAGAGAATCAATAATGAAGTGGAAAAGACAATGACACTCTATGGCATTGTCTCTCTTCCTGACAGATCTGCTCAGCCCCAAAAGTATTAATTCAACTGCTTCAGTAGCATCAGGCTCTTTGATTTCATTCAGAAATCAGCACTCATGGAGAGACTGAGAGCAGCATCTATCATGCATAAATGTGTTTCATGGTCCTTTCTTTTTAAATACTTAGTTATATAAATTGCTGTTACTACTGATGAAGCCACAGTGTGTTCCAATCTTTTCTTCTCAATGATAACCTTTTCTGCATCAGAAATCCAATTTTAAATCAGAACTACCCTTGGCTTGATTCCATACTTGAGTATTTGAGGGAGAATCTAGTGACAAATTTAGTTAAAAGTTAATTAATTCAGTTTAGATAACAGAGCTATGTTACTAGTAGCTATATAGTAACAAAGTTGCATTTGTTAATTTTTCTTTCTACTCTCTCTATTCACTGGAATGACCACTGGGAATGTACAATGCTCTCTACTTTTTGTTCCCACCAAATACAGTCACACTCAATTTTAGTTTACTTCCATGTCCCTGTTTCTCCCAAAATGATGGCATCTATGTATTGAGAAGTCTCAGTCATCAGATCCAAAACAGGGGAGATCTGAGTAATACATCTTGTAAAATACATCTGAAACATATAGGCTGGAAAAGCTTAGGGAGTTTTTGCAAACAATATTTATCTGTTCTAGAGATAAATAGAGAACTTGATTATATTCTTTTTTAGCTTGCACAATTTTCACAAATTAATATTACTTACTTAAATTTTAGATCAAAGTACCTAAATGACATTTGATTTTTCATTCATTGAATTTTTATTAGTTGTAATGGACACTGCACGCTTTTAGATTTTTTTTTTTTTTCCAAATTAAAGCTCTTCACACAGATTACTTAATCTTTATTTGGCTGTCTGGCCTTTAAGGATCATTCTTTGGATACTTAGGCCTCTATTTTTGTGGGGGTTTAGACTACTTCATATCATCAGATCTGGTAGTACTTGTGTAATCATAATGGGCTTCAGCTCTATTCATCCTCATGGTTCAGTTTCTGTACCAGAATCAGAGAGTGTCATTTCCACACTAGAAAGTTAAAAAATAGCAGTACTGGAATTGCATCTTAGGATGTGTACTCACACAGACACTTATAAAAAATAATCTGGAATGTAAACGCTGTCAGTACAAAACAAATCTGAAAAATATTCTTGAATCAAGATCTGCTGAAAAATCCAGGGAGGGAGTGTGAGTTTCAGACAGTCATAGAAAGCTTAAACAAAGCTAAAAGGACACACTGGGATTCTGAAGGCAAGTTACAATCCTGTCTAATTGCTATTTTAATTTTAGTTGAGTATACTTATTTTCTGTACTGAAAGTATATTCTAATGTGAAAAGTAAATGTCCACAGAGTGACGTGGTTGGAAATAGTATTTCTATTAAAGTTGTTATTGGATGTTTCTCTGAGTGAAACTGTCTTAATGAAGCCTTATTCTGTAAGAATTCAGAGCTTTTAAAACCTGTAATTCTTTCTCATGCTAAACCAGGAGCCCTGCAAGACATGCCAAAGATGCCATTTTGAAACAGGATTATGAAAAGTGGATGGTTGCACGATTTTGTGAACATACTCTATTTAATGGAGGAAAACCAGATCACTTTTCACATCAGTAACTCCTTTTTAAAAAAATATTTTGCCTTTATTTACTTTAGATAGAGCCTCAAAAAAGCCTGCAGCATGACCCACTAATAGGAAGAATTAAGATCACACTGGAGACAGGAAAAGAGAGAGAGAGGAAGCAGGGAAGAAATATGAGCTGCTATAATTTTCCTCTTGAATAGTTCTTTTTGCAATCTGTATTCATATCTGTAACTTGTAAACTACTGAAAATGTGAAGCCACCTTAGGAGCATGCACATACAGTCTTATTTTTATATTAGAGAAATAAATATTGTTTACAGCCTCTGGAGGCTGGGTGTACTGTGCAGAGCCTCGTGTTACTCTGACAAGGGTTCCATGTCAAACTGGGCAAATTACGTTGTCCCAAATTTTCTCCAACAAGACATCACAGTAGATTATCTGGCTGCCACCACTCATCAGGCTGCAGCTGTTACCCTGCTCTGTTTGCCTGAACCAGCTCCCTGCATCTCTGCTGAAGTCAGATGGGGTGCAGACCATGCTTGAAAGCAGGTTGGATTAGCAATAATAAGGAGGCAGACTGTGCAGCCAGTAAAGAGTCAAACATGACTGGTGGTGCAAATCCAGGCTCACCTAGACTTTTGTTTGGTGCTTTGGTACAAGGGCTAGTGGGGTTTATCCATCACAACATTAAAAATAAGAGTACATTGATGTTCTTGACCTTAGCATTATCCCTTTGATTGGACTTTGACTTCCTAATTTTGCACCAAAAGGATGAGGTACTGCTAAAACCTGTCAAGAATTGAGAATGTAGGGAGCACTAACAGGAATTTTGTGGCAATGTGTAGAAGCAGTGCATTGCTGAAGACTCTCTCTCTCTCTCTCTCTCTCTACTTCAAAAGGTTTCATAATTCTGCAGCTGTATACAAATGATCCATTTTGTTAATCTGAATTCCTAGGGTCATTAAAATTTTTTTCTCTCCTCTCCGAAATAGTTTATTACTTTGAGAGAAAAAAATCAGTTTAAAGCCAGGTAAGGGAGGAAAGCTGACAAAAACATAAATTAGAGGAAGAACTTAATTTAAAAAGTGTCAAAAAGGATAGATAGTCTTAGTTCAATAATAAAGCCAGGTTCAAGAGCCTTCTATCTTAAAATAAAGCATTCGAGCACTCTATTACCTGTATACAACCAATCTTTGATTTCCAATCTAAGCCTGTTTTTGCTTCATATGTGATTAGCATACAAATGCAACAAAAAAGTGTGGCTACTCTGATGACACCTAGGATGGGTTTTTGACTTTCATGTCAGTGTTAGCAAGAGATTCTGTATGATTTTGAAGGTGAGTCCTTAATTAAAATCTCTTGTTTTTCTTGAATCTAATAATCACTACTGAGTCAATTTATGTCTACACTTCCTGGAATATTTCATGCTGTGTCTTGTGTTGCTTTATAGAGACAGCAAAAAATTATTAGGGATTTGTCCTTTTCTGGACTACTATACTGTGTTTCTGAATGTGAATACCTATTGAAGTCACATGTATGTAACAAAAGGAACTGTACTTGGAGAACAGAAACACTATCCAGAGTTGTATAAGCAAATCTTGTTTTCCCTAGGATTTAATGCTTGCTGGAGTTCTCTTTGGTAGGATATCCCTCAAGGTAGTCCAGATGATCTAGACTCATTGTGGTACTCTTATTTCAAAATATTATATTTAAGTGTAATCAAAGCAACATGCTATAAACTTGGGGAGAGAGCTGTACTTTGCATTATTTTCTTTTAAATATTTTGCTGCTTCTGATATTACAGACTAAGCCTAAATTTGCCTCCCAAGCCAAAGACCAGTAGCAACTTGTACAGCCAGTTATCATAACATCTATGCCAAGACAAATCTTGGGTAAATCTGTTGGAGCCAGTTGATTTTCTTTGAGTGTATATTGATTTTCAGTGATGTTACCAGTAAAGTCATCATGTTCAAAATAAGAGATGTAATCCCATTTGTAATTCTACAACTTGGTGTAGAGGGACCACTAACAAATAAATAAAATGAGTCAGAACTGTGAATTCCTTCCATGCCATCAGCTTGCTTTTTTAGTGGGACCAATTGTAAGAGGAGATGTGCATAATTACATCTCTGTGGTTTCCTTTGGCTTTTTGTTGAGAATGAGAACAAAGGTGCCTGTTATGATGGTGAGATTTGTGAAGTCTGTCATACTTTGTTTGCACTGGTCTAAGACAATAAATATAGTTCACATAGATCATCCATTGAGGTTATTTCTTTCTCAGTGCTGAGAGTAGTGGGGTCTGAGGAGTTTGCAAATAACTCTAATCTTCAAATCTCTCTCAAAAAAAAAACCCTAAAATTAAAGTTCTTGGCTATTTGGTTATTTAATTATCTTTATAGCAACAGCTGCATCATTTGCAAACACTCAAATCTGATTAAAATTAAAGATACTGAATTTACTAGCCAAATATTTCAGTCTAATGATCACTGAAATGGCAGTTAGCCAAAATATTTAACAATTTAATTTCTGGTAATGCATACTGTTTGAGTTCCTTAGCATCCACTGTCTCATTAATATTTCATTTGTGGTGAGTTTCAGAAGTTCTTTGTAGCTAAGTTACAACACCATGAAGCTGGTTACTCTGCATTTTTTCTCATAAAGGAAATTGTCTCCTGGGGGATGGTAATTGGCTGCTTGGGTTGGTCTCTGAGGATGTTAAAGGTCTTCTAGGTTCTTCATAAGTGCCATTTGTGTCTGCAATTTTTGGTCTTCTAAGAGAAGCTGAGTGTCCAAATGGACCTGAGCTCTTAAGTTGCTCAGCTGCAGTGAGGTGACAGCTCTCTTGAGGGAATGATGAAACCCACTCTTCTGAAATACAACTTCTGGTAGGGAGGGTACTTGCTCACTTTGTCTCTGGACCATCTCATTAGGAAATATAACTGAGAACGTGATTGCCTTCTACAAATGCCTAAGTCAAAATAGCTTGCAAATGTTCCACCCAAGTTTAATTTAGGTGGCTGTATTATTGCTACTGCCTGCTTTTGTTTTGCTGCATAACTTTCCTTGGCACAGTTTTGTTCTTTCTCATGCTTTGCCTATTTCTTATTTACTCAGGTCAGGAAATTCAGTGTTTTTCTCTATGTTACATGCAGATTCGCTGACATTATAGATGTTCTAGAGATAAATAAGTGTTATCAATATAAAAGTCTAAATAATGAATAATGATCCACCTGATTTCTCTCTTCAATCTTCCTTTTTCATTATTTCATATATTATTTAATTTCTCATGTAATTGCATTTTCAGATGTTGTGACTTTAACACTGTTACTTTTTTCATTTGTACAGTAGTGTTCTGTGATAATTGTTCAGAGGAGCTGATGCTGACAGATGCACAAACACAAGAAAATGTTCTGTATTTTCAATGGCAGTATAGCAAATATTTATGTGGTTTCCAATAGGCTGAGGTGTGCTTGTACCTTGGAAGCACTTCATTGCATGTACTGAAAGTAAGATCTTGCAAGATTATCAGATTCTGGCATGATATTTATTGTCTGGCTGCAGGGTGCTTACCTGGACTTTCCTCTATATGTGTCCAATTCTCTTGTCATAGTTCTTGTATTTTAAAAGTCTGTGTAATCTGTTTATGTGAGAAGGGAGAAAGAAAAGGAAAGAAGAAAAGTAAAGAGCATGTATAAAGCCAGGAGGAGAAAGAAATTTTTTCTTTTTTTTTTTTTTCTTTTTATTTCCCAAGAATTTGGTTATGGTGAAAAAAGTTACCATTTATCTGACAAATTGTTTGAAATGGACAGAAAATAGTTGATTTACAGCGCACTTGGGTGATGACAATATTTGTGCTCTGCTCTAATATTAGCCAGTTTACAGTGAGCTTCATATTTACTCTTTGCAATTGCACCAGTTGTTGTTTGGGGCTAGGAAGAAATGTTTCCCTCACTGATAAATGTAGATGTAAATGAGTCTCCACTTGTCTGTAAGACTCAGCTGAGTAAGTGATGAAGTTAGGTTCAGAATATTAGATGACAATGACTAGCAGAGATGCTCTCTCTACTGCTCTATTAAAAAAAGCAAGCAAGCAACCAACCAACCAACCAAAAAAACCAAAACCAACCAAACAAAAAAATCCCCCAGACAATAACAAAACACACAAAACCCCACAGCAAACCTTCCCTGTAGCACCAGCTCATGGCTCATTACTTGTGTGTGTTCCTAGATGTGTATTTCATCTCAGAAATTCTTCTCTCTCCAATATCTTATAAACCAAGTTGCTAAGTCCAGTATACTCTGAGAAGATTAGTTAAGGAAATAAAATCTTGGAGGGTCCAGATGACATCTGAGTGGCTTTCACAGCTGCTCTATGAAATTTATGGCTTCAGTAAGCCACATTCCTGGCATCTAAAGGTGCTGCATGGTCAGGCTTCTTGTTGCTCCTATCTTGTAGGATCCCACATTGTTTGTGGAGACACCACTACTTTTTACTGCACAGTAGCTTCAACTTCATAATAAGTGAAAATTAAAAATAAACATGTCCATGTTCTTGGTAATGAAATATATTTCAAGAAGGAAAAGATCCTACTTTAAGCCTGAACAGCTAAGTTTTGTACTGAATGCATAGTTAATTATAGCAATTTCTACATTTTTGGTAAATAAGGAAGTTTTTAAATATAATAACTCACTGCATGAATACAATACTACCATGAATAGAAGGTAGAACAGAAAAGAGGGTTAGGTTAATAAGGCAGACATTATAATAAGTATATTTTTATGTGTAAATCAAAAGATCTAAAATGTAAAGTATTACGATGCACGAGAATTGGCAGTAGAAACAACAGAGCTTTAATCTAAAGTACACTAATGCAGCTCAAGTATAATCAGGGTTGAATAAATATTCATCACCTGCATTATAGTGTACTCTGAAGAGGAAGATACAGAAAAAAGTACAGGCCCATATTAAAATTCAGTTTTTGGCTTTGCAAGCGTGTTCAAGTCATTAATTTATATGCAGCTTTATAGCTAAGGGTTGACTGGTGTTGCTGCTCAGAGAATGTGCAGTTCTGTCAAAGTCAAAGTGTTTCACTGAAGTGGCCAGTTTTGCATGAATTCTGTTTGAAAAGGGAAGGTATGGGGGGAGACTCAATTCTGTCAGAACAAAAAAGGTTAAAACATTAGCTTCAAGCTGATTTTTCTTGTTGACATTTGGTATTGTGCCTTAATACAAAATAACACAGTTGCTACTGAATTCTGAATAATCAAAAATTATCATTTGAGGTTTTTGTTGTGTTAGCCTTTGCTTTGGTTTGGAAAAGAGCTATGCTTAGAGTCCTAAGTTTGTTTATATATTTTGGAGTCTTTTTAATATTAAAATAAACAGACATCTGACCCTCCAAAGATGAAACTAGACTCTTTCTCAATTCCTGAGAAACAATACCTTTTATTTTTAATATTTTACAACAACACTGCCCTTCTCTTAATTCTGGTTTCCTGCTGTGATTTCAGTATCCTGCTTCTGCTAAGAGCAGATATCTCGCACCTTTTGCGTTTGCTTTCTGCTCAGGAGCAGAGAACACAGACAATAAATAAAAGTTGATGAAGAGAATCAGCCAAAGACCCTATATAAAATTCACCCAGTACTGTGCCCTGGAAAGTCTTTCTTGTTCACAGCCTGACTAATAATAATTAGAAAGAAAGCTCAGAGAGAAGATCTGAATGCTGCTCATCCAGGGTGAAGTTACTCACAGCTTTCCAAGCCCCTACTGACGCTGTAAGGAAAGCACACTGCATCTTCCAAGGGCTGGTGTTTTCTCATAGATAAAGACGTTGGGAACTTGACATTTCCCACACACTGAGATTCCTAACAAAAAGGATTTATTCATCACCCTGCACTGGTTAAGGGAACTTGAGGATTGCATTAATCACCAGTTGCAGATGGATTCCACGGTTTCACATTTGTACTTCCAACCACTTTGGTTTCATGTGTTTCACACAGATTATTTTTTAAGGTGTCAAGTAACATCAACAACTGCTGAAGTTATTCACACTTAATCATGGATTTCACTCCCTGGTGAAAGATCCCCTCACAGGAACCCTTGAGGAAGCTGAAGTGAGATACCTTGTAAGAATATTGTTTCTTTCAAGTATTCCATTCTTCTGAGCCTCAGTTAATCATACCCATGTTACTACAGTTGCCCTAACTCAAAGGTAGTTAAGGGTACTTAGTTATTCACTCGACTGTGAATAAAGCTCATAGCCTTGCCTTAAGTAGAAGTAATTAGCTCAGAAACAAGTAATTTCCAGCTAGGGATGTGAAAATCCTGTTAAAAGAATTGATGGTAGGACTAGGAGTAGAAAACTGGTCATCTAGTTCTTGGTCCTGTACCTAAAATGAGACTATTCTTCCTTCTGTGCTTTGAAATGTCATTCCATTCATCAAGTTAAATATACAGTGGATTAATGATACCAGTGTGTTCTAGCCAAATTATTTCCCTTTTGAGATTCTGTCATTGTAAATGACAATATTATTTCAGTAAGCTTTCATATTCTTTGTAACAATAACAAAAAATTTTGGACAATATTACAGATATTCATCAGATCCTTTTAATGTAGGTCTGATTTGCAAATTGTTTGTTTCCTTTCTTCCGTACTAGATGAATGTGTTACTGGTGAATAAATGTTTCCATTATTCAATTAGTTGCATAGATAGTCAAATAATGTTTAATTTTGTGACCTATTCACATTTTTCCATCAATTGGTACTAAAATACTCACAAGTAATTATTTTCATTATTCAACCAGCTTTTTAAATGATCAAATAATATTATTAAGTTAAATTCAATTATTATCAGCAAAAGAAGAACTGAGTATCGGAGTATTGTCTTCCATTATTCGTTTCAATGCATTTGCCTAAGCCATGAACCTGCTTTGAGATGTTTCCTGTAAAAGGAAAATCTTTTGTTCTCTCTCATGTACCACCAATATAACGTCAGACTGAGGAATAAACCCAATGGACTGGAGGAGAAGCCCTGCAGACCTCACTTCTCCACTGTTGGTGTAGAGGTTGACTACTTCCTTTCAACTGTGCTTCTGTCAGTGGTGTAGCATGTGCTTTTTTCTCCCATATGAGGAACTATTTTAATAAATACAATATTTGTATTTTAGTGATGTTAATGCTGTTAACTGGAATTCATTGTTCAGCCTGATGGCAGATTCGTTTGCAGGTTACAGTTTTCTTTCTTTCCAAGACAATTTGGGATTTTTACACCACTTATTTTTATTTGGTATATTTCGAATTCAGTCTGGTATGGCATTCAAAAACCACGGATATAAATATGAAAGAATATTAGTGTAGGCACAAGAACACTGCAGTGCACTTGACAGATGGAAAAGGTTTATGGTGAATGTCTCATTGCCCTATGGTGGAGAACAACACTGTTCATAGATTAATGTTCATTTTATTACAGTCATATCTTACCATCAATATGTGTGTAGAACTCTCTGTGAAGTCGTTGTGATCTGTGTGCATCAATCAAGGGTAGTATATGACACTTAGGACCATATTTTCAAATGTCAGCTCTTGGCATCTGGAAACCCTCTGTCTTACATGTCCCAAATATTTATTTATATGTGCAAATACTGATGGTTACAGAAGGTTTTTGTGAGTGAGATAGTGAACCTGAAGTATTTGAAAAATTCACAGATTTTGATTTACCTATTTGAGTTAAATTGAGTCATAGGCTTAGACTGGGGCAGACTCATTTAAACCAGTTCCACAAGATTTCCATTCACAATGGCATTAATGCAATTTCCACCTGGCTCCATGACAGTGCAATCCCCTTGCCATGTAGCTCAGGATAATATCTATTAATTTGATTATTAAATTATTAAATGTTGTTATATATAAACCCAGAGAGCAATACCACTGTTCTGAGCAAAGATTTTGGGCCTTATGAAGTCTTATGTTAACAATTATTTCAAAAGAGTTTTGCATAATTTGAGAACCTGCCTATTTGCATTGTTTAGGTGTAAGCAACTTCTGTTTTCCACCATTGCTGGTATCTCAGGCCTCAGATAACAGAAGCAAAAAAATTGTCCTTGGAACAAGTCTGGGATAATCTCTGTTTTAGCATACAGTAAAAATAGTTTTGCCCATACTTGCTCAGTATGACCTCTATACTTTGTGAAATCAGCAATGACATAGGATTGTATTCTTGTAAATTGATATTATTAGAAAAGTCCTCTAACTGTTAAGATTTGAGAGGAATAATTTACCGTCAATATAATTTCCTGTGTCTCCCTTTGTGATGCTCTAATGAAGTTATTATAGTTTGGCCCTTCAGCCTATGACAGATTGAATTTTCCACGACTTGATGATGTGACAAAGTCATTGCTCAAAGGCAAATATACTTTGTAACTGATAAACTAATGCAAATTAATTTATACTTCAAGTAAACTTTTTAAAAAGGCATCCTAGTTTATTTTAAAATCCAAATTAAAATCCAAGCACTATCATAATTTAGTGGTCTCAAGAAAGCAGTAAGTACAATTTGTGATGTGAAAAGAACTATTGCTACCGGATTAGGGAAGTTTCAGAACTTTAATCTTTTATTTTCCATACTGTTCTACTATGATGATGGCCAATGTCCTTTTAAAAAACTTTAGCTGTATCATAGGCTGAACTAGGACAGAAGGAAGAACTGGATGTAAAAGTAATTTTCACTTGTCATGTTCATGCAAAGAATATGTGAATTATTGCTCTCAACAACAAAAGCCTTACACAGATTGTCAATTCACTTATTTCATTGCCTTTAGGCCAGAACTCTGGACAAGGGTTTGGTGCTGTCACATATCCTTTTCCATCTCATTTAAGTGATCTGGCCTCTGTTTTGGGAATGCATTTTTATTGTGCTGTTAAGCCCTGTGTCCCACACATGAATATTTCATATCTCTACTAAGTGCTTTCACTGAATATATTAGACCCTAGTTTTATTTTTTTTTTCATGCCTGTTGCCACAAATAAGGTGGTAAGCATGGCCTAAATATACACGAATAATCCTTTATGGGATGGGAATTTTCAGATGCCAATAATAGCTACTTTGTCAGGTTTTGGCTAGGCTATGGAAAATGTTTAAACATAATCTGTCCGTCATATTACGTAAGCATTTTTCTATTTATATCTGCTTTACCAGTCCACAACAAACATAATGAGCAATAAATGAAGCAGTGTCCAAAAGACACGTTTATGACTCATGCAGATGCCAAGGGACCATCCTAATATGGGCTCTGCTTGGCATTTCTGCTAGCAACAGACCAGAGGGTAACTCTTATTTGACAGTAGTTTTTAAGTTTACAGTCAAAGCCCCCAGACCTTACTCATCTTAATGTAAATTAATGTTAAAGTTATCACTGACTTATTCATCTTAATATGAGAGACATCAAGGGCAGGAAACACTAGCAGTTCAAACCAATATTTTACATCCAAAGCACAATACAAACAAGAACAAAATTTGTCCTGTACTGTGGTAAAAAGAAAACATGAAAGTGGGCCCATTTGATACACTTCAGACAGACCTAAACTAAATTAACACTGGAATTTAGCTTCACCTATTTTCTAAGAAATAAGCTGTGGTAATGACAAAGATTCATAACCTCCTTTCAGCCATTCTAGTGACAACTAGAATATTTCCCAGCAATGAATCTCCTGATAGTTTATGCAGATTGCATCTATAGAGCTGAAAATATATGTGCACTTCCCATGAGTGATTTTGAGATGAAGATGGAAATGGAGCAAAGAATGAGTTAATAAAAGGGTAAGATGCATACCTTATATCACGTTAGAGAGGAATGATCTATGTTTTGGGCCTATGTAGAAACCTCTTTCCATGGTATTCTAACCTAAGGTTTAAAAAGAATGTGCTAGGGGCCTTTCAACTCTTCTATTTATTCCATTTGCACACTGGAGTTATGACCAAATGTACAAGTGCTCCACAAGAAGTTCCTGGGGCTATCTGGTTATGGAGCACCTGACAGATGAACTTTCTTTCTATCTTTTTCTATACATTAGCTTCAAATGCCGTTAAACATTTCTTATTTGCTAAGCATAGTTTTGTGTCCTTTTGCTGTGGAAATAGGGACCCTATCCATCTTCAGGAGGTGCTGCAGGAACAACTTCACTGTTGTTTAAAATCATGGTAGCCTTCCCCGCAAAATGCAAGCTGTAAATGCAAGACTTGGAGGTGATACAAGGATCTTACCAATGTGCAGCTCTGAAAGAGCCTATTTCTTGGCTGCACAGAAGACAGCTATGCTAGCATTCTGAGTCCTCCTCCATCAGTGGAGAGCCTCTGCAGAAGCCAGCTATATCATTATACTTCTGTCTGGCAGATAAAGTGCTTTGTGTAAAGTCTACTTCTGGTAATACAAACTGCTTGGTTGATTCCCAATGAGACCAATCTCCTTTATTCCACCTGAAAAAACCCTTGATCAAGAAGTTCACCTGAAGCTGTACAGTAGGATGCAACATTTTGTTAGACAGGGGGCAAAGAAGCAGTGTTATTACCCAAAGAAGAGGAGCCCACATATTTACCATGCAAGTTTGGAATTATTGACATCTCTGCTTCAGACTGGAGTCTTGCCACCAGTTTATACTAAAAGCTTGAAGCATGCTGAGTTCAATGGAAGCTTTTTGCATTAAAATCTGAGTGCTGAATCTCAAGCTCTAGGTGCCTATTTGTTGACCTTTCCGAAATAAACCTGTTAATACCCCTTTTTTTAAGGATGAAAAGAGGGTCCATATCACAAAATGAAGTTTTTTATCTATATGTTTTATTTTGTATTTATTTTTCAATCATCTGCATATTAACATCTGATTAGTAACTGCCTGTTTAAGAGAGCATATCAGGTTATCTGGCTGGAGATAACAAAGCATGTTTTCCATAGAGGCTTCCAGACTAGAGGCTACACAGATGTGCCTGAGTTAAAAGGATCTCACTGTCTACTTTGAGAAGTGTAGATGGCTTCTGTATTTAGAGAAAACTCATCTGAAGCATCATAAAATAAAATGTACGGAAAATATAATATTCCATAATTAAGATTTCTAATGAATTGCCTTGTTAATCCATACAGTGTATGCATGTTGCAAAATTTTCCTGGCTTAATTAGTGCACTTGCTGATTATGTTTATTTCCTGATGTACACACTGATTAAGCATTGTCCATACACTGAGGCTTGAAGCGGGATCAGTCTACAAAATAGTACCTAGTCATTTAACTGGAGACTCAGAATGCAAATAGATCAACTTATGTAAAATTAAATTAGTTCTAATAGAACCCATTTTGACTGAGCAGCTGGTGACACATTATAAACAGAATTCTCTTGTTATGTGAAATAAAGGGCTTCTGCTAACAGATGCTTATATACTTTTAAGCCACAAAAAAAATATTGTATCATGTTTAAGGTCTAAAGTTAATGAAAAAGATAAATTCTGAGCTTTTTGGGTAACACTTCTGCACTGGATCTCAGCATTCTTATCTGAATACTGTATAAGGTCAGGTAGCCCTTTGCAATGCTCCATGTAGCAACTTAAAAGTGAGTAATCACTACATCATGTCTCACACTTAGCACATCAAACCTGCTCTCTTTAACAAGAAGTGTCTCTCAGCTGATTTTTTAAATACACTATCAAGATTTGGTACTACACCTTAAATCTTAATTATTTTGTTCTTTTAATAGAAATGACTATTTTTTGTTTGCTATATTTTTGGAACATGATTTCAGACATGTTGTAACACTCAAACTAGCCCTTACAAAGCAGTTGTGTGCTGTTCCTAATCAACATTTCACAGTGAACTGCAATTTTTTCCTAGGAATGTTGTCAGACATCCTGAAATGTGTAAAGTCCCCGTGACAGGCGTTTTCTTGGTGACAGAACATTTAGTGTTCTGTATGAATGAGTCTGGTGTGTTTAAACTCCTGGATGTGCTGTTTATTTATGGTAAATTTGAGCCTTCAATAAAAAGAACAAAATAGCTCCAACAGAAATAAGCAATTAAGCAAGTGAGTAATACATTAAAGGTCTAAATTTGTATTTTATGGCTTTAGTGGATCTAACTCTGATCACGGATTTATTTAAAGATAACTTTTTGTGAAGAAGGCAGTAATTACAGACTCCTTGATTCTTGTTCTGTGTTTGACAGTGCTTACCCTAGCAAAACTTCTCTCCTCAACTGACTTACTACATACAGCAGCATGCAAATTAAGGCATATGGATGCTTTAAAACATTATAAAATTAGTCATATCTTTGGTAAGTTAATTAGGAAAATAATCACATGCTTCTCTTTTTTATTCCTGCTGAATTTCTGATTACATTTTGTTTTTCAGTCAACGGCACCTATTAAGCAAAATTAAAAATATTGGTTGATCCATTCACAGTCTGGTAGTTTTTCTGGCTTTACTCAGCTTTAATTTAATATCAGTGTACTCTATAGAGGTCTACAGAGTTTATACTACAGTGTTTTAATCAACTCTTGCAAAACCTAGATGAGCAAAGACAGATGAAAGGGACAGCAATTTAAATATCTAGTTCTCACTGTCATTTAAATAAATGAGCAATAAAGCTTAACTCAGACAATTGCATTTGTACTTAATGCAAAGTTGAACTATGAAGATGTGGATTTTCAATTAGCAAGAAACTTGTACTACATTTGCTACTTCTTTTTGACAACCTGGATGATACACTAGCTTCATATTTGTATAAAATCATCTGACTATACATTTCTTCAATTTTCTATTTTGTGTATTTTGTTTGGAAAGGTAAAATTACATATTTTTATTTAAGGGACTTAAATTTTTATCCCTATCATTTGGGTCACTTTTTCTGTGGGGAAATGGGAATTCATGTGGTACATATGCAATCAAACACTGATATTATTATTGATACATAAAATTATAGTTTAGATACATTATAAAAAGTGCTGAAACATTCTACACTTAGAACTGATTTGTGAAACAAAAAGTTATAATGTGTTCTAAGTAGGGTTCAATGTTTTATGACTAGTCTTTCACATATTTATTCACATTTTTATTCATACAGACTTGAAGAGGAAAAAAATGTTACTGATTCTTCAAGACCTGATAATTAATACTTTTTTTTTTCACTTTGAGTATCTAAACCAGAAAGGAAGTATTTTTCCTGGATACTCAAAAGGGCATGGTTCCAGTTTTCTCTCCTAGTAATATAAAAACACTCTTTTCAAGTGAAATGCCACACTCTTGTTTTTTGAATAGGACTTTTGAAAAACAATACTACTGTTTTCATTAATATTTGGAAAGGATTATTTTAACATGAAAGGTTACTCTTTAGAGTATTCTAGAGAAAGAATACACAAGAAAATACATTTTATAGACTTAGGCAGTAATGTTAGGAGACATTTTGTAAATGTGAAATGTAAATTTTGTCTTTAAATACAGTCCTTTATTCCATCATTTCAATTAATAAACCTGTGTGAGAATTAAATTTTTAAACTAATTTCCTCTATAATCACTTAAGATTTTAATACTGCAGAAAAGAAATGAAATGCATGAATCTTTTAGCAGTCCTCACTGGTACATTATCGTTCTGCTCCAAAGAGTTTCCAAACTAGGAGGAAAAAAGCCTGTCTTTTGAAAAAGTGAAGTCTTTTGCCTCCTGTCTCCAAAAAGGCAAGAGCCTTTATACTCAGGAGCTGTGCTTGTAAGTGTGGTAGGCTCTTAATCTGCATGCCTTATGCCTTAATGCAAGGCTCTTTAGGTTGGAAGGATGTTCTCACCCATAACTGGGATGAAAACATTTGAAAGTGTTAGGTTCACTAATGGTAGACATAACACAAAATCTAGCTCCATGGTTTTTTGCAGAGATTAGAAGCAATGGGGCAACAGATCTGAATGGCCTCAAATCTACACCAAAATCTTGGAGACCAGATCATATATCTGAATTTATATGCAATTAAATCATTCCTCCAAGGATGTCCATTTTACCACATTTCATCTCCTCTGTTTTCCCTTGAAGACACTGAAAAAATCCCACACCAATATGACTTATAATTATTTGAAAACAATACCAATTTAAGTTTGCATAATCTCATTCTTTGACCTCCTCTTTGTTGTTTGTCAGCAGCCTTTAATGGTGGTAAAACATCCAGATGACTGTAAAACATTTACTGCTGCTCAACCTTTGTGCAATAGAAACTGAAGCTAATAATGTCATACCTGGGCACTGGTTATTATGGTCACAGTTTACATTCCTGACACTGTCTCTGTGGTCTCACCCATTTTATGCCCCAAAAAAAAAGAGAAACAGCCAGCATGCATTCCAGACTGAAATTTAAACAGCCAAAAATCATTCTACTGTTAGGCAAGAAGACAATACGAAGCAAACAAAGTAAATCCAAACATGTTTAAATTGCTGCTTTAGCCTGTATGGCCTTTTCATATGATTTATAGAAAAATCCCCAACAAAACCAAAATCAACCCCAAAACCTTAAAACCCCAAAACAAAAGAACACAAAAAAATCCCCTCAAAAAACTGCTAACCCCAAACTAAATTGGGATCACAGCTCTGACTAAATGTAAAGCTTCATAATTTTCCCTATTTCTGGAATGTATCAACTGCAAAATACTAGTGTGCTGGATCAGAATTAAAACCACATGAAGTGAAATATCAAACTTTATGCTCAAAAGAACTAAAAAAGTTCCCAAGACACAACCTTAATTTAAAGAAGCAAAATTACAAGAAGTCATGCAGAGCAGTATTCTCCTCCCCTCCTTGGAAATGTGCAGCTCTTTATTATGGAAAGGCAGTAGCCCCTCTATAGTTAGGGTTGCAATCAACTTCCATTATAAAGCCCTATTTTAGCCCCCTGTAACTTTGGCTTGAAAAAATTGGAATACAAATTGCCATATTTTCTCCAAAAGCAAAGAAGAATAGCTGAGGATTTTTTTTGTTTATTTAGTGGGATGTGATGATTAGGTTTTATTTTTAGCTTTTTTTTTTTTTTTGTGAAACTGAGGACAAATTATTTTACTGTTACAAAGTTTAAGTGAGTGAGGAAAAATTAAAACGTTTAATGTTTTAGGGTTTTGGTGATTTTTATAGAGTTGCTGCCAAACCTCCCCTTATTAGTTGAAATTATTTTCAAATAATTTAATTAAAAAACCCATCACCTTTTCTCTAGTAGGAAGGATGGGCCTAATTTTTCTGCTGCTGCTGACAACAAGCATATTTTGCTGGAGACTTAGGACATAGGACTAGGCAATTTTCAAAAGCAAATCAAGTTTGGGAGTGTGGTGTACATCTCAAAGTGGGGCATAATTCACGTGTTGATCTACCTGGAGTTTTTGAGGAAGTGATTAGTTTCTGGGGCTCGCTGCATATTCTTGGTTGGCATTTCCAACACAGAGGGAATGACTGAGCTTTAAATTAAAAGACAGCTTTTAGAAACTCCAGAAGAAAACATATACTTAGTTACTGAGGGCTAGTGACTAATGACACAGTGGTGTACACTGGCCACTCCCAGCATTCAGCCTTATTTATCACGCTTGGCTCATTTCCTAGGATTAGGTCCAGAATAGCCTCTGGCCATGTAGGCTGTTCAACAAAGTGTGTAAGAAAAGAAAGCAAGTCTAGTTCATGGAAACACAGTTCCCCCTTTTTTCAGATGGTTGTTATCCCTTTCTGGATTTAAGCTTTTTAAATACTTTATGATTAAAGACCAGGCATGCTTGTAGATCTCATTGAATCACTGAGGGGAAAAAAAAAGATAAAAACCCCCTCCTACGGCTCTCCTTTACTTTTGTGCAAACTGTTTAGAAAAAGTTTATAATACTATATCAATTCTATTAAAATTATCTCTTCAGAGTTAGAAAGATTTTTCTGCCCTGAAATTTTAATTAAATTATGCCTAAAATTTACATATACATATTTACACATTTATATAAAATACATATATTTGTATATAGATACTTGAAAACAGAGATTATTTTACATAGGCCTATTTATAGCAGTTTAGACAGTTAAAGTTTGCATACACTGTGTAATAATATTAAGTATTGCAATTGTTTATTGCATTAGTATGGTATTTTAAAATCTTAACAAGATGCAGAAAATGTAAATTTAAATCAAATTGTGATCATTTACTCAAAATATTGACAGACTTTTGATGCTTTTTGTGCAATGCTTAAGATTTCCTTGTGAGATTACTGTGGTTAATGGCATAACTTAACTCTTTGAACACATTCCAGTGAAGTTATTCAGAGTTCAGCAACATTATTTTAATGTTATTAAAAAAAAAAAAAAAAACCAACATAAATTTAGAAATTTTAACAAACAGTAAAAAAATATAATGGAAATCTCTGTACTAGGAAGATGGTTCTATTGAACAAGTCAGACTGGTTTTAGTAGGATATATCTATAAAATACATCCTAAATATTTAGAAGCAGAAGGAAAACCCTGTGCCAAAATCCTGGCGAGTTAAAGAAGGAAGAAGATGCCAATATTTTCTGTCTTTATATCCACAAAAGATATATTTAAAAATACTTCTTTCGACTGGCTGCTTTCATCGTGATAATTAATGCTGAGACCCATTTGAATTTTGGTTCACCATGTAGAATTTTTAAAGCCCAGGAACACTAGGATCACTGTTTCTACAATGTCATTAGGGTTTTCTTTGGAGTGTTCTTTACACAAGCAGAAAGGAGAAAGGAAAATGATGTGCAGGATTTCCCTGGAGGAAGCAGCTGTTGAGGATCAGGTAAGACATTGCTGGCAATAGGTGTCAGAGCTTTGTGTTTGTTGCTGAGAGAGCAGCAGAAGAGGCTGCCTTGGCACTTTCCCAAGGCATGGCTATCAACTACGACACACTGAAGAACCACAGCTGGAAGCCTAGGGAAATATGAGGACAGGAACTTAGGCTGCAAGACAGGTGCTCAGCAGATGGGTGTTTACCTGTTGAATTCTCTGATCTGGAAAACTGTGGAATGTGAGAAACAGAAACAGAGCAAGCAGACACACTTGCTGCAGGCAAGTCCAAATCAGAGAAAGAATGTTTCCCAAACAGAAACTGGAATGCTCCTAGTTGCCATAGGTAGGCTATAATAAAAATACATAAGGAAAAATATGAAGGGAATTGAGGGAAAGACACAGCTGTCAGAGATCAGGATATTTCGGCAACTATGTTGAGCTTTGTATTTCTCAGGACTATTTGAATTAGGTGAGCTTTGTATTAACATTTTCAGGGCTCATTGGCTGTGTTATAAATAATTATATTCCCTGAGTCTGATGCTGTAGATAGTCATGATGAAGTTTTTTGAGGGTAACAGTAGAAGTTAGAGGTGTCATCCCTACTTCTTACAACATCTATGATGGTGTGTGAAAGGTAGGAATGGCACATACAGATCAATAATTTGGAAGTCAAAATTTCTATAAAATAAGGTTTACATAAACAGAATAATTTTGATTTCTGAGTCAAGACTTGAAAATTACTAATATATGACATGATCCAACATTGTGACTCAAAAGAATTTTTCCAGCTGATCAGCTATCTAAAATGCAAATGAAAATCTGGTAGTATCTAGGATAGAAAGTTACCACAATGGTAATATGATTATTGTTTTTTTATTTATGCATTTAATAATACAATGATTAGGAGAAAGATGTGTTTGAGGGCTTTTTTTAATTAGCAACAAGAGCTGAGAAAATTTGTTACTATTTAGCCTTATTATGGGAGTTTTTGAAAGGCTTAATCCATATTTGACATCACCTACACCTAATTTCAGTGAATATTAAATAACTGCTTTCAGTTACTTATTAAGGCTATATATTAAAGTAAATAGGACTGCAAAAAGACAATTTTTTTTCTCTCGGTTTCAGATCTGCCTGAATTTCATAAAACTGTAACTCTAACCCATGCTATTCTAATCTTGTTTTCAGAGAGGTATAATCCCAGCAATAAGCCCCATTAAGATTACTTTTTTACATCCTTTGCTTGGAGAATTTTCCATAGTTCTTTGAGTATTTTTATAGAAAACCTAAGAGAATTGGGTGCATGCCTGCACTAAGAGACTTCGAGAAAACTCACCTGAAATGTCTGTTTTCAGCTTTCCGTGATATAATTTATTGGCAGGAAAGGAATCCTTCAAAATTTGCTGGTTTTCTCTAGGGCGTTGTTGAGCAAACATTTAAGAAAGAAATTGGCTAGAGAGAAGATGGAATCTTTCTGTTATTTCAGCGAATAGAGTATTTCATAGAGAACATGCTGAAAACCTTTACATTCCCATGAGCCAATATATAATTTTAATTGGATAATTTTTCCCTTGTTAATATTAGTTCAGGTATCTTTTCTTCTTCCTCCTTTCTATTCCTCTAAACTGACACTTTTGAAGTAATATGTTGTACAAACATGGTTAGTACATTTTCTAAATGTCATTTCAAAGTTGAATGCTTAATGATTTGTAGTTTTTCTGCTATGTATATATCTGCCAGCTTTCCTCAGCATAAGCTTGCTAAAATAACTCACTCCAGGCTGATTTATTATTTTTATTCAACCAGGTTCTTCATGGGCTTGGCAACTTTGGCAGTGTTATTGTCTATAATGACTCTGCACTTGGTGCTTGATGATGCCAATGTGTGCAATGAATTTATTGGCACCAGCAGAAAATATTTCATTCCCTTATCTCTTTGTGAAGAATCAAGCTTCATCTCCCATATTGCTTGTTTTTCAATATGTCTCATGTAATCTCTCTGATTTCTTTGATACTTCTCCCTTTCAAGAATGTTTAGTTGTGATTCTGCTGAGCTAATAGCTGTTCACAGAAGTAGAAATATATTTGTTATGTTGAAGTTTCCTTATAATTATTGTCACTCAATTTTTTGTCTCATGATGTCTCTTAGGTATCTCTGTTTTGTTTGGAAGGTAGTATCATAAACAAGTTTTTTCTCTTTTAAGTAGATCTGGAATATCATTTGGTAAGATGCTGGGATACAGACAGTACATCTATTTCTGCAGAGGAAGGAAAACTACTTTTTTTCATTGTATTATTCTCTCTTTCATAACTGGAAGATAAACTAAATTCAGGTGAAAACACTGAAAATTTTGGTACTGTTTAATATAATATTCATGGTACTTATTTAAAGTTCTGTGCAGTTTTTGAAGTTCTCCCTGAACTTGAATGTCAGTCAGGTAATTGCTGTACAGTCTACAAGGAAATTTTCTTTGTCAGTCAGGTTTATCAGCTTTAATTTACAATTTTGTCTATGATCTTTGAGGAGTATTTTATTTATCAATTGAAGGTTATGAAGTCTTGTACCTGACCATTCATGCACAATTTCTTACCACAAGTCTGAATATTAACTACTGAATATTTCAATGCACAATTTTTTCATTTATGTTTCTGCAATGAGCCATTACTCTCTCCTATTATATTTCATTTTTCTTAAGTAGCAGTTTGAGGGATAATTTAGCTTTTTTTACCTTTTCCTCATTAGTCTTGCAAGTTTAGAACCTCCTATTGCTTAGAGGATTAAAACAGGATAACTGTTGTAACCTATAGTTTTGCTAAGTCTTAAGCACTTGCATCCAAAGTACATTTTTTTAAAATGGATGCTGAACACAATCCAATCTGCCAGTTTTCCATTACTTACTGGACTGCAAACCATGCAAAATGCAAAGTTGTGCTAAATCTGAACTTTAATTAGGATTGATTTAATGATTTAGATTTTTTATTTCTTCCTTAAGTGTCTCAGTGAAATGTACCAAATACCTTTCAAATCCTTTTTTAGGAAGTAATTTTCAATATGCATGGCACTACCACTGAAACTATATAGATAGTTATCACACAGGGAAAAGTAATCTGTAGGTACAAATTTTACTCATCCTCTCAGTCCCATGTTCTTCCCACATTCAAGAGGATCTGAATATATCTGCTAAGGGGGTTGTATCTTTAAGGTAGATGAGGTGCTTCACAGTCCAGGACTATATCTGACCCTGGCAAAAATAAAGACAGTGACCTAAATGCCAATCTCTGTGATCAATTAAGGCCATGCACAGCAGATCACAAAAAGAGAAAAAAAATAAAACACTAGGATAAAAAGCTCCATCTGGTTCAGAAGACAGTGGCCAGTCCCATAAATAACACAAGCTGTCAGGAAAACATCATTCCTGAAGTACTCTCTGTATTGGCTTTCTGTCCAACTACTGCTCCCCTACAAGGAGAGCTTCAGAGCTTTGCATAGGCTTGGACCAAATTCTCTCTTCATCTCATAAGTGTCTTGCTCATGAGTTATTTCAAATTAACAAGGTGGAGAATGAAATGTACAGAAGTAAAGAACATGGACATATTCAATTCTAGAATCTTATTGCACATGCACACATACACAGACACACACACAAACACAAAAAACTCACATACACACACACAAAAAAGTCTAGGTTTTCATTTCAGCTGAGCTTTTCTGAAAAGGGGAAAAAAACCCCCAACTGCAACATTATGTTTGGAAAATGTAATTGCAAGCTCCATATCAAAGTGTGAGGTAAAGAGAAACAATAAGCTTCACATTACAATTATTTGGGTTTTTTAATCATTATCTTGAGAGCTAATAACATTAGTACTCCAGTAGAGTCTATTAGTAGTTCTGAAGATGAGAGTGCTGGGTGATATACAATTGTAAGGTAAATAAATAAATAAATGTTCTGGAAGTTTATGACATTGGTGCACAAGAGAAATATGCCTCCATTGTTGGTGTTGTTTTTAGTTTGAAGACAGGTTTCATAAAAAATGGAAGTGCTAACAGAGAACATGAGCAATGCTGAGGTGGTGTTGAGCCCTGACACAATAGGAGAAGAATCCACATGCCCAGCACTGCCTCTGGAGTTTTCTATCACTCACTTCAGAAAAGCACCTGGTATCCCAATTTTCCTCCAGATGTCACTCAGTGTCTCCTCTCTGGCATTAAATTTAGGGCTCAGGGTATGTGGGCTACTAGAGGAGCACTGAAAATTGCTTTCAACAATCTTACCAATTTTGAGGAGTTATCTCGTGTAAGGGGTAGCAAGCTTCTTTGATTTAATTCTGCACTAAATCTCTAGCACATAATAAAGCCACTCCATTCCCAGAGTATTTCATCAGTTTTCCTTAAACATCTTCCCCTCTACTGCAGAGGGAGACAAAGGATTCTCCATTTTTCCAAGGTCTTCCCTGGGGAAAAGAACAAAAGACAAATAGTTTCTTTAAGTAGTATATTTTCTTAGTTAAACATACATTTTATAGATGAACTTTATTTCTGAGGAATCAAATGGTTACTCCCACACCCAAAGTATTCAAGCATGTGAAAGTTGTGGCATGACCAGGGTGAAGAGACACTGTGGATGTTTTACTTGCTCAGGGGTAAAATGGTGATCAGTACTGCTGCCTGTAAATCTGTTGGAGATAAATAGCAAACTGCTGCATTTACTTCTCTCTGGTTTGCATTCAGAAGACAACACACAGAAAATTCACTTTGAAACATTTCCTTGAAGGTGCATGATCAATCCCCAGGGAGAAATTCACAGCCAGGAGAGAGCCTTGTGCTTGGGTTTGATAGTGACAGATAGCAATGGAATACGGTACTTAGTGCTCCGAACTAAGAGACCATTATGTGTGCAACTCACAGTGAGACCATGGCAGAATAAAGCTTTCCCCAGCCCCACCCAGAAGTGTGACTGCCTTTGTAATTTTAATTGGTCTGTGTTTGTGGAGTGGGGCCTCTATTTACTTATGGCTTGGGGCTTGTGTTTACCAAGCCTGGTGGAGGCCAAGTGTCATATCACTGAAGCTTAGTTCCTGCAAGCTCTCCTGCTATATCTTGAGGCACTTTTCTTTTCAGTATCTGTGCCTGTCTAATTCACGAGCTTCTGTGAAACAAGCACAGGAGGGTACAAGGCCTACAGGGAGGAATTACACCTAATTACTCAAATAATTGCTAGGCTGTTGCCTTCTTAGTCACTGAAAATAATTTCCAGGTCCCTGGCTTTTATAGATAGTCTTCTAGAGGCAGGAGGACACAGCCCCCTTTTTAACTCAGCCCATTCACTCACAAAATCAGAACACTCGAGCCTGCAAAATTAATAAGCACCACTTCCATTACATATATTTTAGGTTGTTGTTGCCGTGGCGATAAAGTCAGGGACATTGAATCTCCTCTGTTGAGCCATTGTTATCATCCCTGGCCATCTGCTGCAGAGGAGTGATATTCCATCTCATTTGCATGATGACTGATATATGGGAGGTTTGGAAGGACATATGCCACAGCAATCATGTGATGAAAATTAAAGTGAAAGTTTTGGGCCCAGAGCCGAAAAAAATCTGTGTATGCGCATGAGGCTGTTGATGTGCAAATGTGAATCATATTGAGAAGGTTTGAATAGGGAGGTGTGACGTAAAGAGGGGACACAAACGCAGGTGCTTATCTCTAGGCAGTCAAAGGCGCTGGATGTCATATCATGGGAACTACCTTTCAAAGACACAGCTTTAGTGCACAGTTCAGCACACAAGGGAGGAGAAACATATAAGTTTTGGAAACAAAAATAAAGTAAGTTTAACAACTTTTTCACACTATGAACCCATTGATGTTTAAGCAACTTGTACTGTTAGTAACTTTCTGTCTTTTTTTTTTGTTTGTTTGTGTTCTGAGCTTGCAAAAAGCAAAAAATCCTGTCCATATATTGATGTTAAAATCTTAATAGATTTGTATTAAGAAGTTTGAGGGATTTTAATCCATGTTTAAAATGCTCTGTGCAAACTTTTTCTTTTTTAATGACACTAATGCTGTTTCTTCCACATTGTATGCTTGGTCATTATTTTAAATGCTATTTTGGGCCTCAGTTAAAAAATAGCTACTTGTAACTGCTTTGAGAAAGCTTTCTGAATAAAATGTCATGGTGTAATTGCATTTATACTGCCTCAGTAAAGCCTTTGTTCATATACATTTTACAATTGTGCAAATTTGCAGCTCTAGCTATTTGATTTGAGGAAATGATCACAAGGACACTTTTTCTCTCATTTTGAAAAGTTACTGAACTTAAATACTGGCTTTTTAAAAAAGAGAGAGAAAGAAATGAGGGGAGAGGGAGAGAGAGTGGGACCAGTGCGTTTGTAGGAACTGTTCGATTGATGTAGGTTCATTTGCAGTTCTGTATTGCAGACCAGAGAGCTTTCTCAGGATGTTTTAGAATGCTTTAAAATCATGTGTAATGCTTTTGAAATGAAAATTGTTGATCAATATATTTATTAGCTTTACTCTAAGGGAAAAAAGAGTCTTTCAAAGCATGGCATTTCAGTCCTTTAAATTATTTGGGATTCAGAGAGTGAATTGAGAGCTTCTGATTAAAAAGGCGAATACTGTACTTCAGAATTAATGTATGTGTCAGGAAAATCTTTAGAAAGTTAAATGACAGTAATATCAGGCAAGGTTGAAGAATGAAATGGACCTTCTGGGACAACATTTTGCAGGAGGATAATTTTTATGAAACAGCATTTGATGCTAGAGAAAGTCTGTTTAACACTCTGATCAGCAATAGCTCTCTCTCTCTCTCTCTCTCTCTCTCTGACTTTCTTTTGTCTTTAACAAAGCACTTAGTTCAGATGTTTGTCTTCCTTCATATGTAAATAGCAAGACAATCTTGTGCAAGGTGCTGTGAATTTTTTATTTAAGAGATTATAAAAGCACAAATCCCAGATTTTATCCTTAAACTGTAAAACTGTATGGGGTGAACTTTGTTAGTTAAGGATCTTTGTGGGATTCAAAACGACCATTTACTACCTCTTTTGTCAATTAAATTAGTTAAGTTAATTGCAGAGATGTGTCTTCTTTGGTTTGGCTGTGCAGTGGTTTTGTAATTCTTGAGGAAAATTACAGCATTTGTGATGAAAGCTTTCTCTGAGACAATAATATATTTCTGCTCTAAGGTGGCTAACAAATAATACAGATTTTAAATAAGGAATTTCTAAATATAGGCTTTGCCTCTTAACTTCCCAGTTTGGAGAATTTTATTTTTACTTGTAAATATCATCTTTGTGTTATAGTACTTTCATGCCTGCAGGCTAAGATTACCAGTCTTCCTTTTTTTCCTCCTCCTTCTAAATATTCAATTACTCAATGGTAATTATTATTATGTGGCCTTCTTGGCTTACTGCATTATTAGATTAATATAGATTTCTTGTGCCAAATTAGCGGAAATCACTGTTATACAAAACAACGAATCACTTTTTTTTTTTTTTTAAGTTTTATTTACTTTGTTGAATAACAGGAAGACTTTGAGTTCATGACGTTTTATTCTTAAGACTTTTAATATAATATGTCTTTGAAAGCGAAGCGGGAGATGGTGTCTTTTTGTTTGGCTTTTTCTCTTGTGGGTTTCTAATACGTAGAAACTTTGGTTAAATTATAACTTAATTTATTCAGAGATCTACGGATAGAGATCTTTGTGAACGAAATTGCAGTTCAAGCCCCTGATCTCTGATTCTCGTGACAGAGGTGTGTAGCAGAGGTGAGAAAACCGAAAACGAAAGAAGAGGAGCTGTCCAGGGTACTGGAGCTGACTAATATTTCCTGTTACTGCACCGAAAAACATCTTTACTGAAGTGTTCACAAAACTGCCACCATTTGTTACTTTTTATTTTCCCCCTCAGAAACAGAAAAAAACACCCACCTTACAACGAAGTCAACTATAAAAGCGATGTGCATGAAAAACTTAATTCAGGAGCATGTCATCTTTGTGTGAATAGCAAATACACCCTCAAATCACAGTAACTTTCAGGAATTGCTTAGTAAGATTGAATTTTTATGCAAGGGTTTTTGTTAAAGTTACAGACAATAAAACTTTACCAGTCTAAATTAATCTATGAGTACAACACAAATGGTTTCTATGGTAGTGCTGTAATGTAAACAAAACAAAGGAAAAAAAAAAAAAAACAGATCCCAATCTTGCATTACTTGATTGCTTTTGAAATGAATTCTTGTCCTTATATGACCTAGAATACGTGGTTATAAAGCTATAGAAATCCAAACGATCATATTTGTTTGATATGAAATGAAAAAAAATAGTTAAATTGAAAGTTTAACATCATGAAATTCAAAATCCCAAGCGGTATATAAACATTAAAAGAAACTTTGGACTGCTAATCCTAGGAAATGAGTTTTATGGATTGAATTCAACAAGGCTTCAGAAATGGTTCCATCTGCTGCCTAGCAGCTGGTGAAAGGATAAATTTAATTCATTAATTCATTTGGAAAAAAGGATCCAAATAGTAAAGACTTCATTGCTCATAATGCACATAGGTGAAAATCAAAACTGAAATTAGGTCCAGTTGATCATCTTTGATAATGAGAAACATTTTCTTTGTAATTGTTATAATTATCTTGATCAGTCAGTTGACAGTATACTGACTGTGTGCTGTTAACTGGTATTTTTATGTCTTAAAATGTTGAGAATAGTTCTGAAAGCATAAGTCCTCTTCCAGAAGGAACATCCCTACTTTGAGAGTGTAGGTTTAAAAAGTTAGGTGAAACAATGTTGGTGTCTTTCTATGAATATTTGCAACTTGTCTCTTATTAAGTCTATTTAAGAATGCAAAAGGAAGGACCACTGAAATTAGAAAATAGACTTATGCATTGTTAAGTCACGGTAATTATCCAAATCCAGAATATCAAATACAGAATTTATTACTTTACTTTTCTATTAGAGGCACAAGTTTTCTATTATAGTCACAATCTTATCTTTTCTTTCCTATCTTCACCCAGTTGAGTTTCATGTTAAGTGCTACAAACTTAGAGTATGAGTGAAAAATATAAGTTAACAACTGAAAAGGGGTGATATTTAAATATATAGAGTTTTAAAGACAAAATTAATTGGAGAAATGCTTCAATAATAAATCGACATTCAAGTTCTAGCTATAAAGTTTTCAAAATTATCACAGTCTCCAGATAAAGATTTTTTTTTAAGTGATTGCCTCTACTTTAATCTAAATCACAAGCAGTGAGTGCAAAGTTAGCTAAGGCTTTTGTAAGGTAAGATGGTCAAGTGGAAAAATCTCTTGTTCATCTTGTGCCAGGCACAGAGGTGAACCTGTGCCTCATTACTTGCTGAGGAACACACAGGACTCATGAACCTGTTATCCTGAAACCAGCTAAATATCTTCCAATGCCTATTTTCAATGTTTCTGCTTGAGATGGTGATTTCATGAATGATATTTGGCTTTTCCCATTTCCTCTGTAGCCCATAGCTCACTGTGGTGGGTTTGTTGGATTTACTATAAAGGTTCTGTTCGCACCCTGTGGGTTGGGTTAAGAATTAGGATTTATGCATTTACTTCTACTGTTGCTTTGTTTATACAGCTTTGGTTTAGTTTTGATCCCTTTTTTTTTGCCTTTGAGGCTCTTCCACAGTGTCAGCTGCTGACTGATAGTAGGAGAACGGCCTCGTGGTGTGAATGAAAGGGACCTAGCGGTTGGTAAACAGAGATAAGGAATAAATAGAGCACAGGCAAAAGGAGATAGTTCTGTGGGAGCCCAGATTGCCGCCAGTCTGTTCAAGTGAGATGCAGTGCCTGTCCTTTTCCCAGATTAAATTAGTGTGCGAAATCTCCAGTGACCTCCTCCCCTTCTCCCCAAACTCTTTAGCCAAGCTGAACAGCCTCTGCTGTAAAGTATTCATTTTATCCAGGGACAAGTTGGACAATAGAACTCTCCCTGTTACTTATGGACAGCTGTCGTGATTCATGGGGCTTTTCAGCATTTCATTTTTCATAAGAGTTAAAAGGGTTTTACCTTGTAACTGACGAGAGGTTAGAAATGCAAAGATGCCAGCCCTGAGGTTGCCTGTAGTAAGGAAGTTAATAAATAAATATCACACACACATACACACACACACACACACACACAAACACATCCCCTCCCCAATCTGAGAAAGGCTGTGTTTTTTGTTAGTGCTGCTCCTCTTATTTAAAGGGGTTTAATTGTGATAACATGATTACACTGAAGCATGAACTGCATGGAGAAATTAACAAGCAGAGACACGGCGATATGCAGGGCCCCCAAGGTTCCCTAAATTAAAGGTGACCAGTGCAAACCCAGTGAGTGCCCTTTTCCCTTCTTTGCCCTTGCTTTTGCCTACAACTCCTATCAGTTTATTACCTGCAAATAACTCCCAGGAAAGAGTAAACACTCATGAGATACCTCTGTGGTCCCGTATTTTTTTTTTTGTGATTTACTGCAAATATATTCAGCATTTTGACTGATTAAATAGACCTTCGGCAACCTTGAGGGTCACTGTGTAGAGTATGTACATAGAAAATGCATCAGCCCATTGTACCCTGGCAGCTAATGAGATTGGTCGTTAAGTAAATGACACAAAGCCTACAAAAAAAGCTTAGCAGCTCACTAGAGTATCACAGAGTGTCCCTGCACACCACACAACGACACAAACAGTGGACTAACCTAGCCCACCCCTGCTTTATTCTACATCACTGCTTCCCTGATGTCAGCGTGAGAGGCAGAACAAAGGCTAAAAGGCACACGGTAAGTCAGTCTGACAATTATGCCCTAGGGAGAAAGTAGAGCAAATCTTAGCCTAACCATGGGGTTGAAAGTCCGTTTCTAGACAAGTAGGTCATAATGAAGGGATTTTTTCCCCCCCTGTCACTTCATGAAGGGGAGAAAAAATGTCTCTGGAATCAAGGTTGGGTTTGTTTCTTGTTTGTTTATTTCCTTTTCTTTCTGTCTGATTTGCCAGCTTACAAAAGTTTCTGGAATTCCGAAAGTAACATGAAACAGTATGTTTTGTGAACTGGATATTTCAATTATAGTCTAATGAATTAAATATTACTTGTAGGAACTGCCACACAGTAATCATTGCCTCAGATGTACATTGCATCTGATGAACTTTACAGACAGAAAGTTTCTTTTTACTTCTCTGTAAAAATCTGCTGGAAATGTGTTTTATATATGATTGTAAATTTCAATCCATTAGACAGCTACTTACACCCCTAAATTCCTGCTACAGGTTTTACAAATATGCAGATCTAAATGAAGTTGCTACTACAATCTTGGGATTTTTAAAAAAGATTTTTTCATGATGTCTTTCTCTGTGTTGTCTTTTACATGAGCTGAAATTAAAAGAGTTGAAGATTACTGTTTAACAGTTGCACAGTCATTACTTATTTTCTTTGCACAGCAGCAAAATATTCAGCTGATATCTTATAATAGCAGGTGCCTGCCTGTGTAACCAATGATAAAATCTTTTCTAGTAGTGGTTCAGCGTAGTACCTCAGGACCCTTTATTTTGCTGAAAAATGGCAACAGGAAGTTGCCGGAAAGTCTTGTTTGCATTACTAAAATGTTTCTGTCTGCTTTGCACTTTGGAGGCTCAGGGGATGTTAGCTTCAAAACAACATGATATTATTGCAAGATGCCTGTGTGCATTAAGTAATGCTTCTTCTCTCCTCCCTGCAAAACCACTGCAAACAATATGTTTTAAGAATGCTTTATGGAATACAGACAGTTAAAGAAGTGGGGTTTAGATATCAGTCTGCATGACAATTGATCTTTTGTTGGGGTTTTGGGGTTCAGTTTTTTGTTTTGTTTGCTTTTCAATTTGTTTTGTTTTGTTTTGTGTTGCTTTGCGAGACTTATTTAATATAGAAAAAAAATTGTCAATATATGTGTATTTATACATACCAGGATAACCTGTTCACTTAATTAAAACTCTTCACAGGTCACACAAGCCAGTTCATTATGATATGTCACTTACCCAGGAACATCCTTTTTACTGCATGAGCAATAGAATTATCACCACAGCTTACAGACACTAAGATAAAATGTGCCATTTTAAAATATACATTTGATGATTCCTTGCGAAGGGGTATGAGCATATGCATACATACAATGCATATATTTATTAAAAAAGTTAATATTTATAAAAAAGTTCACGTATGCAAAAAGCTATGTTTACCTAAATAACATCCCAGTTATCTGACACTTGGTATATATGAGGTATATTTGCAGTTATATTTGCTTTTGCATTTCCCAATAATTCCAGTTTAGGAAATATAATGAGAAAGTAATCAAACTCAAGTAAAATTGTGTATTTAATTTTCCATATTTTTTAAAGTTTGTACATATCAGCAACATTTTCCCTGTGTTACCTCAGCAAATATGAGATATTCAGGCATCAGAAAATGAGCTTTATTTCTAAGTCCTATAATTCAAACCTAGATCAACAGAGATTTAGCAAGCTTCAGTCTTGCAACACAGTTTTGCTTCAGTCTTGCAACACAGTTTTGCTTTAAAATATGCTAACTGATACTAAGCTTTCAGTTTATTTTAACAGCAAATATTCCAAGATATTTGATGTTCATGTGCATCCCCTCAGCTTATAAAAATTAGCATATCCCTGTGACACAGTCATGTATGCTTTTTACACACCTAAAGAGTAGATTTTTACACAAGAGTAAAGAGTATTTGATATTTCAGCATTCACTTCATTACTAAGTTCAGCTATTTATACTATTAAAAGGAAAGAATGCTTTCCTAGGGGTGATGCACACGCAGCAGTGTTCCAGAAATCATACTGCTGTAATCTGACTATTACATTCTGTAATCCGACAGGTTGAGCCCCAGTAAGTTTTAGTAGCTTTTCACAGCTTCATTTTTTTTTCTCTTGTTTGTCATTTCTTTAGTACACCTAAGAGAAAAGACAAAGGAAACTTAATTTCTGATAATTAATGTCATTCATCTGATCTCCCTGATAAAGTATGAAACACTCCAGATTTTTAGAAACCACTTTTCACTCGACTTTTTGGACTTTGCAATCCGATATGAGGCCTCTAACTTTACCCTACTGCACAGTTCCAGGGCACAACAGGATGAGTTGTACACGCGGATCTGAAAAACTTTATGGTATTATGCAGTTGATTTGAATAATTCTAATTTAGTTTTTTTGCATGTTTGGAGTTTTTCAAGCCACTAATCCCAAAATATCTGATATTCCTTAGAAGCAAGTATCTCCAAAGTCACTGAAAATCCTCATGAAGGCCTGATAGAGCTGTCGTTCCAAAATAAAATATAGTAGATGACATACAGAATAAACTTTATATTCTACTATATCCACAAATATATAGAGAATCTAGACCAAAGTCTTTTACTGGACTGATTGATTTTGGAAGGGTACATATATACCTGGGATCGGGGCACTTTGTAGTTGTTGTGCGCATGGTTGTGGATTACTAAAACTAAATAAGCAAAATCAGTGTTTCTGGATTTTAATTCTCTTGAAGTACCTCAGATTACAGATATTCTTTAATTAATAACAAAAAAAGGTTTTCTCCCTCTTAACTTTTTATAGTATTTATATCAAATTTCTTTGGAGGAGAATTGCTCTCTTTTATACTCATGGAAGACTTTTAATGATAATAGCAACTCTTGCCTTTCTAAGTAACAAATTTCTGATTCAAGGAAAGGTGATAACCTAACAGAAAAAGTTACTTTAGAATGAAAACAGGGTTTACCTTCTTGGGTAAGTGAACACTGACAAAAACATTTATACACATGAGTGATTCCACAGAGGTGAGGTCAATGGCTGACTTTAATACAGTAAAGCAAGTGTGTAAGTGTTTTGAAGATGAGAGTTTTATTGATTTGCTTAAAAGATTCAAATAACATTTGCTAGTATATATTTCAGGTTTGGTTTCACATGTAAACTTTTCCCTCCTCTAAGGAACTTTGGAGAAAAAGAGTTAAATCTTCATTTAAAGGCATGCATTTGAACTCTGCTCCGTTAGGCATTAGATTTAAAAAAACGCTTTAGAACTTTTCCAACACATCGGTTCAAGAGAGGACTGGAGATCCCAATTTCTTCTAAACAGTGGTCTTCTTTTTCCAGTGGTAGAGTCACTAGGTCAATTCCCTAAATCAAGAGAAATTTTGACACTTTCTCTGCCCCTCCTGCCCCCAAGTTGAAGCACATGTACAGCATCTGGATTGGCACAGCAAAGTAGTAATGGCTCCAAAGGCACCGTTATGGACTATCAGGTCAATAATCCTTATGCTAAGAAGGATTTACATGATACAGAGTAATGGCTCTGTCATTTCTGAAGTAAAAATCCACTTTTTAATGAGCATAAAAATATTTTTTTGCGCTCTTCACATCAGAGATACTAGGGGAGCTAAAAAGACAAACGCACATAACTTCCTGAGAAGACAAGCATATATAACTTCCTGAAATAAAATTATCATTTAAATGTTTGAATAAAATAAATGTCAAAATACAGTATGTAGACAGATACAGTACGCCAAAGAGGGGCTTTTTTGAAAATGTATTTATTGTTTTCAATTTTTTCTTCCTTACTATATTAGAAGAATTATAAGATGTGTATATCCTGTCTTCAAATAGCATTTTTATGAGGCAGTACAGAAATAAATTTTGTTTAGGGGGCTTTTTTTATTTTGTTTAATTTTTCTACTGTGTGATTTTCTCCTACTTCAGCCAGAGGTTTGACACAATCTAACACACATGATCTTGTTACAAAAGTAAGTTTGAAAGTAAGATCAGCGGTCATAGAAAGCCACAGTTGTGATTTTTTCCCTAATAATGGGTTTTCTTTTCTCTAATTTGATTTCTCGTGATTAAAAAATCCCAAACCATACACACATACACAAAACCTTTCTTAAATATTCCACATTTGGGGAAATAGTATTTTCTTCCCTAATATTGTGATTTACTCAGACTCCATAAGAGGCACGGAAAGTCACAAAATCCTGAACAGAAAGAACGAGCACTGCAAAAAAATGAAGAGAATGAGTACACATGACATTTTCATTGTATCTCTAACATTTTATAAAATTAAAGACCATTTTGAAGTATGGGTCTGATGGGAATCATCCTATATATAAGCATTCAACATTTAGTGAACATAGTGCAACTGAACACATAAATCACACTAAATAGCATTGACACTTGGTCAAAAGGAACATATATTTATGGCTCAAGTGTATGTCCAAGCTAATTTGTGGAGAACCTTGCCATTATTTTTGTGATAAACAGTACTGTCTACAAAAAGGGTTAAAGAAAATGCATTCTGTTGCATCTGCTTACTAAATCCCTTACTTTAGTAGAAATTCAAATTTTGTAAAGATTATTCGTTTTATTGATGCATATAATTATAATCACAAGCCATCTGCTGATTTGGCAGGCATGGTTAAAATTCTCTAACTCTCATAACCTTTCAAGTACAGTGCCCTTGGGACTCTATTTCACTTTTATATTTTGGAAAACATGTAGGGACAAACAAGAGAGGTCATCTGCCGAAAGTCAGACCTGTAAAACATTAAAAGAATAAAGATCATGATGACTGCTCTTGTTTTAATAGGAAAAAAAATTATTTTCTATTTTGTTTCTCACTTTAGGAAGGATTATACTGGTTTTCATCACACACTTTGGGAATTTGAATTTTTTTTCTAGGGATTAAAGCTCTCTCCTAGCACCTCTGGGATCTGGGTTCCAAGTTTAAACTAAAAGAACAAATATTGTTCAGTTTGGTTGCCACAGGTGAATTAAACATATTTAACCTTGGCCTTAATTTTTCTTTTTACATAATTCTCATTGCATTTCCATTTGAAATGTTTTAACAAACACTATTCCGATATTTTTTTAATTTGTTTACTGAGTTTTACAGAGAGGCATCTCTCATATATTTAGCTTTTTTCCTCTGAAGCTCAAAAGAGCATTTTGATTTAGAGGGCTGCATCCAATAAGGCATCAAATGAATGGCTAACATTCTTTGCCATGGCCCTTTAGAAACAAATTACTTTATTTATATTAGCATACCATTGACTGGTGGTTAGCCACAGTTGCAAATGTTTGGGTTTTTGGTCTGTGAGAAGTTTTGTTCTCAATTTTCTTGTGTCCCTCACCATGTGTAAACAAACTAATTTATGCTTGACAATTCTTTCTTTTTTTTTAAAAAATCTTTGTAGTTGTCATTCTGGTAAATGTGGTTACTCAGCTGCTTCTAGCAGAAAACAACCACAAGGGAAAAAAACCCCAACCTCTAAGGTGCTCTCTCTCTCAATAATACAAAAATTATCCCATTTCAACTAGTTGTAGTATATTGACAATGCTGTGATTTAGGACAAAGAGTGTTTTTGAGAGAAATTACAGGAAGGTGGAACAACTGTGCAGAATGGGATAGTCCAGTGGCTTGCTGACATTAGCAGAAGGCAAAGGCAGTAACCCTTCAACAGGATTGTCTCAGCTCATGCTGTATTGATGTGTATCTCACAGGGACAAAAGATGCAACTCTCACTTCTGTTTAATTAGTGTATCTGAAGGCCTGTATGCAACATGCATGCTGCTTTACTCCTTTTGGAGGTTTGATTCTCACCCCACACCCTCATTATGAGAAGCAGGAGGGAAATGCACATGTTTAAAAGTGTCTTCACAGCTGAAACTAGGGAAACAGGCCGAGAGTAGCTCTGGTTTATTTCACAACCAATTAAGTATGACATCTGTTGAAACTCAGGAAATAAGTCTCCCTTCCCCCTGTTCATATACTTAAGCTGCCAGTCTTTTGTTTAGATATGATAAATTTCACCAACAAGAGTTTTTTCTTTGGGGTAAATACATGAAATAATAATAATAA
>VZRX01001904.1:111562-145245 GCA_013398075.1 Notiomystis cincta
AATAATAATAATAATAATAATAATAATAATAGTACTAGTGTAAAATCTTTCTTCACTTTGTTTTTCACACTGCATTTCACTGAGTGCATATGACTCAGATCTGTTTGACACTCACAAATGAAGCAAAGAATTGCATTAATAATTCTTTGCCTAAACACTCACCTTACATGCTAAAAAAAGGGCATGTTTGTGGCAAGCAATGCAGGCATGATGAGACTTTAATTTTTGAAAATCTGGCTCTTATTAGCTCCCAAAGGCCAGCAAAAGTCGCAAGAAGGAATTTGGGTTTTAATTTATTTACTTACATGGTTGAAAACTTGGCTCAGAACAGAAGACACCAAATAAAACAGAGCAGGTGGAGTTATATATGGTTAAAACAAACAATACAAAAGAATTAAATGCAGATCCACTGTCAGTGGTGACATCAGGTTTCTCCGGTGTGCAACAGTTCATAGTAAACCAAGCAAGAAGCTCAGATAAGATCTATTAGCAACTTTTATTCATATCAGACACTTTCCATTTATCAGACATTAATCCATGTGATGAGCTTACTTACTTTTATTCCTTCCTAAAATATTGTCCAATGCAAATACCGAAAGGATGGTATTTCAATCCACACAAACTCTTAGAGTTCAGTTTCCCTCCGTTCTGCTTAGAGATTGTCTTCTTTCTGCTGTATCTAGATAAGGAATATTAACCATATCATGCTGACCTTTTCCTTTGCCTCTTGGCACTGGATTCTCCCATGTCTCTGAAACCACTGCTCACATCAAAGCTATGGCTAACTCTCCTTTTCTGTAAGTTACACCATCTATAGTGCTCCCTTTTATTTGTTCATCAGCCTCGCTTTGTTTGCCAGTTCTTTCCTACAAGGACTGGCCCTGCCTTCGTTCCTGGAGGATGGTTCCCTGCTCTGTTTCTCTTGCCTTCCCAGCCCTATTTCACAACACAGCTCACATAACATGCATGTTATTTAAGCTTTAAATCAGTGATTGCCATAGGTTCCTTGGTCAGGAGTCACCATTTGGTGAAATGTCAGTGTGAACAGTGGAAGAGGCTAGACCTGAGCCAGTCATCCAGATTCCCTTTAGAGTCAGTGGAAAGAGACATTTCTTGTGTGCAATTCATCTCACCCTGAAGCAGGGTATGAAATGAGTAAGAAGTATCACACATCTACACGGTCTCAGAGATGCCTGCAGGTTGCCTACAGGCTACTCAGAGACCATGGGAATCCAGCAGTTACTGCCTCAGAAATGTATGTTTGTGTTTCAGGCACAGGTAAAGTTATGAAGATGAATCCTGTCTCTCCCATCCAGCCTACAAAATGGACTTGATTTCTTCTTAAATCTTCTCTGCACAGAAACATGCAAGACAGTGATATGGATAATATGATACACCTTAGATCAAGTGTCCTCTTGCATACACATGACATTGATGAAAATCTTTGTCTGCTTAGCTATTAATGGAGAGCAGAATAACAGAAGTGAATACTGCTGTGCAGCTCAGAGGACTAAATTTTGATCCTGAAATGTAATTTTATAAAAGGGAAGGTGTCAGTTCCCTGTTTTCTTCTTAGAAGCCGTTATGTTTCCTTTAAGAAAAATGTTTCTTTTCCAAAACTGCTTCTTAAAAAAAAGGGAAAATGAACTGTAAAGATTTAACAATATCCATTAATTCAAAAATGACTTAAATCTGTTGGATCTTTTTAAAACACTGCTGATAGAAGCATTTCCAGACATTTTCTTTTTCCTGTTGGTCACCACTTAGCGTCCGGAGGCACTTTTAGAGGTGGTTTCTCTGTCTCCTCAGGCTTTCAAGACTCTGTTTCTCAAGCTTCAAAGTAATAGAAAGATTGATTTGATTATGGTTTTGGTGGGTGATTATAGTGATTCAATATTCCCCATGCTTTCATATAAACTATAAACAAGCTTTCAGATGAAAATTTCAGATGCTGTGCATACTTTGCACAGATTCCAAATATTTTCTTTCATTTTTTAAGAGATTTGATGACACAAATTTTGATTTTTACAGAATTATTTATCATCCCACTATTTTAGCCCCTAGGCGTGTGATTTTTAAACAAATAATCTTTTATATTTCTAGGGACAGCTTCTCAAAGTCCCTTCAGATCAAGGCAAAGTTCTTAAATTCTCAAAGTGAGCAGTTCAAAATTCCTTCAGGGTCCAAAGTTGCATGTGAGTCCACAGATCTGTGCTAATCCTTATGGAGTGGATGTCCCTGTGGGACAATATTTGGCTCTGCACTACCCTAATCCATACCATGGAAGGCACAGGTGGGCCTTGGAAGCAGGGAGCAATAGCTGGGTGTCTGACAGTGTTTTGCCTTTTCAGAGGCCCCCAGGGCAGGGATAGACACAGGAGTAAACTCTGCTGTAAGATAATGCTCAGCTTGATCTCATTTTGGAATGATGAGATTTACAAAGGGCGAGTGACTCTGTGTCTCCAGCAGCACCTCCTCGGGCTCAAAGTCAGTGAAAATCATACACAAGATTGTGGGCATGTGAAGTTCATTATGGGGTAAATTGGCACCAGTTCAATGAATATAACCCTTTATAATGTTATAATATTTATCCTGAAGAAACCAGCATACGTATAATATTCTCAGACTTTTTTTCTCCAAAATCAACATTTCATTGGTATCATTAAAAAGTGTCTTCTTACATATCCCAAAGCCATTCTGAATAGCATGAGAGAATAAACAGCTTTATCCCTGGAAGCTTTGGGCCCAATGTTATTTATAGCAACAACATTAGCAATACCAGTTATTTTTATTGTTATTAATGTGACTTATATGCTACTATATTGTGATCATGGGGAATGGTACTGTAATGTTGAAGAAGTGCAAGCTGCTTTCAATCAATGGTTGCCAGCCTTCAAACAGCAAGTTCAGCATTGCAGACACCCTCCAGGTCATGAGGCTTACTTCTCTGCTTATTTGGGGGGGGGTGGTATCTATTTGTTAGTTGCATGATGATCCCTGTCTTTTAAATTTACATGATGCTTTAGGAGTAAAGAAGTCTAGTTTATAAGAGGACACAGTATGGAAGACATCATGGGTTTTGGCACCAAAATCTTTTTGTCCTTCTTCCTGAATGTCCAACAGAGACCCCCATAACAGGAATATCATCAGCCCAATAGACTCTTTAGAGAGGCTGCCTTCTAGCATCCCAGCTCCTTCAGTGTGCAGCATGAAGTCTCCTTCTAGCAGAGAGATATTTAGCCTGGGTACTGAGTTAAGAAGACCAGATCTTAGGAAAGGGTGAAACCCATTCCAAAGATGGGGTTTTTCTATTCACCAGGTGGAGAGGACTTTCTCCCTGTTTCCCAAGTGTGGATGAAGGAAGAATAATATTCTTGAGAACTCAGGAAACCTAAGACAAGCCTGACAACACACGTACATGTCATGAAGACTTGACTATATGGACAATAGCCATGCTATCCCTGAGATTTTTTTTTTCCTTTCACGAACAGTGAGTAAGTTACAGTGTGTTGGAAGAAGGAATAATCTGGTCAGGGGAAGAATCTGAGACAAAATGAGCATTACATAACTGTTTTCCCTGGTCTGACCTGAGTGATCAGGGGTTTCTGTGAATCATTAAGCCCAATTAATGCACCTTCAGGAAATTCACTTTCACTTAATCCAAAATCAAGCAGGAGAATTGCTTCTAATGGGGCAATAAATAAATATCTGCCTTTTAAAAGAGCATAACCACACAGCTCGCATTTTCTCTCTGCTCAGAGTGTTCGAGCTATCAATACAACTTGCACAACCTAGGGTGCCTGACAGAAAGAGGTGGTTTTTTACAGTAATGCTCAAAGCAAAATTTGCTACTCATTTCGTAGATCACCATTGAAATGATCCCTTGGAATGCTATGCTGCTTTTGCTTTGGTGTTCTCAAAAGGAAATTTATCATCTTTTGAGCTGTCAGTCCTGCAAGGTTAACCTAGAGCTGGAAACTTAAGTTTCTTCTTCCATCAACATATTAAGATGTCTATGTTCCTGGCATAAATTTGTCAATTTTCATTATCTCATGTGACAGCTAGCAAGGAATTCAGCCTCAAATAATAACTTCATGAGCAGGCCTGTTGCAGATAAAACTGAGGGTAGCTGAGCTCATTCTCACACGACAGGTACTCTCATGACATGTACGTGTGTTGTCCCTTTGGCAGCTGGTGAAAATTTGCTTTCTCTGCTAATATGGGCACGTCTTACACTGAGGAAATCTCCCCAGATCAGGGCAACCTCTATAAAGATATTTTCAGCATAAAATCATGTTATAAAGATAGAACCAGTTTTGAGTCCTGCCCTCAGTTATAGGAAAATCATTTTGTGAATGTTGGCACAGACAGGACTTGAATTTTGGAAGAGCTGTCACTATGCCTGACTTCAGCCACAGTCTTTGTATCTTCCCATAAGAAAGCTGAAATAACCAGTAGTGACTACTACTCTTGATCTTATATGGCTATAAAAAATACATCCTGTTCAACCTATCTAGAAATGACGTGTTCTGTTTACTTGCTATTGAATTACCTGTTGGAATTACGTAAAAAAATTAGCAGTTTACTGAAAGTCTTAAATCATTGTCTCATTAAGGTTTGCCATATAAAATAATACAAACTATATCCCTAACTGCATTAATTTTTGTCCAATTATTGCTTATGCTACTCAAACCAATATTTTATAAAGAAGTTTTCTAGTTCCTAGATCAGCAAGATAAAAATAAACATCCTCTCTCAACAATCAGGTGAGACAAGCTAGATGGCTACAGGGATCTAATCTTCCTTGTATAAACTATTATGCAATATTGCAAAAAAAAAACCCCTTTCATTAGCTTTTATATCTTTAGATTTCTACTCCTGTTGATGCATTTAGTAACCTGGAGAACATGGTGTTTGCCTGAAAAATAATGTTGTTTCCATGAAAAAAAACATGGGAATGGAAGGAGTTTTAAATATTTCTCTTTTTTTAAAGTGCTTTGCAAATTCTTTGCACAACAAACCTCGCCAATATGTAAACAGGGCTCTAGCTACTGTGTTTGTCCACAGCTAGAGCTACAGATGAACACAGTGTAGTTGTGTGATGACAGGAACAGCTGACTCATTAGTAGAGAGCAGTGAAAGGTAATTAACCCTGGGAAAAGTACAGCTGCCATGCGAGCTGTTCCTTTCTGTAGGATCTGATTAGAAATTAGTGTTAAACCACTGATTCTTTAAAAAAATGTCATTGATAATTCACTTTCTCTCTCAGGTGTAGCCCCTGAAAGGGGCCTAGGATAAAACTAGTGTATAAAAGGTCTGCTATCTAAAAAGGTCTTTTCTGAAAGAAGTGCCCACCTGTTTGGCTGCTTCTGGACTTTTCTTAAACCATGAATGTCATCCCAGCTTTCAATGTTTTGAGGACAGCCTCCAAGTATATGGGCAGTGCAGAGAATGCACTGTCAAAATGATTTAAGGTTGTTGGTTGCCATAATGGAGTCTTTAGTGAGGCTGATTATTTAAAAGTCACAGCTACTACTTTTTGTATCAGGACACAGTTCTGATACAAAATGATCAGACCTCTTCAAAAGAAAGCAAAAATCTGTCTCCTGAATTGGTAAGAACAGCATAGGAAAATAAAAAGAGAAAAAAAAGGATTATGCCCTGAGCACAAAAGCCACCCCTCAGCCCATCCCTTTTCCTGCGCACACTTTGGCATTTGAGGTACCGACATAAGACACAGAGCCATGATTTTATCAGAGCCCAGGCAACAAGCCCAAACAACAATATCTATGTAATATCTATCACATAGATATTAGGGCCTACTTATCAAGAATGACATAACTATCACCTAAAGTAACAAAATTTCATTAGTATGCTTTTGGAATTTCTAAACTGCTCTTTATTATTTACACCATCACATGCGAAATATTTTTTGATCCCCTTACTTTGTCAGACCTTCTGACCAGGACCATGTGTTTGTGTACCTGTGTGATTAGCACCAACTGCATGTGAGTGCTTTGATATGCAGATAACTCGTATTATTGAGGTTCACCAGAGTGTCCTGGTGGTTTTCAATGCAGCCAGGCTTACAGCAGGGAATCTGAAGGGTGACTGAGCTTAAACTGATAAAGTTTGTAAGACATCTCTCCATAGGATGATTTTTTTCATCTTACTCTAGTCCAGTTTGCTGCAATAGAATGACTACTATCATTTTGCCAATATAAAATAGTACTACAAAGATATGTTTCTGTAGCATTATTTTAAACTCAGTATTGTTTAGTGGTACCACAAGTCCCTTTCTTACCACACATTTAAAATGTTCAAATTGAAAGAAGCTTTCCTCTTTCATTTTCTTTTAAATTAAACACAGCGCTTGTTGTATATGATATTTGAACTTAATGTTACCACAAATACATATACATGTGTATTTATATACACAGAAATATACATATTTATACACACACGTGCACATATATACACCTTATTAATGTTTCAGCAATGAGAGCAAAAATATTCAAAGCAAAAGAGTTAAAGATATTTTCTCAGTGAATGTTTCTTTATATAGGAAAACAAACAGATTTTAAAGATAAGGGTCTGACATGTAAAGATTACAGTTATATCCAGATTGCCTAAGATATTAGGAGAGAAGAGAATGGAAATGTGTTTTAAATTATTTTGCCATTCACCATATGTTTGTTAGTACCCATCCTTCTCAGTATTGTCCTTTTTTATTTCTTCAATTTCTTTTTGATAAAAAAGCCTGCAGTGAAAGTGGAAAAATTTCAAGTTGAGTTTCAGAGGAAGTGAAATGAGCTGGCTACTAAACTGATGAATGCATGATGATAAAATAATATTTGCTGCATTAAAGTAGGTTTAGAAATGCACAAAAGCACTTTACAGCACTCTATGTTGTTATCCTCATTTAGCTGAAAGGTGAAAAGACTTGCTGAGGGGCACAGAACAGATCAGTGGCAGAGGCAGGAAGAGAATTCCAGAATCCCTTTTTCCCAGTTATTTGCTCAATCATGGTGCCTTCTATTTGTGCCTATGACAGAAGACAAGTGTCACTTTAGAAAATAATCTTTGTCCCACTTTAGAATCATAAAAGGCTCTGAACAGAGAATTTGAACCACAATTCCTGGTGATGCCAACCTCTTATCATAAGTTTGAATAAACTAAACATGCTTTTTCTTGCTTCATTTACCTGACACAAACATATGGTGAGCAAAACCTTTTGCATAAGAAGTCTGTCCCAAGGAACATTTGACATGCCTATTTTGGTATCTGACAAATATTAGTAAATTTTTTGGATATCCTCTACTTCTTTGATTTGCAAGGTGGTATTTCTGTTCTTGGAGATTTTTTTTCTTCTCTCTTCAGCCTGTTCCTAATATCTTCAGGGCAGTGCAGTTGTGTAAGAAAGCCCCCATTATCTTTAGCAGTTAGGGTCATTACAAGTCTTTTAAATGGTGGCAGACTGTACTTCACATGGCACTCTTGAAGTTAATGAACATATGTGATTTGCATGTTGAGGGAAGGCACACTTCTTCCCTTTGTGTGACTTTCCTGGGACATGCCTGTCATGCTTAATGAAGAGAACTTGTTCAGAAAGGGCAAGATGAATGCGTAGGATAGCAGAATGGTAGCTACATTTCTTTTCATAAAAGTAGTTTGTATTTTTAGGTTTATTGTTCCTTTTGACTCCATGTCAGAAAATATCCAGTCAGCTATTTAGTCATAGGTTTTGTCCAGCATAAGAATTATGATGTCCTAATTCCGACTATTAAAATATTCCTAAAAAATATGGCTGGAACAGTCAGAAATCACAGGGAAGGAATAGAGGAAGCTAGACTGAGCCTGTAAGCCTTTGAGAAGTGACCACTTTTACTGAACTTAACCAGCTTCAGAACCTCTATGGAGATTCACTGCAACCACAACACCACCCCATAAAATTGCCCTTGAAACCCCTCAATTCCTCACTGACTTGCTGGACACCAAGTGCAGTAGAAAGACTGTGACAGTGGTGCCTAAACAGCAGGCGTGTAGCAAACACCAGGACCAGACCAGGATCTTCCTGGTACCGAAGGAGGCGGTGAGGGAGCAATTAAACCCCCACAGTTTCTCTGCTCTTGGCTGTGCTGATCTGTGTGCTCAGGCATCTCCTGCTGGCCTCAGTCCTGCGGCTCCTGGGCAGCCCTTCAGCGAGCAGAGCGCGGTCATCTCCTGCTGAAGGCGGCCGTGGTCCCCCCACGCAGCGCCTCACAGCAGAGATGACTCCACGCAGGGAAAGTCATCCCGCCTGGAAAAGAGTAAACATGTTTCAAAAGAAAACAAACCCTGTGTTCCAGAGTCAGTGACGCATGCTCTTTGAACTTTCTTTTAAAATTGCTCTGAAATCATAAGGTTGTTATGGTGCGGTTTTACTCCAAATAATGCATATCGTTGTAACACAAGCCTTGAAGTTAAGTGGCTACTTTAATGAAACATAGTTGCCATAGTTACTGCCGGCGAGCAGAGAATAACTTTTAGTCCTTTTGAAGCTATAAATTAGTTTAAAAAGAGGAAAAGGAATAAACAAGCATGCAAAAGTTTATTATTCAGTGTTTCATGCCTGATCAACTCTTAAAAAGGAAAACTCTCCCTAGACTAGGGCGTTAACTTTTTCTAGCTGAAATCTATAATTGCCCATCAACAAACACAAAATTACTTTTCGACTCTCCACTGTGTAGGTTTTCATGTTTTCCCCCATATTTTCCCCCTGAAGAAACAGTTTTCCAAAGTTCTGCTTGCAGAACTTTGTTAATAACTGTCATTTTACAGCCTCTAAATTGCTATAAAAATAATGTTCTAAAGGCAATAATGTATTGCTTAACACAACTCATGAAATCTGTGGTCTAGCTCTATTATTCATTACGAACACTGTCTTAAAGCTGATGAGAGGGAAATGAGAATTTATCATAGTGAAGATGTCTTCTAGGACCAGCTTCATTGTTTTTCAGTTTAGCATTGAGATGTGCTCTATCCCTGAAGTGTTAATGGAGGTCACTGCTGTTGCTCTCCTTTACTGTGTCAAAGCAAAAGAGTTCCTACATAGTTGACTACTGAGAAACAAAATGATGTTCTTTCCAGTATATCACCTTCAGCTTATGAGCCTCTAGAGCAGTCGTGATTAACAGGACTTTTACAAAGTTTCTGTGTAGTTACAAGGACAGCTTCAATCTTCTGTCATTTTTTTGCATTAGCTATGATTATGCTTTTACCACCAAAATGCATTTATTTTAAAGGTAACAATACAGACTCAGAGAATAGCTTATGTTTCATCTATATTTATCAGCACTCACTGTACATTTGTGTCTTCATTACCAGGAAATATTAAGGGACATTGTGCCATCTATTCCTGTTTACAGTTTATTATGCAGAGATAGGAAACACTTAGCATGTAAAATGAATGTAGAAATTATTCCTGGATAGAAACACGGACATTTCCCACTCGTTGGCTCTTTCTCCTCCATCACCGGATCAGAGTGTAATTGTCAGTAATCAGGCCTGCTTGCTGCTGATAAAACCACTCTGAATGCTAGCAGCCTTCTTTGTGTGATGACTCAATTATTCCAGAAGTGCCTCATCAAATCTGCCCCATCAGCTGGGCTAATAAATAAGGAGAAGAAACTGGCCCCCCAAAGCAAATTATAAATCCATTTGCATTAACCATTTCGCTGGTCCATGATCTAGGCAGAAATAAGCATGGCAGATTGCGTTAAGCTTATTTGAATATGTTTATAATGTTTACAGCTTGCAACCTTTTTTTTTTTACAAGGTGTTGGAATTATCGGTCATGAATAGCATCTAAATGCAGTTATGTTAATTACAGCAAAGCCTCAGGCATCTTTGAGGGATAGTTTGTTGCTTAAATCAGGTGAAAGTTAAACTCCTCTGCTAGGTGAAATATGATCTTGGCTTTGGAGTTACTGCCCTGTGTAAGAGAGGATGAGGGAAAGTGAAGTTTTTTACTAGGAGGGCAACTGACTGTGTTACCAGCCTGTCTCACACTGCTAATGTGACCTCCTGCTCATCTCATGGTAGAACAAAATAAGATAAAGTTTAGCATTAGAGTTGTGAAAGAAAATGAGATCATTGAAACAGCAACAATTCTGCTTCCTGTGTACTTTACACTGAATGAAACGAGTGTGAAGACAAATACTCTGCCCCCCAAGGAAACTCCTTTCTGAAGCTCAGATTGTACAAAAATCCCCCATGTTTCCAAGTAAAGTCCTGCAGATTTCTGCAGAGAGGGTGTAGGCCAATTGAAATTCAGTTACTCATGAGCTGAACATTTTGCATGGATCTCCCTGAGGCTTGTGCAGAACTTAATGTGTAAAGTTACAGACTTCAGACTGTGCAGGATAAAAATCTGACTGAAGTCCAGAGTTATCTTTATCTATTTGTAATGGTGTCTTTCTTTCATATATTATTTCTTAAAAACTAAATCTATTGCATTATTTTCTCTTGAGAAAGAGAAATCACTGTCACTGTAGAAACACAAGGAATGTTCAGGGATCATAATGGTGACCACACTGGATTTTGTTTCCTTAGATATTACTTTTATTCTGAGTTAACAAATCACACACTGAAGCAATTACTCATTCCCCTATTTGCAATATATCAACCAGTGATGTGCTAAATGAGAGAAAATCAAATTAATCTGTTGGAAATGGAATGTATTATGCTTAAGCTTTTGGGATCCTTCACAAATATAGTGCAGCTTTGGGTACTGAAATTCTGACAGAGAAAACAACTTCAGACTTCTGCTGAGATAATTTTGTGGTTGTACAATATGCCTTTTCTCATTTCAATATAATCAGGAACTCTGGTAATCTGACCTGAATGAGAGGACTTTTACCCATAGACGATGGGTCAACAAAAATAGTTGTTTGAAGGGCTTTGTCACACACATCTGATGCAGAGGATCAGGACCTAAGCTGTGATTCACATCAGTATCCTGGTATGACTCATGGATCTCAGTAGGATGGCACTTCAGAGTCAGTACAAAATCATGTTGCACTGGAAATGGCTATAAACCAAAGAATGAATTGCAAGGGCTCCAGGTGACTTCACTGAACAATTACACTGATAAATCAAGCAACTCATATATTCCATCTTTGTGGGTTTATAAAGTTTATTATTCTAGTTGAATTGAGGTGATGGTTGAAAACGGTGAAAGTTTTCTTTATAGGCAGGCAGGCTTCATCTTCTAGAATAGAAAATACTGTTCAGACACATAGGCAGTTGAAGTGTAAGCATAATTTACTGTCTAAATTGTTTTTTATTCTTGACTAAAAAAGAGAAATGAGATAATGCAAGCCATTAATAGATTGGGCCAAATGAAAATGCATGTAGAGTGACCCCACCAAAGAACCTTGATTGACAAATAAGAAAGTTAGTTCTGCCTCATTTCCATCAACGATGATCTTATCATCAAAGTCACCAACAACCTAGTTGGATGTTCTTTATGTGCTCTTGAGGCTGAGATCTTATTTTCTCCAGTTGGTATTGCATATTTCTGCGCTTCTTGCAATACCTCAAAATTTGGCCCATGATCAATTTTATAATTCATAAAACTTACTAAATAAATTTGGTATAAGACCCGAATATTTCTGTGAAATCAGCACCAAGCCTTTTTTGCTACCTGAACTATCCCAACATTTATATTTGAAATATAACTTACTTCTTGGAGTGCTGACAGGGGAGACACTTAGTTTATGTTACATTAGGGGTATGTCACATCCCATGACACAGCATAATCCTACAGAACCTCTTTACAGCATGACAGATGCATGACATTGTATTAGACTTTTTATGAAACACCATAACTTCAAACGTGGGTACCCACCCACGAATCAGCTGAACGGCAGCCAGTACCCTGTTATGTGAAAGAAATCAAACCCAGCACATTTAAACTTACTAACCAGCAACTTCTGTTGTGTTTAAATACAGCAGAGGGGTACAGAGTTTTGTGCTTTGACACTGTTGCATGTAGATTTTTACAATTTTAAAACCTGCCTCCCACATCCGTCCTGGTCCAAACTCCTTTTCTTATAAGGAGGATTTTCAGTATACTAGCTTATTATGTAAAGTCAAATGTGGAAAGTTTTGTATATTTTTCCTTGTCCTTTGTGCACTTTTCCAAGTGGATCTCAGCTGTGCTGTCTTAACTCTAGGTCCCTTAGGATGAGAGAGACAGCAGATGGGGTTAGGGCAGAGGGCTGATGCTTCTGACAGCAAACGGCCTGGTTGTTGAGTGGAAGCTGTGAGCGTCAGGAAGCTCCTTTTCCCCAGAGAACCAACTAACCACTGAAGAAAGTTGAAAATGAGCCCTTTGAGAAACGCTATTAAAAGTAGTAAAAAATTGCAATTGTGCAGATGATGTGCTGCTGTGTGGTTATTCGGATGCTAATGAGTTTGACATTAGGCAACTCAAAGGGTTTGCAGCTACTCCCTTATGTGATTTAGTTCTTTATTGGCAATCTTTGAGAAAATTAAGGAAAAATATATTCTTAATAAATACTTAAGGTGCTAGAATTTTAGATAAATTCTGCTAAGTTTAAGTCTTTAGAAGAGCTTTGCTCACTGTTGTAGTTATTCTCAGAGACCTTTTGTTTTAGGTTAATGTGTTTTGAACAAAGAGGAAAAGGAAGGTAGAAGGTTTTGAGACGTCTTTTGTGGTTTGAGTTTTTTATTTTTTATGAATGTTGAAATAGAATAACAGGAAAATAGACCTTTGAGGATAAACAACATTTCTTTCTAGCAACATATTGGTTAAAAAAAAGCTTAGAAAATTCTTTTGGTATTAAGATGTTTTGTTCTGGGTTTTCTCCCCTCTTTATCATCTTACATCTGTTACCTGTGTCATTATTTGATAAAAGTGTACTGATTATAATTAAAAGTTCTAGATGGGATGAAACTAACATCCTATCTATTGGGACACAAGGAGAAATTAGTCACTCAGGAAACTCTAGCTTCCCTGAGAATCTATTTAGAACGAGCCTTTGTAATTTCAGAAATGTAACATTCCAAATTTTACTGAAAAACCATCATCAAATATCATTGAATGAATAGTTAAAGTTCTGAAAGTTTATTTGCAAATTTTGTCATAATTGGAATATCTTCAATGAAAGATCTGTTATTCTAAATACACTGGATAATATGTGAAACAGACCTCTGAAGTTGCAACTGATAGCAAAATTTTAACGTTTTGTTCACTAGTGTTAGGAGCTACACGAAAATAAAGCTTGCCCTTAACAACTGCTCTTTGTCAGATTCTTTCAGGTTGCAAGTGCCTATAACTTTAAGTTTTAGAAGGATTTGGATGTTCAGTATTTCTGAAAACAAGGATCTCAGTATTTTACACTGAGATTTAACTTCTGCAGCTCTACTTTCCTCGCTGTCACTGTTGGTTTAACATAAAGTCCCTCACAGAGAGGAATAAAAATTGAGCATGGAGAAATGTCAAAGATTTCCTTAATTTGGCTTATGCTGAGAACACTATCAGCCTGTCAAACTTTAAACTTTAATATTCAAAGTCAGAAAAAATAAATCAGAGAGGTTTTCTTCTGTTTTTAAAATATTTCAGGATGCTTCTCATTTATTTTACATCATGTACTGAACCATCCCACTCAGTCAAAGGGGTTCTGATGCAATTAAATGATTTGACTAAGGATTTCTACAGATAGAAACAGTAGATTTTTGTCCACACAAGAAGAAAAACTTTTCATAGAGCAAGTCTATTTCATAAACTATCAAAAGGCTATTAATGATATAAAGAAAGTACTATAAGAAAAGAAAAAACCCTGTTCTTTATGTCTTTTAGAAGAATCATTGATGCCTCTACACCCTATCTTTGTAAAACAGCTAAAGAAAATGCTGCACCTGGGTTATTTACCCATTTGATTTAAAGAGTGTCTTCTTTCATCTATGTTTTATTTAGTATAGCTCTTTTTTTTTGTTTTCTTTTGTTGTTTTGGTTTTTGTTTGTTTGTTTTTTCCAGAGAATGAATTTGAGGATTATCTGTTAAATCAGGCAAGGCATCTTGGTCTGTGTGACGAATTTGGTCCTTTGGAATCTGCAAGTATTTTCACCTGGAAACACGCAAAGGTGGGATAATTTATTTACAAAATTTAATTTGAGTAGGAATATAGCTATATGTTAGTAGTAGAATATTGTGTAGTGCTTTGTGCACTAGGACTACTTTTCTTGCAGAATATCTGGTGTTTTAAGAAAAGTCTTCAACAGTCAGGTACAGCAGTATTAAAGTGTTGAAGAGATGAAAATTTTTGTAAGTACATAGAAATTACAATTTTTAAGTTTGTGAATTACACTTTGTTAGCCATACATACTGTCAGTAATATAAGTATCTTTGAATCAATATGACTCCAGGAGTGAGAATATATTTCACAATGCACTGCTAACATTTAATCTTTCATTGATAACTTATTAGTGATTTTTTAAATATATATATATGTATAAAGCTTAATGTTTTGGGATATTTTAAACTATATAGCCGTTGGGTGGGCTAAAACTTTACTGTACTTAAAAAGATCTCAAGGCATCAAAGTTTTTTTTTTTTTTTTGACATCGACTCTTTTTTTCTTCTAAAAAATTATGTTTAATATATACTAGCACAGGAAACAGTGACAAGACCTTGAACCACATAAAAAATAATAATCTAGTAAGAAAAACCTCCAGAAAGCAGCCTGGACTAAGCTGCATTTCATTGTAGTATACTATATAATTTTTCTCTGTGTTTAAAACACTAGCTCTTGCCCCTTAATTTCATGAAGCTGTGACTCTGCCCTCTAAAGCCTTGGTAAAGAAGACTAATAGAAATACTTGGCACATGTTGGTTACCTAAGGGAATAATAGAACTATTTGCTGTAGTCGTTTGGCAAAAGGACATAAACATATGGCTTTGGTTTATATTCAGCACTGCCAGTTGTGCAAAGTTGCATGGATGAAGTATACAACAGCAGTGACAACTCAGAAATCAGAAGTGAGAATCAAAATAAATCATCCTCATTACAAAGCTATTCAAGCTTGCCTCTGATCTAATGCCTGTTTTGTCGCTGCATGTTTTCAAGTTGTGAATTTAATATAAAAAGTCTACTCAAAAATGTGTACACCATTCAATCACACAATAAAATTACAAGTTGTTGATGATTTATATATGTTATAAACACACTTTAAAGTTTGCATTTAGTAGACGTACTTATTTTAATTCCTGAGAAATTCAAAGAGCTGAACCAATTTTTTCCATGTCATTCAACTTTTTCCTAAAGGAATCAGGCACAGAATTGAGCATACTAAAGCAAAATTTTCAAAAATAAAGATGAGATAACTCCTTGGTTAAGAATAATCAAAATGACAAAAAAAGGCATATTTTTAGTGATATTCTTCAAGAACATATTTGTAAATATTTTTCCTTTCTGGTCATCAATATATTATTAAAAAAGAGAAAGTAAAACAAAGAAAAAGAAGCACAAGAAACTTAAACCACATTACAAGCAATGTTCTTAAAAAAATTATATTGGCATTCTGGATTATTTTTACTGCCAGCAATGAAAATATATAACTGTCTAAAAGTTGCTCTCTGTGTTCTTGCCATTTCTTTCTCTCACCATACTTCTCACTGTCTGTGTGAGATTAATACATCATATTAAAAATGTTATCATAGACTAAGAGAAAGATTCAGTCAGCACATATATAGAGAGAGACAAATAATGCTCTATTCTTCTGGACAGGCTATAGGAAATCTTGCTTTCAGATTTATTAACTTTTTTTATTCTCTATGACTTTATTCTCTTTTTATGTGTTAGAATCTTCAATGAGTTATTGAAAAGAAGTATCAAAATATGAGTATCAAAACCACTGAAAAGCTCATCTTGTACTGTATGGAGAAGTACATGGAGTGTCGTGTCACCTTGGGACACAGCATAGCACAGTCCTGTTTGTTGTCCTTAGCGGCCTCTGATTTCAACTTTGAAGTTTGTGGCTTGTGATGGAGACTTGAGAATGAATTTGTGTGCTTTAAAAATCATCGAGGTTTTTTTCTGGCTGAGTTCACTAAGTTTGTGACAGACATAGTTGTTTTCTTAATACTAACTTAAGTAATTCCCAAATTAAAAATAGTAGAGAAAAGCTATTCTTTTTCCAGACTTCTCAAAATCAGGTAAAGTTTGTCCTAGTGAAATAATTCCCCAGATTTAATTTTGAAAATCAATTGTAACTTTTATCTGGAAAATCACAGTGCAGTGATAAATCTTATACTCTTTATCTCTAGATAAACTGGTGATTTCTTTTCCTCTAGCTAGTTATGCAAAAGGAAACAGACTGACACTCCAGCAATGTGAAACTCACTCCAGCAAAGTCATGCTTGTATGAAGTTTACATTGGAAATTACAAAGCTCTTACATAAGCTCTTTCCAGGAGATGCATTTCACTTTTACCTATGTCAGCAGCACTGGTTTCCCTAAGCCATAGTTTATCTCACAGTAATGTGCTGTCAAAATATCCTATCCAGATAGTAGTGTCAATTTAATTTCTGAAATTCAAATTTTAAAATGTGCAAGTAAACTGAAATAGTTGCTATTATTATTATTGTCATTATTATAATTTATTGCACATGCCCCATTTTCAGCTGTTAGTCATATTCTTGGATCCTATTATAACATCAGTACATGCACATGTGCACAGACAGACTCCAGGCACACAAAAAACCAAACTCAGAGCCAAATCCTGATTCTCTCACTCAGGGAAGTATTTCCAGGTGCTGCTCTCGAGTCTGTTAACTGCAGTGGGATGGTACAAACAAAAGAAGTACCATTTGGTTCCTGCAGCCAGGAACTCTGAACTAGTTTGTTCAGAAAGTATGATTGCTGCTATTCCAGCAGTAAATTAATCTGGAGAAACATGAATACCCTGTTGCAGTTAAATAGCAAATCATTGCAGTTTCATCCAAGCAGAATTTGGGGTATTGTCAGTGACTCCAGTCAGTTTTCTGCAATATAGTTGTTGACTTACACTTAAATCTCAATCAACATTGAAGGAAAAGTAGAGGAAGGATCAGAATGAAATTCACAAAGTCAGACAGAGGGCATTCATAAACCTTGAGGGATTTGTTGGAACACATTTTCAGAAAATAATTCAACATCAATACCTTCAGTAAATTTTGAGATCACAGAAATGGAGTATTACTAAAGCAGAAAGCATTTATTTCTTAGCCTACTTGCTTAATGATTTGGGACTGCAGAGCTGCTGTGCCTCTGTCCTTGTGTTTCTGACTGCGTATTTCCCACGAATTCCTTTAGAGTCCATTAGCTAGCTTCAACTAATTTTGAAAAGAAAATGTTTAGATGAGTTTAAAATCCATCAAATCAGAGAATCTAGCTATAAAACACAAAGACTAAGTGGATTTAGTTCCACTGTTCACTTGCCATTATTTTTGTAAAGCTTGCCCTTAAAAATTATGGGACTATAACCCCCAATAACATTTTCCTGGCAAATATTTTATTATCCCCATGGTCTTGATGGCTAAAAAAAAATAGCAGTGAGATATTGTGTGAGGATTTTGCATAGACATGACCATTCTGTCTATTCCTTATGGATTCTTGACTCAAGACAACATATGTAGTGGGAGAGAGGGTGGCCATCCCCCAGTTTTGACAGCAGGAAGCACCTTCCAGAATCCATCCAACCTTTACAGTCACAACAGTAATAATAGATATGTGTCAAACTAACACCTTCTTAGCAATTAGTCTTAAAAATGTTGGCTAGAAATTCTCAGAATTTTATCCTTTTGTTGTTCCATGAGTGATTTGAAAGTTTGAATGCATCTTGCTGACCATCCTTTGCCGTAATTTCATATAAAATTATCACTATGTAGATGAAAACCAGAAGTGAGACATTTTGTTCACGTTGTATCAGTATCAGTCTCTGAAAGAGCTTCCAAACTCCAAAGATACTACATTTAAATTTTGAATAAGACAGGATTTTTGCTGACACAGTTAAGAGATTTCAGTTTTGTTCAGTTACTTTTGTATTTCAGGCTGATGCATAGGACTATTTTGTAAGTTAAGGTGTCTTTTCTGTAACACAGACATGATGACTATTTTGATATCTGCATGCACCGGGCTAAACTGTCCTATAAATTTTAGATTTGAGTTGATAAAAAGATATGTCATTGTTTGAAACTTTAGCCAAGGAAAGAAAATCAATTGAAAAATCACCTGCATTGATTTTATCATTGGTTTTCACTCTTTGTGCAGTTTTTAAATATTCATCACAATGCAACCTGCTGTTTAGTCCAAAGTAGCTGCTGTTCAGTAGAAGCAGTGGACACTTTTTGTTTCATAATTAAAAGAGCAGCACTGTGATTGGTGTGGTATTTATTATGAAATGATGACAAAGGAGTACCAGTGGTTTTAATAGTTTTAGCTTACAGGAGCTGTTGTTAATTTTGTCTGTAGAGTTGCAGGTGAAATAATGCACAGTGGATAAATAGTCTATATTGGTTTAACTGAACATAATATATAGTGTGTTCTGGAGTTGTTTGTCTCAATAGACTATAGTAATCAAAAGTAATGAACCTATTATGTGCAGGACCTTGGAGAGCATAGAATGGCAGTAAAAGTGTGGCACATAAAAGGTTTATTAAAGGAAATTAAAGTCCATCATTGCCACACCTGCTCCCCTATTATAAGTCTATGGCAGGTCAGTGCCTTCAATCACAACTCAGCATCAGAGAACAGAGCCATGTTTCCCATTACCATTGCAGTCACATTGCAAAAACTCGTTCTCCAGCTTTTAAGGATAGTAACAAGTAAAGGCTGCCATCAGCCCCACTACATAAACAGAAGACCCTCATGTTTTTCCCTGCTAATAATCAATATCAGATGTAAATTTAAACAGAGAACAGGTATCATTGTCTGGCTTTGATGTGCATTTCCATCAGTTTATATTTTCATTTCAGACATCACTAACCTGTGTTCTAGAATTACACTTCTTCAAGTCCATGAATACCCTTTTCAAATGTTTGTATTCTCTCCTGCAAATAGGTATTTTGATTCCAATAGCTGCTTATAATGTTCAGACATATATAAAAACAAATATATCTGAGGAAATTAGAGAAATGCTTTTTATTCCCCTAAAAGGATGACTTTACTCTTTTTATTTCTCAGGTCAATTTTGTCATATTCTGCAATGTTCTTTCAAATAAGACCTTCAAAACATCTCAGTAATCTGAGTCATATAGAGCTAAAAATAAGGCATACTCAGATCTTCAAACTCTATAAATGGAAAAAGGCACAAACAGGACTTCTTACATCTTTCCTCAGTTCAGTGCAGTTCTGCTGATGCTCAGAAAGGAAAAGTGAAATAATAGACAGGATTTTCAGTTGACCATCAGTATTTTTCTTGTGAGATTTTTCAGGGAGAGATGCCTGGCAACTGCTGGTATCCACATCTACCTATCATCCAACACAGTTTTATAAATCAGACACTGGTGTCTGCAAATTGATCTGCAGAAGCCCATGGGAGTTGCTTTGTCTATAGGATATTTGATCATCACTGTTTTACAAACAGGAGAACTGAAATTCAAGTCAGAAACTGGTAGCAGGATTCCCTTAGAGACTGAAAAAAAATTCCATAGTTCCCAACATTTTGCCTTGACAAAAATTCCTGGTGAGAGGGTCTTCCTTAAATACAAATTAAGCCTTACTTTTAGAAAGGAGTTTGCCTCCCTGGGCATGGTCAACATTTCATGGTTATAAAATCTGCTCTATGTCACTGCAGCTCTCCACACCAGAACATGAAATCTTAATCCCTTTGAATTTCAGGGGTTTGCAATAAAATCCATGGATTGAAAACCTGCCCCTACAATTATGTATCTGGGCCACATCCAAGACCAGAAGGTGCATATTTCCAGTTGGGGTTTACATGTAGCCAAAAGTGTAGTGAGAACAGCTGATCTTGAAAGGACTCTCTTATTTCAGTTAGAAAACAGCTGACTTCTGAGGAGGTCTGGGCTTTTTGATTGTCTGGGTTTGGGTTTTTTAATGTAAAATATTAATCTGGACACTACATTCTCCCAAAAAACCTCCTATAAATGTGTAACTCACTGTCTCTTTAAGCAAAACTTCTTAAAGAAGCAGTTGATTAAGTGATGAAGAATTTCAAAGCTGTATAGGTGTAATTATGGATTGTCAAGCAAGAAGGTTTCATGTTTTAAGGATGAAGTTGTCGGAAATGCAGGTTCCAGCATTGCTACAGAGCTATGCCTCAGTTACAATAAAAATGCAGAGTTCCTGTAGGCACGGCAGCTTTCTGGGACCTTTTGTTTCAGGAGGTGGATGCTGAAAGCAGCACTCGTGCAGCATTACTCTTTCTAACCTTATGCCTTCAGCTAACACCTGTAGACCTCGTCATTAAACCTTACAGAGTCACTCATAACCATCACTTTATTAAACAAATCTGTATCATTAAAGGTATCTCCTAGGTATTTACTAGATATTCACAGATGGCTTTTTATCTCTTTGACAAGATTAAAAAGGCATGATTATTCTTTTTTTTTCTATTACTGTCTAGCCTTTGGAAATGTGGAAAAAAAAAAAAGCATTGGAGTATTTATTTTTTTCTCAATGGCAAAAGGTATGAATTAAAGACCTTGTGTTAATATTTCAGATGGATGCAGATGGGGAAAATAAAAAGCTGCGCACACGCTCCAAAGGAACCAAGGGTGAGTTAGCAAGCACGCTCCACGACCCTGTGCCCAGAACCCCATGAAATATCATAGTTCCTGTGCACAGTCCTTAATGTGCAGTAAGAGACTCTGTAGCTTCCTTAGGGCTGCTTTTTTAATCAAGGCAGGACACAGACTGCTGGCATTAAGAGGCACGATGTTATTAGCTATGGTACAAAGAAAAGCCAAAAAAATCTACCGATGTTGTTTTCTTTGAGTTATTTTTCAAAGAAAATAAAGGCTATGCTTTTTATTATGCAAATAACCAAAACCAACCAACCAACCAACCAAAAAACCCACACGATTTTTTTCCACAGTGAATTGACAGCATTGAATGGATGCTTTAAAAATCGTTCAGCAAAACTTCGTCTCAGACATTTGAATGCTTTTCTGTCTATTGCCATTAATTATCTATAAAATAGTTGCGTAAATGATCCAGAAGTAAATGTTCTTTAATCAAAANGCAGCATTACTCTTTCTAACCTTATGCCTTCAGCTAACACCTGTAGACCTCGTCATTAAACCTTACAGAGTCACTCATAACCATCACTTTATTAAACAAATCTGTATCATTAAAGGTATCTCCTAGGTATTTACTAGATATTCACAGATGGCTTTTTATCTCTTTGACAAGATTAAAAAGGCATGATTATTCTTTTTTTTTCTATTACTGTCTAGCCTTTGGAAATGTGGAAAAAAAAAAAAGCATTGGAGTATTTATTTTTTTCTCAATGGCAAAAGGTATGAATTAAAGACCTTGTGTTAATATTTCAGATGGATGCAGATGGGGAAAATAAAAAGCTGCGCACACGCTCCAAAGGAACCAAGGGTGAGTTAGCAAGCACGCTCCACGACCCTGTGCCCAGAACACCATGAAATATCATAGTTCCTGTGCACAGTCCTTAATGTGCAGTAAGAGACTCTGTAGCTTCCTTAGGGCTGCTTTTTTAATCAAGGCAGGACACAGACTGCTGGCATTAAGAGGCACGATGTTATTAGCTATGGTACAAAGAAAAGCCAAAAAAATCTACCGATGTTGTTTTCTTTGAGTTATTTTTCAAAGAAAATAAAGGCTATGCTTTTTATTATGCAAATAACCAAAACCAACCAACCAACCAACCAAAAAACCCACACGATTTTTTTCCACAGTGAATTGACAGCATTGAATGGATGCTTTAAAAATCGTTCAGCAAAACTTCGTCTCAGACATTTGAATGCTTTTCTGTCTATTGCCATTAATTATCTATAAAATAGTTGCGTAAATGATCCAGAAGTAAATGTTCTTTAATCAAAAACTGCAGGTGTATGTGGCAGAAGAGAACCTTGTGGGGTTTTTTGAAGTATTGGTGCTCATGTTTCATTTGCAAAGTTATGACATAGTTGTATTTCCCAGATATTACTCTCTTTTTCTAAGGAACAGATGGAAATGCAGTACTGAGAGATAAACAGGCCCTTAATGATCTCAACATCTGGAAATCATGATTGACTAGCAGTACAGCCCTTCCAGGAAAATAACTTTTTATTTTAATTCATAACACTTTTTGTGACTCTTGATAACAAGTGAAAAATGGATATACTTAAAAATAAATGTCAAAGTTTTGCCTACTCTGTGAATATTTTTGCTTATGACTATTTTCTGAGGCACAAAGCACCCATCCTTCACTCTGATTTTAATGAGACTTGTGCATTCTCAGGATTGTGTGAAACAGACTACTTGTATTTGTTGTCACAACTCAGTAGTTTGGATTGTTAATATTGTGCATTCAGGTTCAAGTTGTGGTCAGAATGAAAAATTAGAGTGATTTAATATTACTTCTCTATTTTCAAATGATCAAAGGGGCCAAAAGTGCTAGGCTTCACTTAGGGAAAGACAGAGGAAGAGCATTGAAGTACCACAGCCTGACTTCGAGCAAGGGGATAAATACAGACCAACCTTTCTAAAAAACATAATCGTTGTAATATTAAAACTTTGATGCAACTCTCAGTGATGACCTCAGAAATAAATATAAAATTTATATATACTTCAAAAGCACCAAACAGAGAACTCAGAAAGTCTCTGAATAGGGAGGTTATTCACACCTCAACATTAGGACATGTCTTCTCTTTTGGTCAGGACTGTGAGTTAAAACAGTTTGGCTGGCAGAGCAAACTTCAGTTGTAGTTAATAGGGGTTTCATACCCTTTCACTCAAAAGGTTAATATCAGAATTTTAAAACTTGTGGATTTTTTCTCCATGGTTTTATTCACGTGCACAGACTTTTATAGAAATTAATAAATCAAGAACAGTTTCCCAGAAGTGGAAGCAACAAAAGTTGCCTCTGCAATATGAGTAATCCTTAGAGACACCTGTTGGCCTTGTCAATATGCTGTATGCTCTCTTATGTGGGCAGGAATTTGTAAATACCAGCCTTTGCAATTCCCAAACCGATTTTAAATTCTGAAAAATAAGAGATTTTGCATTCTATTTTCAGTAAAAACAAAGGTCTTTGCTTTTACTTTTATTTTTATATTTTCCTTATTGTTCCACTGAACATCATACTCCAGCTTTCATGCATCCTAAAATAACTGTGAGAATTACATGTTCATTTAGCATTTGTCACTAGTAGCTACAATCCTGTGGTTAGCATGAAAAAACCACCTGTGTTTTGATAGCCACTCCTCTGTCATTACAGATAGGCAGGTGCAAGGTTGCAGAAAGCACAAGTCTGGAAGTGTAAACTAATTAATTCTTTCCTGCTTTTATTAACAGTTCAAGTGGACTCTATAGCTCAAGAGCTCAGGTAAGAACTCACATTATTCGTTTTTTTCAGTTTTATTTTCTTATTATATTGACAAATTTTTACCACTGTAATTGCTATAAAACAAAGAATCAAGCAAATGTATTTCGTAAAGTTTTAGCACAGATATGAAAAAGAGTAATTTATGCAGATCCACTTTTTAGATCTATCAAAAATTAAAGCAAAATATTAGCAATAATTAACATTAATAATTAGCATAACCAAAAGTAACGTGAAGTGGGCAGGATTCTGGTATGTTGTCTTTATCTTCAGCGTGTGTCAGTGCACACAACAAAATAATTTCTGCTGAATCTTCAGGTCTTCAGTCTTCTTTTTTCTGTAATATGTATTATAGTATTTCAATATCTGAACATTCCAAGAGATATTAATATATTTTGCTAGATGGCTTTTATAAAACTCCTCTGTATACTCCTGTAAATTCTAAATTCACCAAAGGCTTATTCTTCCTTAGGTATTTGCTGAGATTTTATAGTCTGTGGAAGTAGCAAGGAGTGTTTCTCAAACTTGCACAATGAAGTTTGGACCATTCAAAACCACAAACTACACAAGGATGTTTTAGACTGCAAATATTCTAGGAAAATTTCAACATAACTGCTTTGATCTACCTATGCATGCACCAAACCCTAATAACTGATCCAAAATCTTTGATTAAACTCTGGAAAGACTGGCAGATTATTCTGTACCAAATCTTCAAGAAAGAAAATATTTAGAGGCAGATGCAAATTCCTACAGTTAATAATGAGAATTACAATTCACTGCAGCTTCAGTGTAAATACTGAAAACATTTTTGCAGAAAAATCTTTAGAATTTTTGTAAATTAACTTATTTTCCCTATGCTAAATTTTCATCACATGTTACTGAGCTTCTTGCTTAATCACAGGAGGTATCCAAAATATGTGCTCGTGGGTTCATTCATCTAAGGAACAGAAATATTATGATTTATTTGATCAACCAAAAAGGCCCAATCTCTTAAAATAGGACATGAAATATTTACAGGAAGTTATTTGCAGAGAAGACATACAATATTTTAAGGTTTTGTTTTATAATAAAACTGAGGAAATTATAATCTTCTTATAGCTACTCCATGAACAGAAGTGTAGGCTAACTTTTTGGAAAAATTATTCATGGTGAGTCACTCATTCAGCTCTACTGTGAATCTCATTTTTTTGTATGGCTTCAGTTTCCTGAGATTTAGTGCTTCTCCTTTTTCCCTCTGTGCATCGCTAATTTATGCACCAGAAGGATGCATTAATCCGAAGAGGCAGCCATCCAAAAATGGGGATGGTCCATGTGTTCCTAAGAGAAAAATGTTTGAAAAATAGAGGATGTGCAAGTTTCTGCAACATCAGGGAAGCTGTGATTCATGTACAGTAGATTGCTATAGTTTTTCCCTAGCATCTTCACTTTTCCCTGTGAAATACGTGCTGTCTTAGGAACCACTGAGTAGCAGATCACTCTGTCAGAGGTGTGGACTACCTCCACAAGGAAACACACACTGGTTTAAAACAGGGAGCTAAACAGCACATAAAGGCTTTACCCAGTCCTTTACTTGGTATTTGTAATTTCTGCTGTACCAGATTCCATATTGGGTACGTGACTCCACAGTCATGTGGCTTTACTGGCATACAAGTCAGGTGATCAACTTTTATGAAACAACTTGTCCATGAAAAAATAGAGGGAGAGAGGCAGGGACTGCTTTTTGGCAATGCAGCCATCAGACAGCATTTCTGTTAGTCATACGGATATTATTGTGGGAAAACTGTCGAACATTCCCCAAGAATTAAAGACTGAAATAGTCTGTTGTGTTCCCTGGATGCAGATATTGGAACCACTGTCTTTTCTGACCAAGGTTCTAAATGCTGTGTTGGCTGAGAAATTTAAATCCATGCTTAATTAATTTCCCCTTTTCCCCTGGCTTATCCTATCTGACAAAGCACTTTTGCACTCCTTATTGAGTTTCTGTTACGAAGTGCCTTGGGATACTTCTACATGAAAGACACTACATAAGCTTACATGCTCATTTTGTATTATTATTAATTTCATAACATTGATTGGTTCTAGAGCATTTGTTAGCCTTTTCTTATTCTGTAACTCGTGTTTCACAAAAGTAGAGAATAAAATAAATGAAAAGCAAAACAAAGAGTTTCAATCACCGATTAGATTCAATAAAGCATGAAAATTTCTCTCTTCTAAATTTCAGACGTTGAAATCTTGCTTAATAGAATTCAATGAAAAAAACTCTTGATTTCAAGAAAGCCACGATTTCACTAAGAAAACTGGCTAGTGCTGTTGATATCACCCATCTTCTCCTGAAAAATAGGACCACTTTTCTGCATAAAAAAGTATATTTTTAGAAAAATATTATCTTAAGGGACAAGCTGGTTTCAGATTTTTTTTTTTCTCAGTAAAAATAACCAAAAATTATCTTGCACTGCACTGACTTTTCAGAGGACAGACTTTTCTTCCAGGTATACACAATGATTTATGTGTCAAACTTGCACTTATTTCATATAAGTGTATGCCCCTAAGGAATCCCAAATTCTAGTATAATATAAATAATTTTCTTTATACATGAATACTATTAACATTTCTGTGTTATTAGTTCAAATTTATTAGGGTTATTTTAACAATATCTACTGTACATGCTGTAGCGTTGAAGCATAATATGCTAAACTTAGTAAGTCTTTCAAAACAGAACTGTTTCTCCTTGAAGTCTTGATTATTTATTTTTTAAAAACATGTTTTATTATTTTATTTAGGAATGTAGTGCTGTGGTGTTTTCATTGGTAGCTAAACTACTTAAGAAAAGACAAATCTTTTTATCACAAGCTAAACACAGCAAAAAACAGCGTGTGGTAGAAGTGAGTGCTGAAGCTGGGAGATCTCTGTTCCATACATTCAAGTTTGGATCTGACACTTTTTGGGCATAGAAGCTCTGTTGTATCCATCTTCTGTAAGAAGCAGAATGAAGAGATCTTCTCTTAGACAATTTTGTCATGGACCAGTGAAAGGACCAGGACCTTCAGCTGTGTTCAGGATTAGAATGGAAACCAAAGGAAAGTGAGGAATATTGGAGTGATGTATTCTCATTAATGTGTTTTATTTAACAGATGGGATACAGTACAATGAACCATCTGTAGGTTATGGAGTGGCATCTGGGTCAGACCAAGGAAGAGCAAATTGGATTGATCCAAGCATAGGATTGCAAAAGCATTGATCAGTTGGGCTAAATCCGTATCTGAATGGAAAGGGTACCTTTTCTGATTTAGATACAGGTGGAAACAAACGTTTTGGGCTTCTGTCACTGATGATTAATGTAGAGTTCACAAGGTGTTTCAAATCATGGAGAACAGCATTGCCATTGGTGGGAATAGTTACACTTCCCCTTACTTTCTGTACTGTTGCATCACTTCTTCAAAAGTAAGGAAAATTACTTTTTTTATCTGGAACTGTTATTCCAGGTGTTGTGAAACACTTTAGATATTCAGAGAAGTTGAACTGTTCAGTGTGAATGTACAGAGTTATGAGTATCTTGAGTACTTCAGCAGAGAAAGAGGATTAATAGGGCAGAGCTGTCTGGATGTCTCCTTGTTAGAAGTAGTAACTGGACAATTCACTCTTTTGCTGCTGTCTCTTGATTAGGAGGGTGAGAAACCAACAAAGCAACTCTGCACGGAATGGAAATGAAGTATTTCAGAAAGTCTGTGTTACAAAAATGCATTTCTTAACTTCACCTGTAATGTTTTAAGAGGTACATGAATATACTCTTGTATAAGCATGTGACAACCTGCTAAAAACATTTAACTGACTGAAGTAGTCATTCATTATTCTACATTTCCAAATATTTTGCTGGTTTCCTTTAAGAACTATTAAATTACATGTATGCAATTATAACTGAGCTCTGTTTCAGGCAGTAATAGAATAGAGATTTTGGTAGATAGAAGATAATTTGGCTACTCAGGAAAATGTGGCATGAAAGAAAAAGCTTGTGCATGCCTAGCTGCATTTAGAAAGGAATGATGAGCAACTCTTTTTCTGAAGGTCATAAAGTAAGCATATTTTTAAGAAGTATTTGTACAAAAAGAAAGCAGTAGCATTGCAGATGACTGGAGAAGGAGGTGAAAGTGATACTTGCGTGATGAAAGAAGTGAGCACATGAAGCAAAATCACACAAAAAGTCCAAGGTGTTCCTTGTAAGAATTGGTTGATTTGTGTAGCTATCACCTTCACAGTAGTGTTGTCCCATAGCACTGCTTAGAAATGAGACAGAGACTGAGAAATCTGCTTGTTCCCAGCCTGCATCTGGAAAAACTGTCAGGTTTGTCCTTTGGGCTTGGCTTCTGTTTCCACAGGACTTGGTCAGGGACTGATTTTCTGGAAACTGCTGTGGAAAAGCACATTTGACATAATCCTGAATAAGCACATTTGGAACAGAAACTGAGGTGGGCTCTTGCATTTCCTGGTGTCTCATCTGTCTCCCACTGGCAGAGAGTCTGGGACCCTCACAGTCCTTAATGCGCTTTGCTGAAACAAATTGTATCTCTGAATTCAAACAGACTTAGTAGCAAATGTTAAATGAAGATGGTCAATAGTTACAGCTACTGCCTGAGCTTCAGAGAAAGACTTTTTTTGCAATTGAAGATTGGACGTTGACAGCTCACTCTTCCAGCTCTCCTCCCCAGTGCTCCCCATGATGGTAACTGGCTGGGGCAGAGCTGTGCCACCTTGGCATTTAAATATTTCTCTGTGACATATTGGATTAAGCATTTTGCCTGAGTCAAAGATCTGTATCATGCTCTTTCTACTGATAACTGATCTTCAATTAAACAATGGGAATTAATCTTAAGAATAGCTATTCCCAAGATCTGTTAACAGAATGAGTTAGAGTGCCTGCTGCTTGCTCTTTACCTTGGAAAAGGAACTTCCTCCCTGCCCTCGCCATTGTAAAAATTGAAACGGTTATGGGGCGCTGAAAATATTAACCTCTGTCTCTTACTCCATGATTTCTGGTACAAGTAAGTCTGTCATGTTATTATGAATCATGCTTCTTAAATTCCCATTAAATCTTGTTCATTTGCTATTCTTTCTGACATCATTGTTAGGTTCTTAAAGAACTTTATCTGGTATGCCAGATCTTACTCTCCTCAAAGAATCTGTTGAAATCTATGTTTTACACTAAGGAAAAATGGTTTTGTAGTTGACATTTGATAGAAACCATTGAACAGTCAAACGTAAACACTGAACAATCACTATGTGGTAACATCTACTGCAAGGCAAAGATAAGTACAGAGTCATGGTGTATTGTCACAGTCAGAGTAGTGACAAATAGTGTTAGAACTCACCTATCTTTATTATTATATTCTGTATTTCAAATATACTCATCATAACTAAAACAACCAAACATAAATGAAAAATGTAATGGCAATCAAGTTTATAGTCTGTCATGTCTAAGTTCCTCCCTTGTTTCCTTCTCCATCTCACAGTTGCCCTCTAATTAGCCATCAAATTGTGAAATCTACAGTGCTGTCGTTCCTCCTCTCCCTTCACTCTACCTGTCTATCTAATTTCTTTTTTTCCTTTCCTTTTCCTAGAGTTTGGATGAGTTGATGGACCTCAGGCTTTTTGACTTTTTTTATAGTACCATGTGGTTCCATAGTTCAGAACCAAGTTGTTCTTTCAGTACTTGTTAAACCAGTAACCAAGACAACTGTAAACAACAAACACAGAGAGAAAGTCAAAATTCAAACATTTCCGCTTCAAGTTTTCTTCTTTCAATATTCATGTGAGCGGCTTACATAAAATGTTTGCAACTTGTGTGTAGAGAAGATCAGATAATTTTTTTGACTCTTATTAAAATGTCACTCTTTGAATGTAATGTAATAATGTAATAAGTAATAAGGACCTCCATTCTGTTTAAATAAATGATAACACAGTTCTGGGTGACCACAAGTAATGAATTTTAACATTTTGGAAGTAACTTTGGGGTTTACAGTTCTTTGGCTTAAATATTCAGTGGACTGTTCTGAATAACCACTAAGATGGTCGAAATAAGAGCTATATCTCATAATTCTTTTGAGCAATTATAGTTGGAGCTGTTAATTATGATTAATAATTTGCTTAATCCTTGTACATGTTCAGACCTTTTGATCTAGGTACTGTGACCTCTATAATTTCTTCCTGGATTTATTTAGAGCTTTTACAAACTGTGTTTCATGTTCAGAGTTCTATTTTAGTTGATACTTTATGTGCATTTGCTTTATAGGTGACTTTTATAGCTCTGTTTAACAACAGTTGCATTAGATATATTTCTAGCATATTATAGGCCTCTTTTAATGTCTACTCTGTTCATTTCTAGCCAAAACCCACAGTTTCAGTGTCTCTTTTCTCTTCATTATTATATTTGATTATGGTTATACAATTTTCTTACTTAAAGCCTCCATTCAATATTAAAAAGAGCAATTATAATTTACTTTCAATCTATGTTTTTTTGTAAGAATTTTTTATAACATATGTCAAATCCACATCACTTTATTGTGGCTGCTAGATTGAGATAGTTATTTTCATGTTTTTTCTACCTGAGAGCTAGCTGTATCTTAGAATACTCTGTGCCTTGGACTAAAATTTTTATGCTATTTAATATATTTCATGAGTCGCTGTCTTCCCCATCACAACTTCTGTGCTTATCAGCACATAGTAAATGTTATCCTCTCAAAACTACACAGAAATTCAGGGTTGCATATGCTTTCATGCCTTCTGCTGCATGACAGAATGCATTAGAACATTACAGCCCAAAATGTTAATTTCCTCTCATGGCAGATCTTTTCCCCGTAGATGACCACAAGCCATACAGGGGTGGAAATGCCAGCCCATAACTTCTGCCTCATATATATCAATCATGAGTTAAATATTCTGGCTAGCTGAATGGCTGCCTCTGACTGATGTCAAGGGTTGATTCAGCCAAGCAAAAGTGAGCAGAAACAGGCTGTGCACAGCCTGGAGATAGCAAGGAAAGGGAAAGAATGCAGCCATGGGACCTCCTGCTACATTAAAGGGAGGTTACTGGCTCCTGACAATGAGTTCCTTACAGTCCCACTCTCTGTTGGCAAAAATAAAACCACACAAAGCTGATCTTCTTTACATCTTCTTTAACCAGACTGTAGTTAAAAACCAATATGCTTTTTATTTAAGCATTTACTGGCACTAGCAGGCTGACCACTCATGTGCAAGGCTTTCTGGATGCAGAGGTTGTGTGGATGATCTGTAGATTTGCCTAGAAACTTAATCCATTCTAAGCCAAATTTTTGGCCTGGGTCCCACTGGAATTTATTGACCTACTGAACCTGGACAGATTGAGTGAGTAAATGAAAAGGAGGCTAGGGAGGCTGGATTTGGCCCAGATCTTGGGTATTCATTCATATTACTGAGTTTAAGAACTTCTTGATCTTCACAGAATAAAAAGTAAGTATTCTCTAAATTGGTTCTTGCTAAAAATAACTTACCTATTAGAAAAGGTTCCAACCAACAACTTTAACCATGAGTTCTTGATTTATGGAATGACACACTGAAGAATTCATCCATTTCATTGACATAGTATTTCAAACTGAGGGTCTATATGTAATATTTTTCATATGATCTGAATGTTCTTATAATCCTACAAGCTTGTTAACTGAAAACAAAAAAGTCAGAGAAGTTAAATCTGGTGTCTTCCTCTGAGTTGCCGTTCTTTTGTGGAAAATCCTGACAAAAAAAATTTGAGATTAATAAAAAATAAAAATGTATTTTAAAATATAAATAAAAAGCCATTTCGTGAACCTCTTGCAGCCTGACATTTTTGTCCACAGAGGCAGGTGCTTGAGGCATGGGTAAATTTTACCATAACTACATGTCTTTTTCCTATGTTACTGCTGACTTACCATTGCTCCACTCTTTTTATGTGCTTCTTTGCGTTTGCTCAATCATTTCACAGGCCAGTTGTTCTTTTTGGTCAGGTGGCCTGTAACATTCAGTTTACTGCCTGAAACGTCTCCAAGCTCAAGTATATAATGACTCAACACCATTACCCACTTCTCCCCAGCCTCTTCTTATGGGGTTGAATAAATCCTCTTTTACCAACAAGGCTATGACAGTTCCTTTGCTTTTCTTATATGTCTTTTTGAAATAAAATATATCTTTTATTATCCTGCTCCAGCCAGCTTTCAGCTATGATACCATATTTTCTCCACATTATTATCTCTCCAGCTCTGTTCCTTCTTTTTCTAGTTAAACGTTCCATTTGTGTATACAGAAGACATTTAATACCCTCAAGTTTCTGATCTTGTTTTGCTCTATATTAGTGTTCATAAATATAAATTTCCCTTTTATCATTTTCCCATCTACATCTCATGTCTATTCTTTCATTTTGGTCCAGCCCTGGACTGAACTTCTCACAATTCCGGCATTTTAGAAAAAAGAGCATTGCAATAAACTTCTGTAGTTGTAGAAGGTCCTTTAGCCCTGGAATGGTTGTTACAGGGCACAGGAACAGCCTCTGTCCCTTTCACAGATAGAATTTGTAAGCCAAGTGTGTGAGCTACAAAATGATGTAATGAATATTTTTTTATGTTTTGTGTGCTGTTTTAAAATGAGAATCAGTTAGATTTTCTTTAATTACCATTGGAGTAAGACCTCTAAGTTCTGAGCTTCATTGCAACCAATTCTCCCTGTCCAAATGAAGAGCAATTTTTTTCAACAATTTTTTATTGGTTTATATTCTTACCATTTTAATGGTTTAAAATGCTGATAGCAGAAAATTATTTTTACCTGATGAATTTTTTCCACAAATGTAGTTTTGAGGTATTTCCAGCTGGAATACTTTTCCAGATTTTTTTCATCTCCTAGTCTGAATCAGTGAGATACAACACACTCAGTCATGGAGTCCAAATGTTATAAATTATCTAAAATAATCTGGTAGCTCAGTTAATTCTATAAAATAGAAGAAACCATTAATACAAATAACTCTGGCTCCAGATGAGCAATTAGGGCAAATACATGTTTAACTTCTTGTCAGTGATGAGAACTCAGTGGTCCTTCCCAGGACTAGCCTTCAAAATTTCATCTGTAAAATCTCATATCAGAATTAATAAATGTCCTTCTTTAATATTTTCACATAAAGTCATAAGTTTTTATTTGCATAATGTTTGGATATTTTTAACAATTGTAAAAATTATTTAAAATAGCTAGAAAGAAAACTCTTGTTTTTTGGTTTAACTTGGTCTTAGATGGTTAATGTATTTTAGCCCAAGCCTTGATCACAATTTTCTCAGCTGCCAGTCACAGTCTTACTCCTCAAAGTTCTTCAGGTAGTCAGTGTGTTGCTACCTATAACTTGGAAATCAAACTGTTCTTTCTGGACATGTGCAATTTTCCATCACCTGACAGTTCACAAATCATACTTTTACTTCTTTTAAGTAGGTAGAGTGTGATTTCTGTTATCCCTTGCTCCAGCATGTAACATTATTCAGGGATAATGGACATACAAAACCTCTGTAAGCACAGTTTCATATCCTGTTGAGTGGAAAGTTGTCTGGAATTAGAAAAATCATTTCAGGATTCAGAAACATCAGAAAGCAGTGCTGTAGAAATTCTAACATAATAAATTAACATGTTTATGAATCCATACAGCAGACAAAATAGGAGGTATTAAAAACAGATCCTTCTGAGACTGGAGAGTGGTGGTGCACACCACTGTGTGCTGGAGGGTGCACAAATGGGTTGAAGTCATTACAGCATTTTCTTGAACTGGCACTCTCATTAATGAAAAACATCTCATCAAATATCTTAAACAATATGGAAGAGATAAGTCCAAAAATCCTTCATTATTACACAACTAATTTTCTTTATGTGGTTTGAAAGAATTTGCTTTGTTTGGAACCCAGCAAATACATGGATTTTAGAGTGGAATAGAGTAAGCAGAATTATTGTTTAGCTGTAATTTTTTCCAAATATATACAAGCATTTTAAATTTTATATTCTTGTATCCATGATCCAAAGTGAGGCATTTTGCTTTATTTCTTTTAGAAAACATTCAAAAACTATGTTTTATATATATATATATTTA
>VZRX01001906.1:0-27526 GCA_013398075.1 Notiomystis cincta
GGGGCGGCAAGATGGCGGACGAGCTGGAGCAGCTGCTGGACGAGGTGGAGAGGCGGCTGTGCCACCGGCACGGCGGCGGCGACGAGGAGCCCGCGGCGGCCAAGGAGGGCAGGTTAGCGCTCCCGCCGCGCTCCCGCCGCCCTCACAACGCTCCCCGCCGCCCTCACAACGCTCCCCGCCGAGCGAGGGGCCGCCTGGGTGGCGCGCAGCCCATCCCCGCCCACCCCGTGCGGCCGGACCTCTCAGGAATCCAAAATACGCGGGTGCAGGAGGCGGAACCGGGCCCGCGGTCAGCGAGTGTCACCTGCAGCCCCTGTGTTTTAAAGACCCAAATCGTGTGCCAGCGAGTTTAGTTATTTCAGACAGTCTTGGTCGCTTGCGTGGCCCGCAACTCGGATTAAATATGGCGTTAAAAGCTGCACTAATGTGCCTCTGAGTTAGGGTTGGTAATTACTTGCCTCTGTAATTGACCTCATGACAGCTCTCTATATAACTGGCCTCGAATATCTATAAATCCTGCGATTTAGAGCAGGAAGAACTTTAGCAATAGCATTACCAACATTTTTATTCTCTTGATACTTCAGTCATTTCACAGAAATCACAGAAGGGACCCACAAGGATCATTGAAGCCCAACTCTGGGCCCTGCCCAGGACCATCCCCAAGAGTCTCACCATGTGCCCAAGAGCGTTGTCCAAATGCTTCTCGAACTCTGTCAGGCTCATGCTGTGACCACTTCCCTGGGGAGCTGTTCAGAGCTCAGCCACCCTCTGGGTGAAGAACCTTTCCCTGATATCCAACCTAAACCTCCCTGACACATCTTCATGCTGTTCCCTCAGGTCTGATTTTTCTGTTTATCATTTTCCTGTTCATACTTTATTAAGCATATCTGCTACAGTAAGCACTTAACTTACACACCACACTTTGAGGTATCTGCCTCAAATTCCAGTTTTCAAAATAGTGATAAGAATACTGGCAGGTTTGGTCCTGGCAGGGTCATTGCTGGCAGTACTGCCAAGCGCTCCGTGTCCAACCTGCCTGCACTCAGGATTACATCCCAGACATCAGGTTTCCATCCTGGCCCTGACTGGCATCTTTCCTGCCCTTGGGTTTCCATCTTGACCATCAGATTTACATCCCAGCCCCCACAGACATCTCAGACCCGCTTTGGAAGGTGGACCGGGGAGTCTTGGCCAGATGTCTCCACAGGTGGGCTGCTGAGTGCTTACCCAACACACATTTCAGAGTCTCAGGAAAGCATCTTGAAGAATCCAATGACTAATGCAAGACCACCCCCTTTGGCCATATTACTGGACTTCCACTGATTAGATTAGCACTTAATTTTAGTCAATCTAATTACAATCTTGAAAAAAGAAATTACAGTTTTCTTCTTTCTCAGGAGTAGATTTGTTCTTGATTGGTTAATGCAGTGGTACTGCAGACCTCTCTTTCTTTGACAAAGAGCTAGCAAACAGCAGACTTGAGTGTTACTTGAGCAAAAGCAAAGTGCAGGTGATCTTTCTAAATACATCCAGTTTGGAGGAATTCCCTTCGGAACTCTGCAGTTGTGTAGCTTGACTGGAATCCTTCCTCTCACCTTTTTATATTCCTGCTGCTGAAGCTAAGTGTGAAAAATCAGGGTTGTCCAATTAATTGCCCAGGAGTTGTAGCACCAGTTATATTGTCATAGTTTATTCAGGGTTAGAAGTGGTTGGAAATAAAAGAAGCAAGCAAAAATAAGACCTATGATGGGACAACTCAACAGAGACTGAAAGGTGTTACCCTGCAGCTTATATCTGTTCAGTCATGATTTGGATGGCCTACCTGAGATACTACAAAAATATTAGAGGAAATTAGCTGTAGAAATTAGAGGAAAAAAGCTGTAACTGTTTATATTTTTTAACTTGCAGTTCTTAGAATTGCTGTAGTCTTGCTACAAAAATGAAGGCTGATTTATTTGTTTTTCAGATCAGCTAAAGTGTTACAGAGTGCTGGCAGCAGTGAAGAAGATCTAGACGACATTATTGATGAAATCTGTAATGACAGCAGCTTTACCAAAACACCTCTGGTGAGTAGGGGTTTGGAGAAATTCAGAACAAGTCAGGTTCAACAGTGGAAGTAAAACACCATAAGCTAAAACTTTTAAAGCAAAACATGAATGAAAACAAGCTGTAGAGTAAACTTGGAAAATGAAGCAGGAAGGAAAATGCAGTAATCCTGGAGTGAGGAATAGGAGAGATATAAAGTGATGTTCTTACCTAGGCAATAACAGGCAATTAAAGGAAATGCTAGTTCAAAACAGCATAGTGTCAATGCTCAGAATCACAGAATGGTTGCAGTTGGAAGAGGGACCTCTGGAGATCACCTGTCCAACCACCTGCTTAGCAGGACTGCCTAGAGCCAGTTGCCCAGGACTGTGTCCAAATGGCTTTTGATTATCCCTGAGGATGCAGACTGCAGCCTCTCCAAGAAGCCTGTTCCAGTGTTTGACCACCCTCACAAGTCATAAAGATTTTTCATATGTTTAAGTGGAAATTCTTGTATTTCAGTTTGCAGCCATTGCCTCTCCTGTCAGTGATCCCCACTGAGAAGAGTCTGGCTACATCTTCTTTGTTCTTCCCTGACATACATTCTGCTGGCCATTTTCTCCAGGCTAAACAAGTCCAACTCTCTTAGCTTATACCTGGATGTCAGATGGTCTAAATCCTCAGTAACCTTCATGGTCCTTTCCTGGGCCCACTCCATTATGTCCATGCCTGTTTTATACTGGACATAGTGCTCCAGCCCTGTCTGTGAGGTCATTTCTGGGGTTCTGGTCTCTCAAATACAAGAGAGAGGTGGAGCCACTGGAGAATCTCCAGCAAAGGCCCATGGAGATGGTTAAGAGACTGAAATGCCTGTCACATGAGGAGCAGATGAGAGAGCTGGGACTGTTCAGCCTGGAGAAGAGAAAGCTCCAAGGGGATCTTATCAATGTGTGTAAATAGCTATGGGTGTAGTAAAGAAGGGGCCAGACTCTCCTCCATAGTGCCCAGTGGCAGGACAAGAGGCAATGGGCATACACTGGAACACACAAAATCCCATCTGTACACAAGGAAACACTTTCTTATTGTGAGGGTGGTCAGACATAGGGACAATCTTCCCAGAGAGGCTGTGGAGTCTCGGTCTGCGGAGGTTTTCAAAACACAGCTGGACACAGTCCTTGGCAAGCTGCTGAAACTGACCCTGCTTTGAGCAGGGGAAGGTCCCTTCCAGCTGAAGTGATTCTGTGATTGTGTCTCATCAGTGCTGAGTAGAGAGGAGGGATCACCTCCCTGGACATGCTGGCAACATCCCTCCTAATGTAGCCCAGGATACTCTTGGCCCTCTGTGCTGCAAGGGCACATTGCTGGCTCACAGTCAACTTGTTATCGACCGAATTTCCCACAGCCTTCTCTGCAAAGCTGCTTTCTGGCTGGTCAGCCCACATGGTGATCTGTGCATAAGGATTATTCCTCCCCTGGGGCAGGAGTTTGCATTTCACCTTAGCTGAACTTGAAGAGATTCTTCTCAGCCCTTTTCTGTAAGTCGTTTGAGGTCCCTCTTAATGGCAGCGCAGTCATCTGATACACCAACCACTGCTCCCCGTTTTGTATCCTCTGCAAATGACTTCTCTTTTCACAGCAGGAGATGGAGATGAAGCTGCAAATTTACATTCTCCAGCCTGTCACAGTGATAGAAAGCATTGAAAGTAGATATTCATTTGGGTATCAGCAGTAGAAAATGGTGTCACTTATACTTCATAACCTCCTGCAGATTCTCTTATTTTCACGAGCGACACTGTCTTTGTTTTGTTTGTCTTTGATTTTTTACAGAGTGGCTAATCTGAACCAACCAAAAAATACTTCTATACAGCTGAGAGAGAGAGAGAATTATGTCAGTAAATTTGTATAATTTTATCATTTTATATCCCCAGAACTTCCTATTTAGGATCTAGAGTTCTAATATTCTAGAATTCAAATAAAATTTTGTGTGTGCAGCAAAAAAGAAACCTTTCAAAAACTCTTTCTTTTTGAATAATCTAAGTTCTTGATGGGTTTTAATGAAACAAAAGCTAAAAAACATTGAGGGACAGGGTTCCAAATTATAACTGGTTTTAAAAGCAAAATTATTAAAAAGAAGGCATGAAATACTAAGGCTTGATTGTAAAGTCTAAGTGATCATGTGGTGTGGAATTCCTTCAGCCAGAACTAGAAATTCTGTGTGGGAAGAGAAGCCTTACCTCTTACTTCAGAGTCTCATAAACTTGAAAAAGAAAATTCCCAAAGTCTTAACCCCCTTCTTCTGTGACTGAGATTTTCTGGCTCCTGCTTATTAAGTAAAAATTGTGACTTTGCTGTAATGCTACATTTTATTCTTTGATTGTTTTTACACAGAAATTGAAGTCTAATTCTGCAAGTCTCACACCTGAAAGAAAGAGTGTTGTTGTACAGGCACATGGGAAAAGGTGGGTGAAAAATGTTTGTGCTTGTTGGACATTGCTTGATTACAACTTCTTATCAGTTTAATAATACTGCTGCTGTTTAATTTGTGTTGACATCTCTTGAGAAAGACATTGAGAAGAGAAACAGTCTTTAAAAAAAAAAAACAAAGATGAACAGATAATTTCAAAGAACTGTTAATGTGTTTTCATGTGGTCAAAATAATTTATTATAAATTTACTAACTATTTAAGCTATTGAACAACATCTTCCTTTGCTTTATGGACATGTACATTTATCAAATGCTGCAATGTGTATTTTGGCATAGAGTGGTTTTCATAGAGCTTTTCTTTGAACAATTTGGTAATGGAAATTTTAAAAATCTGTAGTTTACAAGCATTTGGATGCTTTGCCTATATTCAGTAAATATTTTTTATAGATACCATGCTGTTAAACTAGGAGTACCATTCTATTGCTTTCTACAGCCTGTTTTCTATAATTTAATATTTTTTATGAATCCATATAGGTGCTGTCCAGTGTACCTGGGTGGAAGCCTTTCACCATCTGGGATAGGAACAAATATTTCAAAAAGGTAGGAAATCTGAAAAAAAAAATGTTCTACTTGCTTTATGGTTATTTTTATTCACAGCTGTGTTTCTGTGGTGGTACAAGATTCTGCATTTGAACTGGGAAGGACAGCCTTACAGTCATCTGAGGAAGTGGCTGCCTGTAACTGCAGTCAAAATCAGCTGGTCCCTTCCAGTCCTCTGTTGTTGACCACTTGACCTTTTGTTTGTGTGAGGTGTTGAAAGATTCTTGCAAATGAGACATGAAACCAAAAATCAGTAACAAGTAGTTAAGGAAATTGCTGCTGCATTGTTATTTTTCCCTGCCTCTCTTCATCTTTCTGTGTGATGCCAAGTATGTGACTTAAATCAGTGGGCTGGTTGAAATCATCCCAGAACCTGAACTGAAAATGGTTCAGAGTGCTTTGCAATTGCAGCTGAATTTAGCAGAAGAGGTACTTCAAGATTTATCCACAACAACCTATAGAATATTATTGCATTTTCATGTGGCATTTTTGTAGTAAGTAATTATGTACTCGACACATATTTGGGTGCTGTACCAGCGAGGAAGACTAAGGAGAATATATCGAGTGAGTATCAGTTTATTTTATGTGTTCAGTGAGGACAGGAACCTGTAAAAATAATACAGGAACATACAATTGAATCACATACCATAATTCTGAACATGCCACAGATGTAAAAGCATTAAGGTTAGGTGGTGCTGCCTCTGGTATTTCTGAGGGAGTGCTGTAGTTGAGCCCAGATGTGTTTAGTGGATGTGGTGTCAGTCAGCTTCTCTCCTGTTTGCTGTCCTGTGTGCAGAACGTGTGATCGGCTGCGCTGCACTGCCTGTGACTTCCGGGTGGCACTCTTCAATGACTACGTCTGGGACCAGTCCTGTGATTATCTTTTCTTCAGGTGTGTCTGGGGGGCATTGGGGCTGTACTGCTGTGGGGCTCAGTAATCACAGCAGGGATGAAGAGCTGAAAAGCCCTTAGCACTGCATGCATGCTGCCTGTTTGGGGTCAGGTGGGACAGTCTGTGGGGAGGGGGAAGCAACATCTCCCAAAATCTGTTTTCATCTGTTCCTATCTCTTCTCCTATGACTCTCCCTCTGCTTTTAAAAAGGATTCAAGTTTCATGGATCAAAAGGCAAGCTTATTGCTGAAATAAGCAAGTGATCCATGAGGTGGGTTGGACTCTACCAACCAGTGCAGGGTATCTGCAATGTCACCATGAATGCAGACTGTTCAGCATGTGCTCTGCACCTCACTTTCAGTCATACAGACTGTGATGGTTTCAAGTCAAATGTTCTTTTTTCCACTATCAAGTGTGCTGTCATGTTCAGTGAAAATCAAATAGCTTTATTTTTTAACAGATTTCTTTCTTGAAGCAAGGCTTGGTTAAATGGAGAGGTGGGATTTTTGTTTTCTGCTTATATTGTGATGTCTTTAATTCTTTAAATAGTTTTTGAAGACTTAAAATTAAGGAGTTCTTATTTCCAGTTTCACTAAAGCTAATGCCAAGACGTAGTGCAAGGTAGTGTAGTAGGCATATTCCTAATAGACATCAAATTTGGATTCCTCTTATTTTAGTACAGTCTCTGTGTGTGCCCATTAACTGATGGAAGAGGTGGATGTGTTCAGAGTATCTGCTGGGACAGTGAGGGGTTGACAGCCAGAGCAGAACACTAATGGAGACATTGTCTCCTTTTCCATTATTTATCTGGCATTACATCTTTGGTTATTTCTATATTTTTCTTCCAGTCTCAAAATTTGTGTTTCTTATTAAATATCATTATTTTTCCCATTATTTAAAGCAGCTTTAAAAATACCATTCTGCACTAGTCTCCTAAGATAGTCTGATAGTGAAAAAAAGTTTAAACAAAAATGAGATTCTTTTATTTACCCAAAGTTAAAATTATTTTGCTTCTCAGATCTTGAAATTAGTAAATGAAACAAATAAAAAACCTCAAAACCCACATGAGCAGCATTAGTATCAAATACTCGTAACAATTATTAAAATCTGTAATCTTTAGCAAGATACTTAGCTGTTTATTTTGACAAACCTGAACTTTGGAAAGCAAATTTTAAGATCAAGCATTTTCCTTCCATCAATAGGTGTCTGATCTCTTTTTCTAAAATTTCTTCCCTTGATAATTGTTTTGGATTTTCTTTATTTAATTGGGCTTGTTAATATTTTTTCTGAGCAATTCAGTGTACAGCAGTTGATGGCCAGGAGGGGGTCATGAGGGCAGAGATAGCTAAAATGCTACATTTTCACTTGAGTTTTTTTTTGAAACAACTTGTTTTTGTCATAGCCATGCAGATTTTTCATTTGTTGTGGTTAATGACTGCACAGGAATTATTTCTGGTTTGATGTACAGTCTACCGTCTTATGGCCATTTCATTTCAGTCACTTTAACATCTATCCTGAGCAGCAGTTCTGATGAAAAGTTTAACTCTGTAATTGTACCCATTATGCATAGCAATTTTTACAGTAAGTTTGATAAAATAAATAGATTTTTTGGATAATTTTTTAACACACGAATTAGCTCTGCCTGCTTTTCTTCCCAGTAGTTCTCTGGAGGCCAACTGGAAGTCTCTAAACCCAACAGATAATGTTGTTTACAAAAATATCAGTCTGTAGTTGATCTGAGAACACAGCAGCTGCACACTGAGACTGCTCTTGGGGAAGGATTGTGTTCAAAGCAGAATTCAAATATATCCCTAAATTAATCCATGACAGTGATACTGAGAATTGTCCTTAAGATGTCTTCTGATTTGAAATGGCCTCATGAGTATTTTTTCTTTAAAAAAAACCAAACCAACCCAGCATGATCCTAAGATGAATTCCCTTCTTTGGCAGGAACAACATGCCTGAGCTCAGCAAACTAAGAGCAAAGATGATAAAGAAGAAGGGAGCACGTGCATATGCTTGTCAGTGCAGCTGGAGATCCATTGATGAATTAACTGACCTTCAGACAGAGCAGCAGCTTCGGTGGGTTTGTGGTAAACATGGAGAATGAACTCTCCTTGTGTGGAAATGGCTCTTAAAATCAAGATGGCAAATTGAATACTTATATCTAGAAATAGATTATAACACACAGATTTCAACATGATTTTTTTTAAATTTAACTGTCCTGCAAGCAGCGTGGGGAGTTGAATTATTGGAGAAATAACCAACTTGGAGCTTTCTGGTAGCTAAATGAGGTTAAAGCTCAGTAGTTAAAGATAAGAAGAGGAAGTAAGACACTTGGGCATGGGCAAAGCACCTTGAGGCTGTTCCTCACATCTGGCAGAAAGCCTTATTTCCCATGTCTGCAGAATGTTAGACTCAGAATGGTGGGTTGGGAAATTACCGTGACACACAAGCATCTGAATTCCTGCACAGAAGTGAATCCTGCTCTTCTGCTTTGCTCATAGTTCTTAATGAGCAGGTGGTTGTTTATCTCTTTAAAAATTACAGTGGGATCAGCTCTCATCCTAAAGGTTTCAGCACACCCCAAAACTTTACTTCCTTTTACCCACCAGTAGCCAAAACTGCAGGTGCTGAAAATTTTCTTCCAGTTCCTACTGCTTTCTTCAGAGCACTTTCTGCTGGCTGAGGACTTCTACCACAATTAATTTCTTGAACTTCTCTTCAGCCCTCACTGCACAAGAGATGAATAAGTTTTTGTGCAATTATTAAATACGCAATTTTAAAGAGATTCTCAAGGGTATGTTACTCTTTTATCAATATTTTCAAGTGAAAAAGGCTCAGGCTTTAAGAGTGAGAAAATACATATCCCCAATGATGTTCAAATTCAGAATTTTTTTCAGTTTCACTTAGCTTTCACTTCAGCTTCTCTTTAAAAATTGTGTATTCAGAAAGTGTAACTGTCCCATTTCAACACACTACCTTCCCTCAGTAACATTGTTACTTGGTGAATTGTCTTGCTTACAATGTCACTATAGTTTATGAGCTTTTGCTTTTCATTATGTATAAATAACACAGAAGATAGATACGAGTTTTCTGGAGGAGGAGAGGGAGGAAAGAATAACTGGTCCTGTCATTTACTACACTGAAAAGTGTCTCAGTATGGGAAGTCTGCCAGTGCTTTTGCTGTGCAGTTTGTGTGTCTGTACAGATAAATTCAGAATTACTTACTTTGGGCAATTATAGCTAAACAGAGCTATTTCCTTTCTCTGAAGTGTTGCTCATGGTTCTAATCCATACATTTGTTCTGTTTCTGAACTTTTCCAAAGCAATTGTGTGGTCTTACAGAGGTGATTCCTGTGTCTGTCACCCTCTGAAAGAGCAGATCTCAGTAGTGACCAGAGGCATGATGTACTCTGCACCCTGCTTACCTTGTCCTTCCATGAGTGCTTGTTTTAGAACCTGCAGAGGCCCAGCAGTGTACCTGGGAAGCCTGGCAGTGCTTCTTCAGTGCTCCAGGCTGCACCTTCCAGCGCCCCATGCAGCCTTGCTGTAGAGTCAGAGGTGAGTTGGTTTCAGAGAGGTTCTGCTTGGCATGATGGCATATTTAGGGCCATGTATTGTTTTCAGTGAATTTAGTATTTCAGGCTGAAGCTTCAACTGCTAGAGCCCAAAACTGCAGGTTCAGGACCAGAGAGCAGGTGACTAATGCTTGGTCAGCTCCCAGAAGGGCTCTGCTTGCCTTTCTGTCCCATGTGAAGATGTAGCCCTGGTCTGGGTCTGGGCTGTATGCAGTGAGTGTTCCTGGGTGTTCTTCAGGTGGGCCCAAGTGACTTTCATGCTTAGAGAGCATCAGTGCTGAGCCTAAGAGAAGAACCCAGCAGTGTCTAACAAGCTCTGGGGAAGAAGAAACCTGCTCTCCATTCTTCTTGAAGAACGTGTTTCAAAAAGCAGAGTTGCCTCAGCTTTTCTCTTCCAAGGCTGTTTGGAACTGATGACCAAGTAGTTCCACGGGGTGTCTTTTGGGTAGAGTTGTACTGGAACTTGTGCCACAGTGTAGAAACAAGCTGGGCTTGCAACATGGGAGCCGGAAATGGGGAAAATCCTAATTCCCATCTCAGTTCATGAGACCAAGTCTTATGGGACTTGGAAGAGGAGCGTCTCCTGTACCGTGAACATTCCCCTGAAATAATCAGGTTTATTCAAGTGTAGCTAACTTGTTTCTAGCCTTGGTCAGAGTGGTGGGATAGACAGCTTTTTGTCCAAGGGAAATTGTAAACAGGTACAGAAATAGTGCTTCTTGTACAGGTTTTCAGAATTTAGCATATTTCTAGATTTGAGAACAATTGCTATGTCATTAGATACAACTATTTTGTTGGAAGGAGGAGCAGTATTAAGGTTTGATTTCCTTTCCTTTGCTTTCTTCAGTTACATGTTCAAACCAAAGTCCTTGGATGAAAAGAATGTAAAGAAAGGTAAAACTAGAGCTTGAATGTTCATTTGATGATGGTATTGCCAGATTGTACAAGATTTTCAAGATGTAGCCCAGACCCTAAGTGATATTTCTGTGTCAGTTATCTGAGATAGCAGGGATTACATAGAGAATTCTTTTTAAGGATATGTAAAGAATTCTGTTTAGGAATGCAATTCAGCTGTTGTCAAATGGAAGTACTGCAGTACAGTGTTGCTAAGTATAAATGTGAGCATTGTTTTCCTCCAATTTTTTGCTTTGGAGTAATAATACCATTTCCATTTGTGAAATGGGCAAGCTGAAAATTTCACTTTTATTTTGCTTACTGATACACTTGGAAATTTTCTAGCCTGTCCCATTAGTCTGCAGCAGATCTGTCAAAAAAACAAAAGCCATGAAGGATGACAAAATGAGATTCTATCAAATTTTAATGTGCTCCTCTATCTTTCACTTGTTTTACCTGCATACTATGGAGAGCTCAGAAGAGTCATTATTAAGAATCTTGATCTGACATTAAATTTAACTTACAGAAGCATAATAACATTACATGTTTCAAGCTCTGCACTGTATTTTATCAAATAAAGATTTTTCTTTTTCCAAACACCTATTTTAGTTTTGTACTGAAGATGTTCTGCAAATGCTGCCACGTGCTGAAAGACTGCCACTTCTCTTGTTTCCTGACATGTGAGTCTTTGGGTCATGTAACCAGCACATGTGGTAGTCACACAATACAAGAAGTGCTATGTTGGGAGCTGCATACACAGTTTTTTCTTCCTGCCAGGTTCTTTTTTCAGAAGACCTGACATTCTGTCTGTAGTGTGACACCTGATAACTGCAGGCAGGTGGAGTAAAGGAACATCAGGTGCTGCTCATTTGTGAGGGCCATTTCTGATGCCAAGGGTTTGGTATGTGTGCTTTGAGAAAGTTCTTCAAATGTCAGCACTTAATAAAATGAAAAGTTGGAACAAATCTGAATTTGTGTGAATTATATTGTATTGTTCCTATTCAAGAGAAGCCTCATAAAAATGATGTTTTCTGTCAGAAGGGTTATGACATGTCCTTAGTTCAAAAGCATTGTCCAGATCATAAGAAGTAATAAGCACTGTTGTGTGTTGCCTCAAATTAGTGGGGATCAGCAAACAGAGAAGAATTAAATAAGCTTTAACATTCTTTACCAGCTAACATGAGGAGAGCACATGAAATTATAGAGAGCTCATAAAGGTGGGTGCCTTTGCCACATTTCTTGGATGTTTTCCAAGGATAAAAAGTGGAGGCAGGTGCTAAACATACAGCTAAACAACTTGCAGAGTGGGGTGCTGGTAGCCTGGTGTATCAGTCAAGCATTTGCTGTGGTCCACGTGCCCTGGGTTTTGCTGTAGAAAACCATTCTGAGGACCAGGGAGGAGTTGCTCTGCCTATGGGAGTAGGAACTTGTTTCTCCACCACCAAGAAACGCTGTGTATCTTACATTTGAGTAACACACATAAATACTTCCTGTACCTCATTCTGAATTTGGATTCCAGGCATGGGTGCTCTTCAGGCAATAATTATTTCCCCACCTTAATTGGCGGTGTGCTGCCTCAGGAGTACTCCTGACTTATTTGGGACTTGCAGTGTCACAGTGGTGTTTATGTGTGTTTCATTCTCTCTGGCAGCTTCTTTTTCCGCTGAGTTTGATGTGCTTTGCAAGTACGTGATGGGGTCAGTATGTGATTGTACAATCCAGTCTGCAGAGGGCAGAGCAGCACCGCTCAGTGTTATCGTTCAGGCTTCTGCTGCACGGACAGAAGCTCATACCTCGATTTTTTTCTTTAATAATGGTTTACATTCAAAGGACCGAGGCTTCTTGCATTTGTCTCCTGCTGGTGTCATTATAAGTGGGGTAGCACTTGCAACTGATTTTTATATAAATTCATCCAAATGGTCTTCAAGTGGTCCTTGGCCAATGTTGAAGTAGATTAAATTCTTAACTGTCATCCAAAGAAGCATAAAAAACTCTCTGTGTGTCCATATGTAGATATATTTGTGTATGTTTATCCTCTAATAACATCGGTAGAAAACCTGAATTGCCTCACGATTTTTTTCACCCTGCCCAAATTAATTTTCCCTGAAAATGTTAAATAATTTTGGCAAGTAGAGGTTGCATATGTTAGGATCTTCTAATGTTCAATACAAAATCTATATAGCACATTACCCAAGGTGACAGCTCTTTAAAAGGAAATTGTTAAAGTCCAAAATTTAGAAATGCAAAAAAAAAAGTTGTTCCTGTCTATGTAGGAAAGCAGTGTAGACCAGAAGCTCTGCAGAGCAGTCTGAGATACAGCATGAGAATTACCCAAAGACTGCAGTGCATCATCCATGAGCCACAGCTGAGGTTAGTGAAGTGTCACTCTCTGAATGCTCTTCTGGTTCTTTGGGAATCCAGCAATTGTGAGTGTACAAAGCAGATTTAAAGTGGATGGAAGTAAATATTATTTCCAATAACCAGTGAGGTTGTGTCTCTTTCTGCAGAAGTGACAAGGTGCTTTTAACTAGAAGCACAAACATATCTAAATCATGAAACTAAAGTTTGCTTATTTTACTCCTAAAATAGGGAGTATGATCTAAATTTAGCCTAGTTACACCACAGGTGAATGATCCCTGTAACACTTCATTCTTTACTTACTTGATTTCTTCTAATAGGAGAAACAATTTAATTAAAAGTTTAATAGAGCAGAAAGGAACAAGCAAGGCTGAGTAGCACACTTTGAGATGTTTCATATAGAAAAGTTTTATTAAAACATTTTTCCAGATAAGAAATAAGCCATTGGTTTTTGATGGCTTTTAAACTAAAGACACATGTAAGTGAAAGAAATAAAAATATCATGCTGCAGGGGGAAGTTCAAATGTCCATCATTTGCCAAAAGCAAGGACAAAACTTCACATTGGAGGTGTCTTTTCCAGGAATCTTTTATGATTGCAATTCCACAGGCTGGCCCAGAAGATGGGGGTGAATCCATCCCCCCCCATTCCCTGCTTCAGGTTTTCCTGCAGTATTTTGAAGCCAGTTTCATGCTGATAGGTTTTAGAGATAACAGCTAACATAGATATTATATTTAGATTTAAGAGCTAAAACATTCAGGGCTTGTAAAACCCTCTTAGTGGTTTATAATTGCTATTCAAATATAAGTAAAAGATATTGAAGTTTTTTAAGACAGTTTAGTGAAACTGAGACCCTTGCAGCTTCAGAACTTTTTGCTAAAGAACTGGGAGGCAGAGAGGAGGAAAGGCATTTTCACAGTGGTCAAACCAGCACAAGAGTATTTTAGCTCCTTAGTACCTTAAATTCCTCTGCTTAGAAAATGTAATTGCCTGAAAAAATGTTCACTCTTGAATGGTGATAGGGTATTTATAAAATATCCATAGTATTTTTCAATCTCTGTTTAAAGGCAGCCATATGGCCTTACTCTAAGACATTGCAGTAGATGTGATAGTGAGCATTCATCTTTCAGCTCAGAGCTTTGGGACAGTCAGCAATCTGAGTGTGCTTGGAATTCCATGTCCTGACTGCCCTGATGTAAACAGCATTCACAGGAAGGGGGAGGCAGCTACCAGAGACAGGAAGGTTGAATTTAGCATCAAACTCCTTATCTAGGCAGGATGGGCTGCTCAGGATGCTGATAAGAAAAGTGTATGAATTGCTACAGCAGCCTGTGGTAGCTGCCTGGCCCTTCCTGGGAAGACCATTCTCATCAGTGTAATCAGAGTACAATCTTACACGTGCAGATGGGTTAGGGATTCTGTCTGGGGGCCACTTATCGAAAATAATGCTGTGTGTTAAAGTCTCATTCAGTCTGGGTTACTGTCACCTGCAGGAAGAGATTAATCTGCATGCTGAAGTAGGGGGATGTGTATCTTTGAAAATAAAAACTTTGTCATAGTATTTATTATTATTATTAGTCTTACTAGCCATAAAGCAATATAAGCCTTTCCTGAATCTGAATATGCACTGCAATATCTGGTTTAATTTGCAGATTACAGATTTTATATCAGTGCTGGCAAGCTCTGGTTCCAGCTCTTCAGAGATAAAAGCTGTTGCTGCATTGTCTTATGTGCTTTGGATCAGTGAGATGTCTTGTTTACAAGTGGCAGATATATGGCTTCAAAACACTATTTGCAGTGTAATCAGTTGCTCATTAACAAATGATGTCATTTTCCTTCTGATTTATGTGTGTGTATATTTTGGGAAATCCATCTGCCCTGAGTCTACAGCACAGCAAAGCACCATTCCATCAATATGTGCTCCTCAGTGGCTGAAGTGGCACAAAATCCTAGGATCCTCCACACTGATTTTTCTATGAATGATGACTCTCATTTCTCATGCCCCAAAGCGTACTGAGAAATTAGTTTGGCTGAGATTGAGACCTGGAAGCAGTTTAAAGCAGTCTTTTAGTTGCATCTTCACACATATGTCTGAAACATCTTTCCCTTTCCCTTTCCCCATCCTCCATGCTAGATTTATATTTAATTCAATGCCAGTGAGGAAGGCTAGAAACAAACTATGAAAAAGGAGAGTGGTATAGAAGAGTCTACCCATGTCCTGAACAGCAATAAAGCACTCAGTCCTGGGTCATTGCAAAGGTAACATTCTGGATTTGAATTGCTGAAATAATTCAAGTCAGGAAGATGTCAGGGTCCATCTGTTCTGCTTGCTGAATGTGGGTACCACACATTGCCATTCTCCTGAGCACAGGAGGACACGGTGACACAGCTGTCAGCAGTCTTACCCAGCCAGCTGCTCCACACCAGGGTCACTAAGGCAAGCTAAAATCTTTAATCATCCTAGTTTTGCAAAAGAGTTTTTCCCCTGTGGTATTTTGCAAATCCTTCCTAAAACCTGGAGAACATTACTTCTTTATAAAGTATATGTTTGTAAACTGGATAATTTCCAGATGTCAAATCATTTGGCAGACCTTGCAATAACAATTCTCTCCTCCGGGTTCTCAGCCAGTGCCGGGCATGTGGTTACCTTGGGTATTTTCAGGATCCATCATAAGGCAAGTGACACCTTTAAATAGGGGAAAAACAAACAGTCTAATGGGCACCTTGTGGCTGAGAGCACCTCCTCAGGTTTGTCCTCACACGTTCTCACGTCATTGTTCAAGAGGGTAACAGGCCATAAAAGAGCAAAGCAGCTACTTTCCTTTTCTGTCAGATGTTGCAAGTTACTCACATTTCCTGTCCTCCTATTTAAAGAGCTGAAAATGAGAGTTCATTAACTTGTCTGAAATTAAATATTTTCCTTTTTCTACAGCCATGCTCAAAGGAATGGCAGTAGCATAGGGCTGGAAGGCATCGCCTTCTGCCTTGAGACAGGACTACCCCTACAGGACAAACCCAGGTGCAGGTTGCCACCAGAATGCCCCTCCAATCTGCAGGAGAGCTGGCTCTAGTACACATCAGAGAAAGTGACACCACGTGCTCCAAGCCAGCTGCCCAGTGAGTCCCAGGAGGAAGGGAAGGAACACCCTTCTCTCCCTGCAGACTGATGGGTTGGGCTGTGTGTTAGCCAAGAACAGAAATATGTGGGAGAACGCAGGAGAATTGAAATAAGCCAACAGCACTGTGGGATTTAGGCACTTGGTGGTATTTTTGACAGTCTTACTTAACTGAGCACATTCACACTTCAAACATTTTAAAATAAAACATTACTTCCCACACTTTTTTCAGCTCCTGTTGGCTGTTTTCTTTATGGACTTGAAAATAGGCTTATTCATCCCCCAGAAAAATCCTTATCTCTGTCTGAATGGCCTGGGAGAAGCTCAGGGCATGCTTGCAATGCAAACTTTGAGGAAGTAAATTTAGTTTCTCAATGAATCTAGCCAATTCAACTGTTGTGTTTGACAGCCATCCTAAATTTTGACAGAGACTGAGCTCTTCTCTGGGGCGTGCAGTCTTGAGTTGTGGGTCCTTAACCTTGTGCCCCAGGAGGTCACAGGCCACATCTAAGAGGCCCAAGAAGGGTAACTAAGAAAAGCAATTCTGTTGTCAGCAGCCTTAAATTTTCTGTGCTGGAACTGTTCTGCTGGGGAAAAAATAAAAAGTGTGGGTTTGCAGATTGAAAGAAAGGTCTGAGAGCACGACCACAAGTGGGACAGCCACAGCTGTTGTGTTTTTCAAAATACAGAGGAAAATTCTTCTTGAAATGCAGAGATGTTTTCAGGAAAATCTTTCCACTGTAGCATATTCTGATTCAGCACTTGAGAGTAAACTATAGACCATTAACATATTTGTGTACAAACATCATCACATAAGTTTCTGCCATCCAGGTAGGTGTGAGTGAGCACTGAGGAGCCTGCTCACTGGAAAGGCACACCTGAGGACTCCCCTCACTCTGCTAATTATACTCTAGAGGAGGTTTTAATATATGGCACCAACCCACCCTGCCAACTGTGGGGGTCCATTTTCCTTCCATGCATCTTAAATGCAAAGAAAGGGGCTCCCAGCAGGAGCTCCTCAGTGGTTGCTGCCAAAAAGAGTAGCAGTGAGTTTGAAAGGGGAAGGAGATGGAGGATGTTTCCTGTGAGATGAAGGCTCTTCCACACCTCCTCCTCCCTGAAATCCCACACCACTAGTAGGGATCTGGGGCCTACCATGAAAGAAGGCGGCATCTGTGAAGCCACAAGAGCACTGTGCTTGAGGAAGGCTTGTCAGCAGCCAGAAGGCAGAGGAAGATGAGATGAAGGGGGCAGGCTGCACTTTTTTAGAAGTCTGGGGAGTTCAGACAATGGTTACTCACATGCATCACTTACTTTTTAAAATCCCTCCATAAACTGCCAGTCATTAAAAAAAAAAATTCACTTCCTAGCAAGGAAAGCAAAAAAAGTAAGAGAATAAGCTACAGCTACAGACTTATGACACAGATTTTTACACCTTACAGCCTTGAGAAATTATCTTCCTTTGATTCATAAAATAAATGAATGTGATGCAAACAGCATCAGGAACTTAAAAGTTTTAAGAGGAGTCAATGCTAAAATAAGGTATGCCAGCCCTGAAATGCCTCCAGACTGGTTGTGTAATGGGGATAAGTACGGTACTTCTTTGGAGCATTAACCTGAATTAAAGGATGAAACGACTGGGCAGGGATCAGGCACACCCCTGGTCACTGCTGAGGCCTTGACAGAAGGATTAGAGAAATTGCAAGATGGTCTTTTAAATACAGAAATTCCCACTGAGGAGCACAGCAGTTTTCTTAAAAGGACCAAACTGGCTCTCAGGGCAGCTGTGGCTGTGGAGGAAGGCACTCAAGAAGGGGTTCAGCATCCACTCTCCACCACATCCACACCCTGTGCTTGGAGGGCACAGCTCCAGTCCGGCCCTGCTCACCCCACAGGTTGCAGTGCTCTCCACAGAGCCAAGCGTTGCTTTCCAGGGAAGGCAGATGGATCAAGTATTAGGGAGTGATGCAAAACCAGTTCATGACGCAGCTGCCTCAGGGGCTGGGTGCCTAAATCCCTCCGCATCACGGCGGGGAGTTGCCTGCTCCCCACGCAGTGCTGCTTGGTGACAGTGATCCTTTCAGCTCTCTCTTCGAAATGCAGCACACAGCAGTAGCTGTGGAAAAGCTGTGGTCTGCGCCCAAGTCACGTCGAGGCCGACGCTGGGCTGGGGTCAGGCCGAGTGAGGCAGGGCGATCCTGCCGCAGCTGGTTCGTCCCGCTGGAGACGTTCCTGCCCGGGACAGCACAGGCAGGGCCACACCAGCGGGAGGCTCCCTCCAGATGTGGAGCCCTTAGTCCAGATTTCCCTCGGGGGTCTCGAGTCTGAATTTAGGCAGTAGCCCATACACAAATGCCATCTGTTTGAACCAAATGCGCTGGGTCTGTTTCAGGTTGAGAGATACCTTCAAGGAACACACCTCTCTGTGTGCTTTGCAACCTGAGAATGAATTTTAAGATGCTGCTGCCTGCATAGGGCCTGTAACACCCTCTGCCCTTGCAGAGCTGCCTTGTGTAATGGCACACAGGAAAATCCTTAGCCTTCCCATCTCCATGATAACTTACTAGATAGGTTTTCTGCAGGGGAAGCCCCCCAGGCAAGTATTAGCCTTCACTGAAGGGAAGACTGCTCCCTGTTTTAAGTGTGTTATATTCTCAAGTCAAGAGAGGAATGATACTCAAAGGTCTTGCCCACTAGATGAGGATTTTGAGGTTCCCAAGTGTTGGCACACTGTTTTTCCTTTACTGCACTGCCAGCTTTCCCCTGTTGCTGACATTAATGCAGCTCCATGGTTTCATTGTGGTGATTTTCACACTTAAAGCACCTTGATGGGATGAGCAGGGTTGGCACATACATATCACCACTGCTCACTTCTGGGGGCTGCTTCTCTCAAAACTACTCCCAGAATTGCAACAGAATAAGATCTGAGTCAAATTGCACACCAGAAAAAGTCTTGCATTGCCACTGATTAAAGGCAACGTGAAGATGTTTGGCTGGTGTGTTCCCTAAACTGATCATGTGTCTGAGCAATAAAAATGCTGTAACTCAGTAAGGCAAGCTGGCTCGAGGACAGCTTCCCACTGAGACTGGTTTAACATGTGCTGGGGAACAAGTGACAGCGCCTTTGCTTGGTTTAGACTGAGGTGCTTACATCAAACCAGCTGAGATGATTTTGCATCATCCCTTTCAGCACAGTCTAGAGTTAGAAAGCCAGAAATAAGAACAGTCAGCCAGACTTTGATACTCCCCTAAGAAAACTAGTTCAAGAGTCATACCTCAGGAGCTTATCTAAATGTAGGATTGCATTAATTCAACAGAACAATTAAACTAATTGAAGCTGTTTCAAAACACTCTGCACTTGCATTTTAACCAAGTGTCTTTCATACCTGCCTCCACCATTGCTTGTTCCAGAGGTTTTTGGTGTACACGTCACAAAAAAACAGCTGAGAAAAGCAATCTGGCAACAGGTCTGAATTCCTCTTGGGTAAGTACTGGAAAGTGTCTGGGCAAATGACAAATTTTAAAAGACAAAAAACTACTGGCTTCTTTAGTGAGCTAAATAAACATATAGCTAAAGCCCAGGATGAGCCCACCTCTGGAGCCCTCAGACACTGATGCCTTGGGAGTGACCTGACTGGCTGTCCTGCAGCACAGTGGCTATGGCAGGGCACTTGGGGCTGCAGCTGCAAAGTGGGATCCCATCCCACCACTTATTTCTCCATGCCATGGGCTTCAAAAATTAAAAAAAATCACAGCCTCTCACCGCCTCACCTCTGCCAAACCCAGGTGCTCAGGTCTGCTGTGATTTCCAGAGCATCTCTGTCCAGCTGCAAACCTGGGTGACCAGCCCCCAGCACACACAAGGCACCCATGGCACTGCCTTTCCCACTGTCCCCTGTCAACAGGTGTGGTCCTACACACAGGCATGTCCCCACATGGCTGAGGTTTGGCTTTGCAGAGAACCCTCAGCCTTGCTGGCAGGTGGGAGTTGAACCAAGCTGGCTCCTCGGGGGAAGTTTTGCCTGTGTGATTTCTAGTTCAGTAGTTCCCACAGCTCAAACACAAAGCATTGAGGCTGAAGGGTTTAAAATCTGCATCCACACTAAAATACAATTATCATTTTATAGAATTATTACTGTATGAAAGTGTACACTTGAGATCCCTTCAGAAGCAGATGCTGGGGTAGTGGCTGGGGGGGGAAGGAGAAAGGATCACAGAGGTTTCACCCCTTTTCATCCTTTAAACCACATTTTTAAATTATAGTAATCACAGTATCTGATCATATTCCAGGTTGGCAGAATCATTCCCAAGAGAGTTGCTGTCCTTAAAGTGTTTAACCTTGAAATGTAAATAGATTCCTTTTAGATAACTTTTATAATTATAGGTAACTTCTGTGCCCTGAAATGTCTGTTCATTCCCTGTACAGATAACTTTTTCCCACTGAAAAGTCTGTTCATTTCCTGTACACTCACCACTTTTTCAATCTGGCTTTTTTTTAAGGAACTGATTTTGCAGAAGTAAGAAAGTAGCATAAATAATCAAGTAGAATTTCATTGTCTTTACCTGCTTTTAAATTGGTGATCTAACAACATGTAAAGCCACCATTATTCCTAGATACATCAGTTAGAGCTGAATCAATTGGTGTGCTTGACTGTAGCTAAGGAATATGAGATATATAGAGAGAAATATCAAGAAAGAGACACTTTGGAATGCTCTTTCTGTCCCACCAAACAGGGTAATAAAGATACTTTTAAACATTGCAATTTTAAATGTGTGGAAGTTTCCTTTCCTTGTGAAAAAAGTGAGGAGGGTGGATTTTTGCTGCCTATGATGAGTGCCAGCTAAGTGCCACCCTTGTTCTCTTCTCCTCTCTGTGACCCCAGAAGTGATGTTGTTCCCCCTGGCACCTGTATGTACCTCTCCTGTTCTTGAATCTTCCATGAGCCCTGCAGCCACATGGCCTGCACAGAGGGGCCCTTTCTAAATTGTACAGTGAGCCAACAGGCACTCAAAGCTGGAAGCCTCTCTGGGGCACAGCAGGATGCACAGCCCTTGGAATGTTCTGTCCACCACTGCTTGCTTAGATGTGGACACTGCACCAGCTTTGGAAACAGCAACTTTACAAACATGCTAGAGGAATTATGGACAGGTTTGAGCTATTTCTGGTTCCCACTAGGAATACTCAGCTTGCAGAAGAACAGCTCAGGTACTGCAGAAATGAGAAAAGCCAAAAACCCTGAGAAGTTATGGATCATAGACTCGTGGAATCACAGATCACAGAATAAGCTGAGTTGGAAGGGACCCACAAGGATCATCAAGTCCAACTCCTGGCTGTGCACAGGACACCCTGAGAATCACACCAAGTGCCTGAGAGCATTGTCCAAATACTTCTTGAACTCTGTCAGGCTGATGCTGTGACCACTTCTCTGGGGAGCCTGTTCCAGTGACCAACAACCCTCTGGGTGAAAACCCATTTTTTGGTTTTGCCTTTTTTTTTTTTTTTTAATGTTTTCAAAACCAAAGCTCTGTTCTGAGACATCAGCCTGCTGAAAAAACACCCTGAAGTCCCACAGAATGTTCACAACCAAGCAGGTGGGTATAAAATGATGCTGTGGGGCCTGAAGTGCCCTTCTCTGGTAGATGCTGCCTGCCTGCCAGACCAAAATCTGCTGTGGATGAGGTGTCATGGAACTGGGGAAAACCACCTGCTGGACTGGATCACACCCCACTTGGTGTGTGATCTGGTTGGGGCTGCTCATCAATGCCTCTTTCAGAGTGGCATGTTTAGCAGGACACCTGAGCAAACATCCTCACATTCCCAGCCTATTTTCATGTCCCAGGGGTCCAGATGTCATCCCTGTGCCTCTGTGGATGCCTCCAGCTTGGCAGCTTCCTCTGTGTACCCTGCAGAAGAAGTGCCCACATCTTTACCCAAATCAATGAACTTTAGAGTGGTTTTGAAGCAGCTTTAGCTCCACAGGTACTGACTGTGAACATTTTGGCTGCTCTGCTCAGAGAAACAAGCACTGCTTGTACTCATCAGGCAAATGGCTGTAGCAAAAGCAAAAAATAGCTTTTCTGCTCTCAGGAAAACTTTGAAAAAGCATCGTTTCTGTGGCTTCAACCTCAAACCCTTCTGAGGTCTCTTTTGGCCTCAGTTTCTGCAATGTTTTTCTTGAGCCACAGGCACGTGGCAGGGTGGAGTTGGGTGCAAGAGGAATGCGAGGTGCTGTGTTTAGATTCCCATTTTCTGGGTAAGTAAAGACCTGGAGAACAAGAGACATTCCTCTGAGCTTGCAGGACCTGCCCTTCATCCCCACCAGTGGCCACTCACCACTGAGACACTGCCCTAAAGCTTTTATAAGGCTGGTGCCTTTGCTGGGGTGGGGTATTGCCAGTGTAAATATTAAAAGAGCCACTTTGGCTCTCTCAGAAGTTCTGCAAAGCATCTGTAGAGCAGGGCTGCCACGGGTGAGCCGCCCTCTGAGAGCTACAGAACTGATTTTTGTTGTGCTATTGTGCCTTGGAGGGGCTAACACTGGGGAGAAAAGTCTACATGGCTGGAAATAAAGATAAAATTAATTGAGCCTTTGACATTTGTCAAAAGTGAGTTCAGCCCAGAGAGGCCTGAGCATCCATACAGGCCAAATGTAGGATCTTATTTCCCTCATTAAAGGGGAGCTCTCACCCCAAAGTTCTTAGAGGAGGGTGGCATGGGCTGGCCCTGTGGCACCATGCAACTGCCCAGGCAGCTCCAGCTCTCAGCCCCTGTGGCACATGAGCCTGGCCTGATGGCTGTGATATTTAAAATTACCACTTCCTTCATGCTGAGACCACAGGACATTCCCTGCCATCCAGGAGCATCCCCTGCATGAAGCCATGGAGCCTTGCCAATTAGAGCTAATTACTGTTTACTCCCTGCATTCCTTCCCACCTGCCCACTTGCAGCAAGTTATAATAAATGAATGATATTTAAATGAGTAATGCATTTGTGATTCCTAGTAATTTCCCTTGAAGTAGTTATGATGAGCACATTAACTGGTACTAATTCATCAAGCTGCTTGTAATCTGGCCCAGATTCAGATGGGAGAACCTGTTTCCACAGCAGCTAATAAAAGGTGGTTTATTGCTGCCCTACCAGGTGTCCTGGAGCTCCAGCCACATTCCCAGCACAGCAGCCATGAGCATCTGCTTCTCTTGGCACCAGCTTCTGGTTAGAGACATGACAATTTACAAATAGGCCAGGCTGGTTATGACTCAGCCCTAACCACCACAAACAGTCCCTTTGTCTCATCAAGGGAAAACCAGATGGAGCAAACATCTACAGAACACTGCGCAGCTCAGGTGCATTATACAGCACCTGAAGCCCAGGGATGTGTTCACAGGCCTTGCCTAAAACACAGTGCAGGCTCAGGAAACCACATTACAGCGTGGCCTTGCTCATGCATCATGCTTACAGCTGCTCTGGCTCACCCCATGCTTCTGGGGCTCCCACGAGGCCAGACCTGCAGCAGGACGGGCACAGCAGCACCGAGGACTCTGAGCCAGACCCAGAAGGAGATTGCAAAATGGGAAGCTCAGGGAAAGGGCTGCAAGAGGTTGGCAGGATCCCCAGGTCAGAGAACACTGACAGCTGAGCTCTGTGCTTACTCCTCCTCAGCAAGGCAGGAATTAAGTTAAAACCTGGCTTATGAAGGCTGTGTGGGTTCTGCTGACTCACGCCAGGGAGTCAGGGGAGGGGGCTTGCCTTGTTAGCTGGAGAAATGGCAAGGCTGGGAGAGGAAGCCAGGGCTGAGATCTCCATCCCACTTCTGCCAGCACACCCAAATCCTGTAAGGGAACACACTCATCCAGAGACTGAGTGGAAACTGCTTACAGACACAAGGAGGGAATTTGTTTGTCAATGAGTCCCTCTAATTTGAAAATGTTTATCCCAGTGAGGGCAAGGACAGAGGGCAAATGCCCTTAGGGGATGCAAAATGCTTGCCAAGTGCCTCCTTATGGCTAAGGACACTAAGCTTCTACTAAACCCATCAGTTAATAATAGCTAATAGCTAACAAGAAAGGAAAGAGATTCGGGTTTTGGGGTCCCGGTCAAGGCCTATTAAGACCTGACCCATGGTGACCCCCAAGCCAGCAATATCATGGGGTTGCTAGCAGCATCACAGGCCTGCCTGTGTCACTGCATGGCAGTACCCCCTGGAGCATCCCTGTCCCACCCCTCCTCTCTCAGCAGCCAACAGCACTTCATCCCTCGACGTGGAGCTCCCAGGCTGGGGGCAAACGAGCTCAGCCAGGAGCAGGAGGCATTGCAGGGTCCTTGGGTTAGGTCTGGCCCTCCTTCCCAGCAGGGACAGTCTCATCATGGTCAAGTGCTTCTGCCTGTCCTAGGAGAGAAGCAAGTCCTGGTCCATCTGCTTTTGCTCACTGCTGATGATGTGCCTGTGTAGCAAAGGTGCAACTTGTGGGTGTCCAGCCAGGGATGCAAAATTTAAAAAGCGTCACAAATTTAAAAAGCCTCACAGCTGCACGGCCACAGAAGAGAGCCTGACCCTCCCCATGTTCAGTCTGATGAGGTGCCACCACTACCCAGAGGCAGCATGTGGGGACTGTCCCCAAGGAGCTGCTGTTTGCAACAGCCCTTTGTTCTCCAGCATTTTGAAAGATGTGCCCTGAAACGTGATACTTTGATACTTTTTGGAACCAGATTCCTGGTTTTACTCACTCAATGAGTAAACTCCTTGTAACTTCAGGAAGGTTACAATCAGGCAGAGGACTGCTAGGGTATGATAACACACATCTACCTTTGCCTTCTTAAAATTCAGTTGCTCCATGGCCTCAAGCAGTTATTTTGCCTCTTAGCTCCCTACTGAAAAGCTGGACAAGCAGCTGTGCAAAAGAGGGTGCTGTAAGGTTATTGAGTATTTAGCCATGCACCAACTTGCCCTTCATTAGTGATCAGTCCCCTAAGAATGAGGCTAAGTCAGGCCTGGATGTTAAAAATTACATTTTGATTCCCGACACTTTGCCACACCACCAGCAACCATGTGTTTATGTTTTAAAAAAAATCCTCAAAAGCAAACTACAAACACAACTGGTAGTTTTAAAGTGGGTGGGGGTGGTTTATCACACATTAATGCAGACTCAGATTCTTTCTCTAAGATGCAGCTAATTTCACATTCATTATGCTTGGGCATCTCTCCCCTTACCCAGGTGCAGATCTCATCTAAAGCCAAATTTTCTCTGTTGGCAGTGCAAGACTAAGGCTGGCCCTCTGCTGAGGGGTGAAATAGGTGGTTTTATAGTGTGAAAACAAACCCCAAAATCTTTAAGCATTTTCTACCACATTATCCTGGCATTCTGTTGTAAATTCCGGAGACGTCTCACCCCTGCAACCTCTTCTGTGAGCCAAGTTTTTGCAGAAGATGACTTGCTTGGCCAAAGGATTTATGTGGCACTTTATCCCACAGATGAAGGCATAAAGGCAATGTTAGCCTCTCCTAGGCATGGGCAGTGCTTTCTCCCCTCTCCTGCACCTTCATCCCCAGGGGTTGGGCTGTGCCCATCAGTAAATCCATGTCCACTCCAGACAAGTCCCCAACTACCCCCTTTCTGTCATCTCCTCCTCAGCAAAGGGCTGGTTGTGAGCAGCAGCTCCTGCCCAAGTTGGCAGACACTGGCATGTACCCCACCAAATGAAATGTCCTGCAGGGCAAGACTCAGCCCAGACCAGCCTGACCACATCTTAAATTCTGGTTCTTTCTTTTTGTAACCCATTTTTCTTTATTGTCTTCTGATCTATCTTTCCCTCTTGGTTTTTACCTCTTTTTCTCCCTGCTTTTCCTTTGCAGCCCCTTCCCTGGCTGCCCTTCCCTCCCTTCTTGCAGCACTGCAGGGTAAACCATCACCCCTAGCCGTGGCTGCCAGGGCTCAGCAGTGCAGGTGGTGGCCTTGTGAGCCCTCCTGTAACTCTTGCCTTGCAGGTTTAGGTGCTGTATCACAGGCTCACAGCTCTTCCCTGTTTCCATCCAAGCAGACAGCAGCTGACACTTTGCTGGGCCTTGGCAGGAGCCCAGGCAGTGCCCCAGCAGCAACCACACCACCAGAGCCACCTGGATGGCAGAGGCTGGGTTTGCCCAGGCTGGCCCCAGCTCTTCACTGACAGGCAGTGGAAGATCCTCCTAAATTGGTAAGAAGAGGGGGCTACCTTGCTGAAAGGGTCTGTACTTTTAGGCCATTGTACTGTTTGCTATGGAGGCCAAGGGTGAGGAATTGGTCCAGGGAGAGCCAAGGGTAGAGAGTGGAGATGCACCCAAGGCAGCAGGATCAGGCTTTGGAAAGCACATCAAAGCCACTAAGCCATTAAGCTGCACCATGGCTTAACCTGGAAATACACAAAAGCTGCCAAATAAAAGATAAAAAACAGGAGCACCATAGCACTTTGCACAGAGTTGCCAGCTCTCAAGAATATAAAGGTCAGAATTCAATGTTTAAAAAGCAAGAATTTACATATTATGCACTTGGCTTCTGCTTCAGATTGGGAGCCTTTAGGGTTGTGTTTCAATTTTCCTCCCAAACCACTAACTGCATAATGAAACCTGACATTTTGATGTACTTCATATTACTCTGGGAAGGTGGAGCTTTAAGTAAAACACCAAATACGTCAAGAGCCAGCAGCACCTTTTTCATGGCCCTCTGCAGCCAGCTGCCATTCCAACAGCCAGCAAAAGGGTTCTTCTTCTGTGGGCTGCCAGAGCAAATTAATCCTGACTTTTCTGCTGAAGAGGAATGCTGTGTAGTCTTACCAACCCCCCAAAAAATGACAGCAAAACATGAGGGGGCAGAATCTGGTTGAGAAGAAAATTAATAACCAACCACATCATTCACTCCCCACTGGTTTTTGGGAGGCATTGCTGAAGCAGCACACTGCCCTCACCCTGGGTAAATACAGCACCATCCTGCCCACCTGCAGACAGGCACACAGCCCTGCTCTGTGTCAGGAAAACTGGCTGTACTGGTACCCAAAAATGAATGCACAGCGCTGCTGGGGGGCTCCCCATGCATGGCTTCTGGCCAAAGTCTTGCCTTCTCCAAGAGCTCTGCTCATTCTTGCTTTCTTACTCATTTTTTTTTGCAAGACTCAGAGATATGACTTTAGCCAGGTCTTCTGAGGAGAGCAGTCTTTCTCTCCTACACGTGCACATGCTTAAACAGGTTCTGAATCTGCCCACCGTATTTTAACATAATATATTAAGGGGAAAAAAAAAAGAAAAGTAGAAGCCTGCTGAAGTCTTGTGAAGACAGAAATAGTAAATAAAAATCATGCTGTCAGTCTCACGGCAGAATAGGCTGATAAAGGAAGCCAGCTTGGAGCAGGGAATCCCACAGCAGAGCCCCACCTCTCCTGGCTCACACAGCTGCCCATTTACAGGGCTCCTGTAAACTCCTGCTCCGGGCATCACAGCATTTCAGAAACGGCGCTACAGCGTTTCTCCTGTCCTGCAGCTTTTCCAGGCACACAGGGCTCTGGCAGCAGCTTTTCCAGGCACACAGGGCTCTGGTAGCAGCTTTTCCAGGCACACAGGGCTCTGGTAGCAGCTTTTCCAGGCACACAGGGCTCTGGCAGCAGCTTTTCCA
>VZRX01001906.1:28342-108024 GCA_013398075.1 Notiomystis cincta
GCAGCTTTTCCAGGCACACGGGGCTCTGGCAGCAGCTTTTCCAGGCACACAGGGCTCTGGCAGCAGCTTTTCCAGGCACACGGGGCTCTGGCAGCGGCTTTTCCAGGCCCACGGGGCTCTGGCAGCCGCGGCGCTCCCGGGACCGGCGGTGCCGCTCCGCGCAAAGGGCCCGGGGGACGCGGTGACTCCGCACCACGGAGCGCCCTGTGCACCACGGCAAGCGCGGCGTAGGCGAGATTATGGCACCGAGCAGGTTTCTCTGCGTGTGGCACGGCCTCCCGGTGATGCTCTCCACCTCTGGGTGCCTGCTGGGTTTGAATCATGAGCTTCCTGCCTGATTTGCTTCCACGATAAGACTTTCAATAACTAACTGCATGTACAATAAAGTAAATATTCAACCAACTCAGAGCTAGGTTGCAGATCAAATATCTTTAAATCTGTCTTCTTTCCCTGTTGAAAGCAAAACCCCACACATGCAGCCTGCAGGGGAGAAGACTGCTCTCTTAGCACTTCCCTCAACTCGTGAGATAAATAAGCAGCTACCAGTTTTGTACTTTACAAAAAGCAGGCGAGGCAGCTGCGCCACTGCATACCATGGTAATGTGCTGGGCAAGAGCCAGATGCCTGCTGAGGTCTGGCTCCTCTTCTGCACTTGCTCTGTAGTTCTGCCCTCCAGCCCAGCTCATTGGCAGGGCAGCATGGGCTGTCCCTGGCCGGGAGAGGAGGTGGGTGCCATCTCCTGTCCTTCCCTGCATAGTGGAAGGGCCACATTCATACAGACTCAGACTGAAGAAAATCTCTAAAGACACCATGGCTGAAAAGCCCAGGCTTAAAACAGAGAGAGAAAAGAAGGAACATGAGATACATCCTCTTTCCTGGTTGTGGTCCTGCAAAGGTTGTGGATTTTGCAAAAGTGAGTGCCAGTCTCAGGGCAGGATGTCACTGTGAGGACCAGCCAGAAGCCAATGTCCAACTGTTTCTGCAAACCCCCATGAGTCTGCTGGGAGCCCTTCTGCAGGGCAAGGCAGTGGCTCTTGGTGAGGGGAGGCAAACTCTTCTTCCCCACTGCTGGCATCATCTCACCGAAGGAGGGACACAGTCCATCACGTAAAACATCTGCATGCAAAACAGCAGAAAAGGCTTGTGTCCAACCTCAGCCTGACATTCAACAAGTCATAACTTCACTGATGTCCCCATCCTGAGCAAAATGATACCCAGCACACTCTGCAAAGGGCCTTGGGACTGCTGGAAAGTTAGAGTGAGAAATCCAGACCTGTGAATGGCACATTTGGGGCTGAGCAGTGCTGCTCTGTTTGGAGCTGTCCTTTTTTGCAAGCAGCAAATCCAAAACATGAATGACATCTTAAAGCTTCTGGTCTGTGAAGAGCTGAAACTTGAGAGACAAAAACCAAAAAGTAACCACTTAACCTGCTTATGTGCAGCCTTGGCTGCCCACTGTGTTGGAGACCACAGTGACTGCACTCTGCTGGAGAAATACAGGCCACTCCCCTGGTAACACCAGGTCACCAAAAAACTTCCCCATGGGACAGATAACAACTGACAGTCACTCACTCTAAGCATTTTATCAGGTGGAAGCTGATATTCATGAGTTTCATAGAGTCACAAAGGTTGGAAAAGATCTCTAAGATTTCCAGTGAAATCAATGAACCAGTGTGCATCCATGTTCATGTAAGTTTGCTATTGGACCCACAAGGATAATGGTTCCCTAAAAGGGCTTTGATTGTTACTTGTACTAAGAATTGTGTTGCAAAAACAACTGGCAACACCTAAAAACTGCAGTTTTCCTCTTTGTCCTCAGTTTATAGGCAAACAGCAGAAACTTGCTGCCTTTCCCTTCCCTTCCATATCTTTCCTGCTTTCCACCACAGCCCTCTAGGGAGAGGGAAAAGAGCAGCCAGTTTTCTTTCACAGGTTTTCCAGTGTGAACCCCTTGGGAAGAAGCCTCCATCTTCATATCAGATTCAAGTGTTCCCTGAGCTGTGGCTGTTCCCTGGGTTGGAAGAGTTGCCCTCTCTCACAGTTACAAGGAGTTTCATGCCTTCCCACTGAGGCAGGGGCTGTGTCTCATCACAGGAAAGGACAGAAAACACCTGTAGTGCCATCACCAGGGAGCTCCCCCTTCACAGGGGCTGACCAGAGCAGCTCCCACAGCACCCACTACCCCACCTTGCTCTTAAACCAAGCTGCACTGGAAATCCACCGAGCACAGCTCAAGGTATTGACAGCGCCAAGCAAAGGCACGGGGAGCTGCAGCGCGTGCGAGGAGGAAGGGGGACCAATGGCTTCTCTGACAGAGGAATGAATCTGAGCAGAGCAGGGGACTGACTCAAAGATTTGGGGGAAGCTTTCTGAAGGCCCTGAATAGCTTCCCTGAAGGCTGCATCGCAGGCTGCACTGTGAGGCAGGGCCCACGGAAGCGCAGCCGAGCCGGGGCCGAGCGCGGCTGAGCCCCGCGGGCAGACTCTGCACACAGCCAGGCTCTGACGCACGGGGGATTTAGTCCAGTGGGAGCTTTGCAGAGCATAAGCTGCACCCTTACATCCACCTGCTAAAAAAGCCCTGGCAGCCGCTAGCTGCAAGGCAGGCACAGCACGGGAAAGCCTCTCCTTCCCTCCACGGCCTCTGCCACCCCCAGCACAGGCAGTTACACAGAGGAAAATGTGAACTTGCAGCATTACTTTTTTATTTAACCTTGGTTCAGCTCCCCTCCTGCCCTTACATGAAAAACTTGCCTGTAGTTCTGCTTTGACTTTTCCGTGCATAAAGACAGCCCTGGTTGCTTGGTCACTAAAAGGTACCCACAGCCTCCTCCCCACATCCAATACCCACAAATTACAGCTCTTAACATCCAGATAGCACCTTTGTATGGGTCATGCACTTTGTACAGTGGAGGATGGGGGCAAAGAGGAGTCTGGTGCAACCTTCCTGGAGCCACAGCAGTGTTGAGGGTGCTCCCAGTGCACAAACATGCTATGGGTGAGATGGATTTCCACCCAGACCCCCAGCATTGTCCTCTCTCCCCTTGAGAGACCTGAGAGTGCTGTTCCTGTGAAAAATGTGAGGTCAGGCTTGGTTACCAAATCTCTGATCGAAAAGGAGAAAAAACTGCACACAGCAGAGAAAGTGAGTCAAGAGGAAAACAGCACAGCAGTCTCCAGACCCTGCCCCGAGCTTCTCTCGAATTGCCCTGAACCAGTTGTTTCTCTGTGACTCATATTCCTCTTCTCCTTTATCTGCCCTTTTTTCTTCCAAGCTTGTTAGAGAAGGCAGGTTTAGGCATTCCTACCAAGTGAAGCAACAAAGGAGCCCTTATCTCAGCAGGGATGCAGGGCTGTTTCTGTAACAGAAGAGGCGGAGAAGCGCCGCTCCCTGCTCCTCACCTCCCTGTCCCTGCTCTCCACCTCCCCGCCCACAAGCCGGGTGACGCCTGCACCAGGACACGCTTCTTCTCCAGGGCAGACACGAGTGCTGAATGCCAAGGAAAATGCCCATCCCAAATGCCCATCCCGCTTTGCCTGGTGGTTTCACGCTCTGACATCTTCTGGATGGCTGCAAGTGCAGCAGCCACACCTCTGCCTGCACCGAGCTGCTTTGGGCATTGAGAACAAACACACTGAGGTGAGGGAAGTCCTCTTCCCACTGCCATGGAACCCACACCCACAGATGTGCTATTTTAGGCCTAGGCAAGCCCACAGGTGCAGCAGCAGCCATGCGTCATCTGGGATGGAACCATCCCAAACACAGCCAAGAGTTTTGGCATGGGAACTCCTGGATGGAGCAAATCGAATTCTCACTTTGTTGGGAAGGCCAAATCAAAACAGTGTCAGCTCTTCTGCTAGAAAACAAAAATATTTAGGAGGTTGAGTAATAGTTCTCCCACCTAGAAAGAAACATGGTATGGGTGAGAATGCATGGCAGAGCAAAGGGATGGCAACAGGGTTAACATCCTTGTGAAAAAACTGGATTCAAATAGAGAAAATACTAGCAACTTTTTAAATCTCTTTCTTCCTCTTTCAAAAGGCATAAAAATATAACTTGGGGGAGGGGAGGGGGGAGAGGAGGTGAGGGAACACAACTACACAGGTGCAACTAGCAAAACTGAAACCAAAGATCAAGGTATCAGAAGTTTATAGATGTGCCCAGCAGTTCATGATCCAATATATATGAGGCAAAATATGCCCTTGCAGCAAAGGCAGCAAACAGAATCTTCAGCTGCCTGAGGGAAAATTGCCAGCAAACAGAGAGAGGTGATTCCTCCCCTCCACTTGGCACACCTGAATCCAGTCCAGTTGTGGCCTCTCTAGTAGAAAAGAGACATGGACATACTGGAGAGAATCCAGTGAAGGGGCAAAAGGATCATTATGGCATCTCTCCAGATGAAAGGCTGAGCGAGCTGGAAGAGTTCAGCCTGCAGAAGAGTAGGCTCAAGGAGAGCCTTATCAATGTGTATAAATATCTGAAGGCAGGGTGCAACGAGGAGGGAGCCAGGCTCTTTCCAGTGGTGCCCAGTGACAGGACCAGAGGCAATGGGCACACCCTGAAACACTGGAGGTTCTCTCTGGATGTCAGGAAATGTTTTTTCACCGTGGGGGCGACTGAGCACTGGAATACATTGCCCAGAGAGATGGTGCAGTCTCCATCCTTGGGGATATTAAAGAGCCTGCAGACATTCAACCAGCTCTAGGAGGCCCTGCCTGAGCAGGGGGTTGGTTCAGACAACCTCCAGAAGTCCTACCAGCCTCAGCCATCCCCTGACTTGACACAGAAAGCAGCAGACAGACCCCGTTTTCCTTCTCCTCCCAGTACAACACGTACAACAAGACCGAGAGAATAGGTCACAGATTTTTCCTCAGCCAAGGAGTCAGGTCGGTCCTGGCCTCATGTCACTGGTCTGACAGGAGCAGAAGGGACCTTTCATGGCACTGATGGTCCCTTGCTCCTGCCAGCAATCTTATTGGGATCCTGTGGGCCAACAAGCTTCCTTTTAACCCTGCTCAGGTCCCACTGTGTGCTGTGGTGAGCAGCAGCAGCCAGGAACGTGGCAGGGGCAGAAGCTGACCCCAGGCATTAGTCACCTGGACACCAGCACTGACCATTGCACAGGCAGGACAACTGCCTGCACACCTGACGCTCTTCTGACAACCAGAACAGCCTCTCAACACGGGTACCNACTTGGCACACCTGAATCCAGTCCAGTTGTGGCCTCTCTAGTAGAAAAGAGACATGGACATACTGGAGAGAATCCAGTGAAGGGGCAAAAGGATCATTATGGCATCTCTCCAGATGAAAGGCTGAGCGAGCTGGAAGAGTTCAGCCTGCAGAAGAGTAGGCTCAAGGAGAGCCTTATCAATGTGTATAAATATCTGAAGGCAGGGTGCAACGAGGAGGGAGCCAGGCTCTTTCCAGTGGTGCCCAGTGACAGGACCAGAGGCAATGGGCACACCCTGAAACACTGGAGGTTCTCTCTGGATGTCAGGAAATGTTTTTTCACCGTGGGGGCGACTGAGCACTGGAATACATTGCCCAGAGAGATGGTGCAGTCTCCATCCTTGGGGATATTAAAGAGCCTGCAGACATTCAACCAGCTCTAGGAGGCCCTGCCTGAGCAGGGGGTTGGTTCAGACAACCTCCAGAAGTCCTACCAGCCTCAGCCATCCCCTGACTTGACACAGAAAGCAGCAGACAGACCCCGTTTTCCTTCTCCTCCCAGTACAACACGTACAACAAGACCGAGAGAATAGGTCACAGATTTTTCCTCAGCCAAGGAGTCAGGTCGGTCCTGGCCTCATGTCACTGGTCTGACAGGAGCAGAAGGGACCTTTCATGGCACTGATGGTCCCTTGCTCCTGCCAGCAATCTTATTGGGATCCTGTGGGCCAACAAGCTTCCTTTTAACCCTGCTCAGGTCCCACTGTGTGCTGTGGTGAGCAGCAGCAGCCAGGAACGTGGCAGGGGCAGAAGCTGACCCCAGGCATTAGTCACCTGGACACCAGCACTGACCATTGCACAGGCAGGACAACTGCCTGCACACCTGACGCTCTTCTGACAACCAGAACAGCCTCTCAACACGGGTACCGACAAAGAACACCAGATCCAAGACAGAAACTGCAGATAAAGCTTCTCAGCCAGCAGCTCCAGTGCCAGGTATTCATTGCTGAGCCCCACCTACCTGACAGAGCCAAGTGACAGGCACAAGACATGCTGACGCTTGTGCTATAAGCACACTGCAGCCTCTGACTCGCTCTACCACCAACTGCAAACCTTACCAAACCCATCTGCACTCTGGGGTGATCCTCCCCACACCCCCTAACCAGCTCTGAGTTACCCAGCCCGCTCAGGTGAGGACTGCAGGGGCACAGCTGGGCAGCAAGAGTCCACAGCACTTTTGGAGAGCTGCTGTAGAGCACCCAACAGTGCCTGGCACCCCTTGCAGGGCAGGCAGGCACAGGGCACCTCCGATGAGGCACGTGTGCCTTCCCCATGTGTGGTTTTGGGACTGCATGGCTGGAAGTTACTTGTCTCTAAACTACATCAAAGGAGTCTCAGGCATTTACAGCCACTACGAATCACACACTGAACTTCCCAGCATTAATCTCTGACCACGCTGATCAGCAACACCAATAACTTTTTCCTTCCCAAATTGTTCCTGTCCCTTGGAAAAGGATGACAAGGAAGGTCTATGTGTACTCATGTGCTGCTCAAGAGCTGCTGTCATCACCTGTAAACCTGAAGCCACCAGTTGGCAGCACATGGAGACTGCTTTGTTTTAGGAATGAGCAGAACTGCACTGTGCTCATTTGAATCGCATTAAATATTCCCTGCAACAAGTCAGATGAGTTTATTCACAGACAGGTGAGGTTTTCTTGGACTTAACCACGTTTAACTTCCACCAGGGGAAGTAACAAACCTTTTTATTATGTGAACTAGGAAGTACCCCAACAGAAAGCAAATTTCTTCTCCTTCCAGTTGTCTCATGTGAGACAAACTACATGCATCTCTAAAAGCCAAAGAGAATAATATTCAAAATAAACTTTTTCATGCACTCCTCCACTCATATGCTGCTGTTTCAGTGCTGTTAAGAACATTACACAACACTCTTGTTTAAAAGCCAGGTTGATTTTTCCAACCTTTAAGCCCATCTATTCAAAAAGTCATTACCTATAATAGTCAGGTCAGATGCACATGAGTAATACTTTCACAGACCTATTACAGATATTTTAATACTAACTTTAGCTTCCAGACTGCAGAGCCTCCAAAGCCCATTCCCACTGAAGCTGGTTGCCTTTCCTTCTGCATCTGGCAGTAAACACCACAGCACTTTGCATGCTCTCAGTAGGCTGAGAGGCCAGGTCTTTCCTCACAGACAATGTTTCTTTTCTCAGTGTAGCACTTAGCTCTGCTGTCTTCCTCATTCCCAGCACAGTGTACACATCCCACGACCTGCTGTAACACCACAGGAGCACTCACATCATCCTGGTTACTCCAGAGAGGCAGGCTCAGCACTCAGTTATTTATCTTCTAGGGTAATACCCTGATAAAGCAAGTATGCAGCAAGCCAGGTGGGGAAGGAAGGAAGGAAATTACCTATATATTTATACAGACAGAGGCAGAATCCCAACTCATTTTGGAGTTGTCATTCTGGAGTGGGGCAAACAGGTACCAGAAGGAACTGACATCCCCCTCCTTTGCTGCTGGCCACCTTTCTCAGAGACTGCTGATGTTATGCAAACCTGATACAAGCCCAGAGGTTAGAAGTGCTCAACAGCAGCACCAGGCTCTATAAATAAAATAGCCAGCAAGACCTAACTCTTATTACAATGCAGCCTATGATTAAATTTGCATAAAGGCAACAGCTTTTGGAGACAAAAATCTAAATAGTAAGTCTAGCAGCCAGATGCTAAAATGAATCAACAGTGAGACACTCACACCTGGAAGAGCCAACTGTATCTACTTTTCATCAGCAAAAAAGACTACCTAAGAAAGGTCAACACATGCTCTTGAAGGTCTGACTGTTGAAAGATTCAAGCCCGTGAACTCATTAGCATTATGCCTCAGAATATCTGAATAAAATCAGCTCTTGCTTTCTGCCTGAACACTTGTTTAGTCTGGGGGTATCATCTTGTCTAAAAGGATTTGTAAAGGAGGTTTCTTTTAGAGACGTTCTTACCATTTAATCCAGTTACCCTCTCTGTAAGTGAGAATGACCCTGAACGGTGCAGGGGGGAGGCTGTGAGTGCAAAAAGGCCTCTTGGCATCACCTTGGCCTTTGCTGCTGCTGCTGTTACTTGTTAGCCTTCTACACTTGCAGAAATTAACCTGGGATGGAGTTTTTAAAAACACTAGTAACAAGTACTTGCGAGTTTCAGAAATGTAAAACTTCATCTCAAGGCACGGATTCGTTCACTTAGGCAGGACCAGTAGATGCACTAAGTGACCATGAAATGCCTTCTGCTCCTTAGCATCTTATTTCACTGCCAAGTCAACTGATTTACTCTGTTAGTTTTTATCCTAAATGTGTCCAAGTGCAGTTGAGGCATTTTGATTTCTCCTCTGGACACATGTAGTCTTTCAGAGACAATTAAAAATTCACATAATCTCTATTCCTACTCGTGAATGAGTTCCAGAAGACGCTGGGGTCCGTGCAGTACAGCGGCGCTGTCTGTCGCTGTCGCTGTCACTGTCGCTGTGCTGCGCTCTCGAGCAGCTCCCAGCTCCACCAGGCAAGGGAACAGAGCAGAGATTCTTCCCAGCCACAGCGCCGGCAGAGACCCGATGAGTCATAGGAGGCAGCGCTGGCAAGAGACCGGCTGCAGGCACAAACAAGCAGCTCATATTTCATCAAATGAAAGGCACTAAAGAGCCAAAAGACCTTCTAATATTTACTACAGTAATTTGCTATTGGAGGGGAAAGGGGGGACATCAATACTCGGACTCTTTTCTGACTGAATCTGCTAACAGAACCCGGCATTCCTCTCTCAGTTCAGGGCTTACAGGAAAACACAAAAATCACAATACCATCCATAATCTGCTTCCACACAAACATTAACCAGCAACGACGACAACCACCGTTTCATTTGCATTAAGAGATTAGCGAAAGCGTATCCCCCGGGGGGAAAGCCTCACATAAATACAAGGTTTCTGAATGTGATTTTCATAATCTGCCTGTTAGAGACAAGACCTTAAAAGCCCCGCTGCAAACTCAGCACTCATTAATCCACTCGCCCATTTTGTTAAACTTTGTTTCAACTGAGTAGCAGTGCTTGACCCTCAGGTTACAGCTACAGCAAATTTAGCTGCATCAAATTTGAAATGAAAACAGTTGAATTTATCTTAATGGCAGTTTAGGTGCAAAAGATAAAATTAGTAGTGTTCAATTAAAACCTTCAAAAGAAAGACTTTTCCTTTAATACTTCCAGCAAATGAACTATGAAGTACTGGTAAAGAGTGTGCAAAATGTGAACTCGGCTAAAACAAACACATACTTATTTTTCCAGGAGAGAATCTTCAACAAAGCAGAAACTGACTGCAGAACCTTGCAAGAGACATGCACGCTGTTACTTTTATTTCATTGAATTTGGGGGGGGGGGGAAGAGCAGGTTAAATCCACCACAAACAAAAAGTACACAAAGTAACAAACACTGCCCCCATGCAATCACTATTTTACGATCTCAAGAGTGCAGAATTTTGGGAAAAGTACCAAGTTCCTCTCCTGTTGGATAGCCCAAGAAGTCTTGTCGCCAGGGATGGTCTGACAGGACCAAGAGCAGAGCCCTGTGGCGTTGGAGCTGGGCCACTCCAAATGCAGGGCCCCCAGCCTCTTCCAGTAACCAACACCAGTCCAACAAAACCCAAACTTTGAACATGTCTGGCCATATTTCTTTTAAACCATTCCTTAAGTGCATAAGTAGCTTTAAGTCCATAACCACATTTATTTCAAAATTAGTCTTAAAACTCCCTTTGTAGGTTTATACTCCCAGTTTATTGGTATCTCCTGACAGTGAATAAACTTGCTGCTAAACTACTTGTCAATATAAAAACCAGCTGCCCTGTTTCCTCTCACCTTTGAAGGCCCACAGTTAAAGAAAAGTTAAACACAGGCTTGAAGCTATATGATGTATTTGTAAATAAAATAACTTGACAGAACAAGATTACAAAGTACGAAATGAGCCCTTTCAAAAAGTTTTAACTACAAGAGAAGTCAGTGTTCAGTCCATTTTTTAAAGTTTTAAACAAATATCACTGAGGAATAGGAATATTTCAATAAAACACTTCTTTTAATGCTTTTTTAAAAAGCTTGGAACATATACAACAATTTCAGATGAAAAATTCCACACGCACGCATTGGTTTGGTTACAGCTTCAGGGGTCAGTGCAGCACAGTGCAAGTTTCATTCACAGATAAAAAGATATATGAAGTAGCTACAAGTACATTCTCAAAATACAGGATGTGATCTAACTCTCAGAAACCCTTTTCCCACCACCAAAAGGTGCTGAAAAGCAAAACATGGAAACCGAGGGGAAAGTACACAAGGAGGCGGACTCTTTAATAAGACAAGTTAATATTTGACAGGTTAAGAAAGAGGAAACAATTGGATAAGGAAGAAAATGACTGTTAGTGATTAGAAGGAATGTACGAGGGAGGTTTGTACTTTGATTCTACAGAAAAACCTGAAGCTAGCAAGTTTCCACTCCTGGAATAGAAATACAAAGAGGTACAAAAAGTAAGCACTATTAACTCAAAGTGCCTTCTCAGAAAAGCCCATTTTCCCTGCTGCAGGTCACCACTTCCTCATCTTTCAAGGAAAAAGTATACTCAACTATTTATTTCAGCTAGTCTTTCAATATATACAATCTGGAAATTTTACAGAATCTTCCTGGTCCCAAGTCTGCATCAAAGTGTTTTTCCCTTTGTGTATTTATTTCCAAGTAGAACAAATACTCCTCAGTGCTTCTAAAGAAAGCCTTATTTTTAGAAATTGTCTAAGTTAAAAATACTGATGCAATTTTCACCTGAAGCAATGTCTTGCCAAGTATGAATGTAGAGTGCCTCTCTATAGATGCTAAGTGCATCTTGAGCTACCAGAAATCTCATGGAGGGATACGGCTCTGAAGTACTCTGCTAATTTTTATTAAAAGATATGACTGACACTTGCAGCATACAGAATGGGAGACTAGTGCAACATGCAGCATTGATTGTTTATTCAATAAATATTTAACCCAATTATTGCCAACCAAGGCAAACAGTGCAGAAATTGTCATTTAGAGATACAAAAGTTTAACATTTTTTCTGTATAAAGTCAGTTGCTACTATATTCATACAACTATTTCAAAGAGGTTTTTCTGCTTCAAAACTGAGGTTATCATTATAAAAATACAGAAACATATATTTGGGGAGGGTTAACATATCTTTGCAAGTGTAACTTTTGCATTTATATGGGAACATGACACTTCTGTATTCAAGAAATTAAAATGAACACTATGATAGAGACATTTTCTGCACTGACAATTTCATGATAGTCCTTAAATACATTTTTCTTGGTCCTGGGTATACATTTAGAATGAAATAACTTGCATCTCACATTTATCCTGAGGTCAGCTGTGTAAAAAGGAAAGCTGGTTTTATAACGATACTTGCAGGCTTCTTGTTCAAAACATGATGTTATTTTTAAACAAGCCAATAAAAATCCTGGGGGAAGAAAAAACCCAATACTCTCACCAGTGTTTTAAGAAAAAAAAATTGTGACATTTTTGGGAATTACTTCCAAAAATTCATAGGCTAGCACACCCAAATGCTGTATCACCCAACTAAAATTTCAGTACGCATTTGCCAAATTTGAAACTTAGAAACTGCTCTGAAAAGAAAATATACAAATCCCATGAAGAATCTCCCTAAGCTTTTCATCTCAAGATCCCAACCCACAACACAACTTCTGCAAGCAGAGAGCTGCTGAAGCCTGTGGGAATCTGCAGAGTCTTTGGGTCTGCCTATACAGGTGAGGATGTGCCACTTGGGTCTCCATTACCCATCACGGGGTGCAGTTATGACCTTGTCAAAGCTCCACTTTGAACACAGCAGTTATTTTCAATAGCACCAACAATCTCTCAGATACCAGCATTTAGGCAAATACAGACATAAAATTGGTTTGTTTCTTCCTGAATCAGCACAATTGGTACAAGGCACTGCTTGGCATAGGAAGTCAAAAGTAACAGCAAAACAAGAGTTTCCAAGTTTTGTGACATTTAGGTTGTACATTAGATGACCCTGCAACTTATTATATACCATGGCTAGAAAAATAAGATAGTCTACAGGATTAAGAAAAACATCACCATCCCACACATACTCACAGTTTTCCTCCCTAGATCCAAAAAACCCCCACATAACATATCAATATGAAACATTAGAAAGTATGGGTTGTTAAATTAAGAAAGTACATTTCATTCTCCAATCTTCCACAAAAGTCTAACCTAGACACAACTCAAGTAAATGAAGTTGGAAAATATTCTGATAACATTTGCACCAGTCTATCCCTGCAGAGGAGGAAAAAAAAACTATTGTCTAGAGAATTCATAGATTGAGGCACATCGCAGTCGAAGATATTCAGGCATATTTCATGGCTAGAACAGGATTTTTCTGAGGAACCTCACTACAGACTTCCCCAAAAGCAGCTCCATATGGTTTGAAACACAACTTGCAACACACGGAAAAAACAACTGGTCCTTAATCACTACTGTCTTCATCATCATCATCATCAGATACATCATTTAAAGACGACTTAGGTGACTGGCTGTAGGAGTCTGACCGAGAGGACTGACAAGCAGCCATCTCCCCCGTAGACAGAAGATCATAGCAGAAGTCGCAGATCCTCACTGGCTTGGAAGACTGGCTCGGGAGCAGGAACCTCTTTTCCGAGCAGGGCCCGCACACGACGAAGCCGCACTTGCGGCAGTGGTGGCGGCGGTTGACGGGCGTAAACTTGGCTTTCTGGCAGCGCATGCACACCGTGGCTTCCGAGTCCGGTACCCACACGGCTGCGTGCTCATTGCTAGGAGTCTTCCCACTTTTGGACAGCAAATCAGAAACACACTTGTTTATGTGGTTCATCCACTCGGACTTCTCTGTAGCAGTGGCGGCGTAAACCGCGAAAGACTTTGTTGGTGTCTTGATAAGCCACCCATTGCGTAAGTCTCCCTCATCCTGGATGGAATCAATAGTGACGTTTTCCAGTGGGATTATGTGCTGTTTATTGTATTTCTTCTTCTGGATGACAATGTTGCCATAAACGAGAATGTCATTGAACAGGAAGAACTGCCTTGCTTTGGGCTTCTTCCTACACAGTTTTGTTAGCACTCCCTCTCCAATCAGAACCCGGCCAGGAATAGTCAGGGGCTGACCAGCTGCTCCAAAGCAGTTTTCCACTATACTTATTCTTCTAGTATTGGCCTCACTGTTTGCCAAGCGATCCACCATCTTTCACAAGTATCCTAAAATTAGAAAAAAAAAAGTTTGTTATTAGAACAGGACTGATTCAACAGCAAGCAGCCTTCCCCAAGGAAGGTACCAACCCCGCATTTCTTAAAATATCTAGCAGGACCTGCTGGCTGAGAGGCATTGACTTGGGCTAGATTTAAATAAGTAGTAACATTTATGAATTTTTAGCAACTGATTAGTCTTTTTTCCAAAAGCAAAAATGTTCTCTGCAGCTGACAGCTATCTTTATCACACAGACAGCACCTACTGCACTGCTTTTGAGAGCCTCCAGCAACAAACTAGTTCCTCTCTAGTAAGGCTACTGCATCCTGGTTTAATGCTTGTATTTCTCTGTATATCCTCCTGCACCTACTCCAGATAGCAACAGAAAGAACCATTCATCATTTCAAATTCTAATGCTGCAAAAAAGGTCAACTTAATTTAGCAGCATGGAGATTCACATTAGTTTTAACACAACAAACAAATTATATAATTGCTGTTCACACAGGAAACCACACTCCCCAAGCGAGCTCACTACTCCTCTTTTTTTCCAGTATGTAAACCTCAAATCATGGGCCAAAACCATGAATCTACCTGCTGGAAACATTTTGTACAGGCCACAGCTTGCACCCCCCACTACATCTGCCTTCTTGAGCCAGGAACAGGGAGTGAGTCACGGCTGGTGGCTCATCACCTGCTTGCTGCTGCCTTTTTTCTGCAGGAGTCCTGTGGTCCTTCCCTCCTCACCCACAGAAACCACATCTGCATCCATCGCACTCCGGCGACCTACACTGGCAGACCTGCCCAGAGGACGAGCCACACAGCTCACAACTGCTCCTGAGAAAGACTAAGCGACCTGCTCAAAGGTTAAAAAAAGCAACTTCATATTTCAGGAAGTGCTAATGAACTGTATGCTCCAATTACAGATTAAAATCCCACTTTGTTGTTCCCTAAGTAGCAAATAAGATATTTTTCTTGTGGGAGATAGCTAAGGCATCCAACAGGGAACTAAAATTAAGAAGTTGCTACAGTGATTCATACCTTGGCAAACCACTCTTTAGCCTCTTTTGCCCTAGAGTTTCCCAGGCAGAAGTCTGGCAAAGGAAGCTCCTGCCTGTCTGACCTAGATCTGCTCCCCTCACACCCCTTGTGAGTACAGCCTTGAACCTGAACTGTTGTGCCTGATGGAGCAGTGAGACGTCTGGCAGAGGCCAGTACTGTGGACAGACTTTTTCTCAGCACGCAGAAGACACTCCCCCATGCCTCCCACAGGGCGGATGCTCACAACACCCTTTGCTACAGCCACGGCTTTGAACAGTGAAGAGCAGAGCAGCAAATACCCCAGTGCCTTCTACCTACATTTCATGACCCCATCCCAGGTTGGGAAGTCCTCTACAACATCTACTTTTTCTTTAATCTGCACTGCCTGCCATCAATGCAGCATCAGCCTACAGCCGAGAGGAAACTGGGCTGAAGCAAGGCTCAGACTTGATGCTGGTCAGATTCCATCACTCTGCCATAACCTGATCCAGGCAAACTTCCTCCTGTGATTCAAAGCACAGATACTTCCTTACAAGATAGGGATGAAACCTCTCATTAGGCCTCATCTAAATAAGTATGTTACCTGTGATTACACAAATCCACATGCCCAATGTTAAGTATTATTATTGTAAGTTACTGCTTTGAAAGTGTAATTAGTTTCACACTAAGGTAGTTTGACAAGTGAGCTTGCACAGATGTATCTACCTTTTTTAAGCTCTGCACATATTATCTTGTATCAAAGTCTGATACTCAAGACAGAAGAACCTCCAAGTTACTTCTCAGCACTGTTTCTGAATTTTCTTTACATGCCTCACAGCCTTAATTACAATATATGAGTATTGTGTTACTAGTTTTATGGTTAGGAGAATTACAAAGCCACCAAATCCAAAATTATTTTGATCTGCAGAAGGTGAAGACAAAACACAAACTGCCAAGTAAAAAGTAGTGGGAAGGGAATGGAAAAGGAACTAGGAGCTTTTTTATGTGTTGTTTATGCTGTTGTCCTAGGCTCCAAAATCAAATTCAGATGCCTGACTGCTGAAGCCCAGGATCTGGAATGACACTTAATTGCCGTTAATTGCAAAATAACCATTCCAATCTAACAACATACAAGAAATAAGCCTTTGCAAGCATCAAAACCGAACTAACAGTCCTTCAAACCTGGAAAGCAAGGCCCCAGTCACAGGGTCAGTATAAAGTTACTTAGTAATCCCACATTCCCTGTGACGTGGGAAAGGACATCAGCCATCAGAATGCAAAGGGGACAGCCCAGAAAATACACTTTTCTGCAGGTACAAATCAATATTCACTTTGTATGAACTTACACTTTTACAGAAATTATCTACAAATTACAGCAAGTTAAATGCCTTTGGAAGTCCGCAGGGGGGAACACTACTCCCACCCCACCCCCACGAACACAATCCCATGGATGGGTTTCAGTGAAGTCACAGCCACCTGTAGGAAGCAGTCACAACTCAGCCACTCTGTACTCCCTGCCAATAAACTGCAAACTCTGTTCAAGGCCACTGCAAAAGCTTTCAAAATACAAGTCACTGGGAGAAGAAATCAAGGGGAGAAAAAGCTAAAGGTTTTAATTAAATGTTCTCTAGGACAATCTAAGAGAAAACAACTCTAACCAGGATCATTTAATAATCATCATGGCTTGAAACCAAGACACATGACTCCAGAACTTGTGCTGAAGACTGTATTTTGAGCTTGCTGTGAAAATAATCACTAACTGGACCTTAAGCAAGAATCCCAGAAAAGTTAAGGACTATTAAGAAAAACAAAATTAATTGCATATTTTCTAGATTGTGAATGCCAGAGACTGCTGATGCTAATTCCACCTTTCCAAGGCATTAATTGTATTTTCCCACACTAACAGGTTAGACTTTTCAGAGTAAGCACTCAGATATTTTTCTCATGAGTTTTTAAAGAACTAAAAATTAAAAATCCATCTGAAATCCTATGCACACTGATGGTCATACACCTTCACTAGCCTTTTCTGAGAAAGGAAGTAAGTTCAGAAATGGATGGGAAACTACCTGAAATACATCCTGATTACAAGTAATCATGAAACATGACCAAAATAGACCAGAAATACAAGAGAAGATATCCCTAACTCACAAGAGCTAAAGTTACAAGATGTGCACCTCTTCCTCTCATGAGTACAATGACCAGGGAGATTTAAATTAAGATATTGTCTGGGCATGCAAAGGAACTTTAAAGCCCGAGATACCACAGTCCAAAATCAAAATTATTGCTACCCAGGCTTTAAAACTTACAATCTTGTCTTAAAGCATATTCAGATCTATTGTAAGAGAGAGCAGATCATCATACCCTGGAACTGGGTGGCAATATCCTCCTCTCTTCCAGCTAAACTTTCTCCTGAAATTTCTGCTATTGGCCACCATAAGAAGCAGATACCAGATTACTGCCCTGAAGATGCAGGACCTGATCAAGACCTGATCAAACAAAGCAATTCCTGAATAATGGCAAACTACTGAAAACATGACCAAATCCTTCCCCAAGTAAGTGAGGAATAAACCAGAAACATGGACTTCAAAATAAAAGCTTAGAAGCTCCACTGAAGGGGAGAGTATCTTATACATAGTCTCAGTTCATGGATGCTGTGAAATCAAAAACCTCAAACCTATTATCCAGACTTTTATCATATCAGACTAATTTCACACTTCTGTCACACAAACTCCTAGAAGTCCTGAGACCCTTATGCATGTGGACTCCATTTGTGATGGACTGATGGTCCTCAAATACATCAGATTCATTTGCTGTGTCCAGAGGGCAGCACAGTACTAGCTGCTAGTCAAAACATTACAAAAAAGCCCCCAAAACAAACCAAAAGAATACAAACAGATCACTTTGTAAGAAAAGTAGCTACATAGAGCTACATCATAAGCAGGGTTTAGCAGCCTTTCCAAATAAATAAATCTCAATTCTCAAAATGCTGCAATACATTCAATTTGTCCCTCTCACACACACACTCTTAGTACCTTTCATGATGAAAATGTTGGGCAAAGGCTTTCATTTCCATAGCATAATATGCTATTTAAATGTGAAAAAATATTTTGTGACACAGAAAGCCCTAACTCTTCTACAATATAAATGTCTTTGACAGTTATTTCCACTTTTTTCACAAGAAGCTTCTAGAGAAGTAACAATTCTGTTATCAAGATATCAAGATCTTCTTGCTCCCCTATTTCAGTCTGGTTTTACATTTGTATCCTGTTGGTGAGAACAACCACCTCCAATGTGATCAAATATAAGTGCCACTGAAAATTTTGAAGAACTAACAAGTTATGCACTTACCTAAAACACAATCCATGTTGAGGAATTCACACACTCACTACAGTTATTAACATTCCAAACTACTGCAGCAGGAAAATAATTCTATTAGGGTTGCTGTGCACTGGCAAGTCACTTTCCACACAATTGTTTCTTTCTGTCACTGTATCCTGGAAACCCAACCAATGATCTCCCAGGACTCAATGTTTCCACAGGTCTTATTTAAAATTGGATAATTTTATATGCTAGCTCTGCTTGTGATGGTGGCCAGTCTAAACTACACAGAATTGCTGCAGCTGAGGACAGACATAAGGAGTCAACTAAAAAGAATGCAACCCTGACTGACATAGTTACACCCAATTCAAAACTGACAGAAAACTTTTCTACTACTACATTAGCACTGTAGCAGTCAGCATTAGCACCATAAGCAGAACCATAAATAACAAAGGTGCTGGAGGGGAGAAATGAGATTAAAAAAAGCTGTTATGGCAAGTGATGCAGACTGCATACAGCTCAGCACAAAAACATTTCCTCACCCCAGCTCAGTGCATACCACCCTCACAACCAGCACTCCCTGCAGGCTGCAGGATGGGCAGAAAGGGTGTGCAGGAGAGGGACACGACCCAAATTCCCAAGTTTCTGCAGCAAGACAGCAGAACTGCAGTATTCCACTACTTCTGGCTTGGGCAAGAACAAACCAAGTCCAGTGTACAGTCCCTGCTAACAAATGTTAATTAATAAGCATCCAATTTTTAGCATTATTTCTCTTCAACACTCTTTCAAGGGAGAAAAATATTACTGGCCTTGTTATAATTGTCAGTTCATCTATCATCATCTTTACAATTAGCTATTAGGCTGTTAACAACTACATTAATACAAACCATGCAGTCTGTATTTCTCAGAGCTATGGTATCAGGATGCAGGCAGCTTACCCATTCCTACAAATATTCATAGTTAAGGTGACAGCTTTAAAGAAAAAAAAGCTTATTTAAGCTGCTGCAAAAAGCACAAGAGCTCAGAACTAATCACAAAGAGGCCCATCCAGTCATAAAGCTGCAGCAGACACTGGATGTTTCAAAGCCAGATTCAATAACACAAGTCCAATAAAAAAGTACCACTAACCACACCATCAGAATGGATGAAATGAGATCTAATGTGGGTGCACTGAAGCAAATGTAGAGAATAGAAGAGTCAGAAATGGAATAAAGGAATAAAGATAGAAAAGGTAGAAACAGCAGATCTAAGGCATCCAATAAACCTCTAAATAATTATCCAGTTGTTATAGGGAGCCCTTGTTCTCACACCTGGACCTGCATATACAACATCAGCAACTATGCTACACCACATACATTCAAATTAACCAATTTTCTTTCTTACTTAAAGGTAACATACATGCTTCATAGAAGTTTCTAATCAGAGTCACTTAAGCAAAAGTTAAAGGTTTTATCATGTTTGACTCCACAACTTGAAGGTTCTGAATAAAACAGACATTTCAAACAGAAATTCATTTTGCTTCATTATACTTGTATCACACAAATTAAACATATATGAAAGGTACAGAAGATAAAAAAAATTTTGCAAGACAGAAACAAGTAAATTGTAAACCAAAGACAGACAAGAACTATCTGCAGACCAGATATTTAATGTGCATTAAATTACTAGTTTGTAAGATGACTCATTATTTGGATCTACAGAAGAAAATATCACACTCTTCCTAAAAAGGGTTCACCAGGCAGAATCAGTCATTTAGTTACGTGGGAGTTTTTTAGTAGCAGGTTTCAAATAATTGTTATGTATTATGTTATCACATCAGACTCATAGAGTTTTCCTCTTGCACTCTGCCTGTGCAAGGAAGAAAGGCTAATTTGAGTTACAGTTGCATAAACACCAACAATTAAGTTACCCAGAACCTTCACACATCCATCACTTAAAGCTCCGTCTGAAACAGGAATATCACTGCTTGTTGTGGACAAACTCACAGCTATAAAGGCACCTCAGTAGTGTAATCACAGTATGCTAATCTCTATCAGCATTATGTAGATTGCTCTTAAGAGCAACATTTGACATTTTGCACCACTGCCAAGTAAAACACAAGTGTAAACCTCTGAAGTGCAACCTGTTTAAGGAAACTTTTCCATGTCTGATGCTCTGAAAATAGTTACAGTATGAAAATTGCTGAACTAAAAACATGCACAACAGATCTGATACAAGTGAGAAGACAAATCAGCATGCTTTAAATCTTCTTTGGCCTCACTAGCTACACCTCCTACCCTGCATCCTTCAGCAGATCCAGAGAAGGATGATACTAACGCTTGTCCTGGTTGGCCAAACTACACTTTCTATGGACTTAGATCTCATCAGCTGCAATCAGAGTGCAAGCTTTCATGCACACACCACCTTTATGGTCCTTGGAAGGTAGTGCCAACAGCAACAGATGGATTAAACATAATATAGAAAGAGGCATTTAATTAAACTTTTTTTTTTCCTATAATTCAGCATGTAAAATAAAATATTGAGGAAACTTAAGTATCCATCAACCCATTTTTTAATCCATTAGTATTTCAATTGTCTACAGTTGCTTAAACACATCTGTAACAATTAGCTGATAGCTTTTTTAGTATTAATTATATATTTGCATTATTCACCAGTTCCTTTTCATTAAATAGTAAAAAAAAACCAAGTTGAGCATAATGTTAAGTGAAATCAAAAAAAATTCACCCACAAAAATATTTTATTGATAGGAGATATGGGTATGACAAATGTTTTCTAAAGGTCTTTATCACTGCTGACATGACAGCAACAACTAAATGCCTGTCCTGTGCTGGTGCTAGGTGGATGCTATTTAAAACATAAGACAACAACTGTCACTTAAAGAGAAATACAGCCTTCTAACAAGCAGTTCTCTTAATGATTCTCTTCAAAAAAGTATTCCCCAAACTGTTGTATTTAACAAATGGTCTTGCTATCACTATCATAACCAGCTGTCTAAGGATATTGAGAGTAACTCTGATAATATACCAAAGATGTACCAAGTACAACAAAAAGCTTCATCACAATACTGAAAAGGAAGAAGAGCAGAGATATCAAAGAGACTGCATCAAGGTAGAGATGACAGCAGGAAATGAGGCAATAAGATTCCTCTGAACTTCAGCATAGTCTTTATCCAGATAATCACTTTTGACTCACCTGGTTAATGGCTGCAGTGTTCAGAAAGCTACTGATAATGAGACAGAAACTTTGACTTGATTTATAGATAAAAAAAAAAACCAAACAACTTTTTCCTTATGGCAATGTAAGCTGTTGGATATTCAAACCATTTTCCACACTCTTAATAAATACTGGCATTTAATAAAGTCGAAAAAGCTGCAAGATAAAACACTAGAAAAGATGATGGCAACACCAAGGCTGCTTCAGATTACAGATGCAAAGGTGCTTGCAACGTTTTCATCTAAACACTATAAAGAAACAGTGTAAGCAGCAATCAGTAGCACTCTAGCAGGAAAGTGGGTGTTACTGTGCATCTCCCCCAAGTCTCGTTTTATGATTCTCATGATTTTTAGGATTTTCTATATGAATGCTTTTTTTTTCCTCCCCCCATGAAGACATCTTCCTGCATTGTGCAAGCCTGTGGAGCAATGGCTCCAGTGTGGGGAAACACAGATTAGCTAACTCACCCCCACACTGGTATATCCAGTATGACCCAGCAGTCTTAACCCTTCATTTGTCTCAACCTGTTGGCCAATGTTGTGGCATCAACCACAGAAACCATGCTGGAAATATGTTAACAGCAACCACATTACTTCAGGCTGTGCAGCCTGTGAATACTCAGCCTTGGTCAAACTTTAGAAACCTTCAGATTATTTCTGAGTCCAGCACACAGTCATGTCCAACTACATCATGAAAGCAAATCCATGAATTTGTCTAATTGGATGTCATCATAAACCTATAATTATTATAATGAACCATATGATAGTTCATACAAACTATAATGAACTGTTTAGCTTTTAACTGCTGCACATGACTGTCACAAGTCAAATCCCACTAAAACTCTTCTTGAAAGTACAGTGTAGAAATTCTTGTTTTAACTGGCTGACATATTATAGTTTAGTAATTCTTTCTATAAATTACAGTTAATTTCTGTATAATCTAATTTCTATCTTACAAGCAAGGACTGGTCTTTCACTTTAGTTGTCCAGTTGTGTAATAATTGCTCATATAATGTAAATAATTCTAAATGTATAACAACAAAAAGCCTCACTTTATTATCAAACCTGCATGGCAAGTGCATTGCTCTTCAAGTCTACAATAGCCATTACACAAATGAGTTAGGAATTCTTGAGTTAGGACTGCCTAGAAAGGCCAGTTCTATTTTCAGGATGGAGATCATTTCTAGGTAGATCTTTCAAGATATATGACCATATATTCCCTAACCCACTCAGAAGCTCATTTGGGTACAGAAAGCTATTTTTAGCAAAAGACTCTTTATTTTGCCAAGCAGCATATGTACTAGCACAGCAAGAGCACAGCAATGCTGTTTCACTATCCAGGCTGCTCTGCTGAACAATGAACACTCCCTGAGCTGCTGTATGCAGGCAAAACCATCTAAGTTCTGCACATTAGCTGCTCACAAGGTTTGGTATTTAACACCATAAACCTCAGCTGGAAATAGAACGCCAGCCTGACCTGCTTGTAAACAGAAAGGCCAACTCCCACATCCAAAAGAGTTGTGATGCTAAGTAATCACAGAGGAGACACAAAGAAAATAAAGGCATGAGGAAGAGGGCTGTCCCACCAGGCATGTCTGGCCTGTTTTAAACCTGCCCTGCATGCAGGATGAGAGGAACCACTTTGGCCATAAGGCCACGTGCAGGAATGGCAGCATCCCTGCTCCAAGCAAGAAACATGTGGCACCCATCAAAGAGACAGAGAAATCCAGAATTGCTGAGTGCAAAGCTGCTCCCACTATCTTCTCCTGTTTGGCAGTAACAGAAAACATGAAAGATGGAAACACAAACAGTACTAAAGGGTTTGTACCACAGGGAAGCACATGATCAGGAGGCCTCAGTGTACTCCTAGACCAATTGGAAGGAGTGGTATTTCCCTTCAGCCCTCTGCTGCACTGCAAGTCATCCCTGAATGCCACTTAGGGAAGAAGATACCTCACTGCAGAAGTCCAGGAGGAACATTCTTGTAAGAGGTCCAACTTTTTAATGAAGTCAGCTGCTTATTACCACTGTCCAGCTTCTATTTACAATAAACCATAACTGGTATTGTTTTTGTCTTCTGGCATGACAGAGATAGAGCTGCTGCTGGGAAGAAACAATTCTCCATCCCTCACCTGGCAGCCAGGGGTTGAGGCAAACAGAGCAAATATCTAAACTGACTTCTCTGTGTCCTTACCCATCTGCTGATAAGCTGAGCATTTCCCATGCACCTACACAGCTTTGAGCAGCACTTCAGGAGCTGAGGTGCTGCCACATTTAGATGAAGAAATTCTTAACACTGTTCAAGATGTGAAAGAGGAGGTTGCCAGCATGAGCATATGGAATGGCTAGAATTAAAGGAATTATTAAAAAAGCCACCAAATAAAAAAACATACACAAAAAAAAACCCAAACCACAGCACACAGCTAAACCACCCTGAAAGCTTGAGTTCTGCAGAGATGAACAGGCAGGCCTGATCCACCATGAATAGTGCTCAACTTTGACAAACTCATCTGTCAAAACACAGAAAGCAAGATCCAAGCAACTACAGCAAATGTTTGTAGTTGTCAGCATACTAAAACAGGGATAAGTAAAAAAGGCTGGTATTTTGTATATCTAAAAATTATGTATTAATAAACTACATAACACACATGTGACCTTTAAAATTAACTAACAAACAACTGACTTAAAAAGCCCAGCATTCAGATCAAGTTTTTGTTGTCATGGGAAAACACCTGCTATTTTGGCTTGCCACTTGCATGTATTTAGGAGCACTATCAGTGGTTTAGCTAAAATTCTGGTGTTAGCAAACTACATCTTTCATCTTAACCAAAGCACTGGGGATGTACACCAGAATATAGTTTCAAAATCAATTTCCACAGATCTTAAGTCCAAAAAAGCTCAAGTTCCTTCTGAAGTTTTCCATAATGTTGAGTAGATAAAAGATATCAGAAGAGACACAGATAACAGATCAACATCCTCAAAATGTGCCTGAAGAGTCAAGGGCAGAAGACAGCAGCCTGAGATTCTACTCCACCCCAAGAAGCTCCAGGAGACACAAACCCCAACTGCTGGGCCGGTGCCCAAAAGATCACTTAACTGGGCAGTGATACCAAACACTGGAATGCATTTTTCTGTTTACAATTTCATGTTTCCCTACTCCAACTGTTCAGCTGTTTGGAGAGTCTCTCCCAGCAAACGTTACTGTCCAGTTTGGCAGCAGGGACTTACCCCTCCCTTCCAGGCTGCCTGGACAAGCGCCGGGTGTGCCCCTCCCATCCGATACACGGCTTTTCAAGGAACGGCTTAACTGGTGAGAGCCCCTTTCGGCACCAGCGGGCCACTTATCTGGACCTCTGGGCTAGCAAATTACTTGACAAATACACACATTTAACATTAAATGGACACTGGGTGAGGGACTTGAAAACAAAAGTTCCAGTAGTGAAAAGGACCTGACCAATTTCAGAGCAAGCTCTGGACCCTGCTTAAGCTTTGTCTACCCAGCAAAACAAAGACAGCCCACTGCATCAACATTTTAGATTTTGAAAAAGACCTATTTAAATTCTTTTGAGGAGGGGGACACAGCATCATTAGTACAGAAAATAACAGATGCAGCTGTTCTACAAGAATTACTGCCAAATCCATCTTGCAAGCAATTTTCCAAAACCAGATTGGTTGTGTGGTTTGCTGTTGTTATGGATTATTAGAGCACACATGGAGGCAACTTGCTAATGGCAACCCAGACCATCTCACAGTCAGTGTGAAAAAGAGGATTTGGTTTCCAGTGACTGAAATAAACTATTTTTCAGCATGCTTCTTGCAGCAACTTTAACTGACAAATACAGACCATTTACAGAAAAATCTCTATATGCATCTTTAAGATATAAGTATACATTAAAAACAGCACTTCCTGGATCTCAGGGCAATTGCTTGCTTTAGCACCTGAGAGCTACCAGAACAGCAACATGTTTCAAAGAGTTTGCTCAAGGAAACAGAATCTTTTTTCAATTTTTTTCCCCCACAAATGTAAACCTATTACATACCAGCCTGTTCTCTGGCTTATGTCTTTTTATTATGCACAGATACTTAAACTAGACAGTGTTGAAAAAAAAAATCTGTTTTAACTTTTCTTCAGTTCACTTTTAATACTATTATGAGAGAAGTTACTGAACTCACTAACAATCTAACAAGGACTAGATGAAAGATAGTAATTCACAGCATGACCAAACTAGAGAGTTACCAAGCAGTCAGAGCCTGATAAGAGCCATTAATTTTCTACAAACTACTACAACACAAAAGGACTTTCACTTTTAGCAAGCCATGTTTTCAACCAGAGCAAAGTTTTCCCATGGAGTCTTGCAATTTACAAGCACAGCAATATAACATCACTGCCATTTCATTTTTATTTTATCAATTTTTTTTTAAGATAATGCATGCCTATGTTCTTTGAATCCTGTTATAGGAAAAGAAGCTGCACAACAAAGAGGTTTCTTTTACCAGCTCAGTAATTTTAAGCATTTCCACAAAACTAAACAAGACACAAGCCAAGTAACAGCACTCAACCTTCTCTCCTTTGATCAGGTGCAATCACCTTAACTTTCTCCTGCTCCTGACCAACCTAAGCTAAGAAATTTCTACTTCAAGAGGTAATCCTAATAATATATTATACTGTAGAAATACTTTCAGGAGGCCAGGCAGCTGATCACTACCTAACAGGATCAGAGACAAAATACTGCTGGAGCACATTTTCAGTATTATAGTATGAAAACTAGAACATACAGAAATTCTTCACTCCTTAATTTAAAAAAGCTCCAAGTAACTTCTACTGCTGGGTCACCAGCAAGAACAGACTAAAGACAAGTATGACTAGTTGCAGGGAATCCTTCTCCCACTGCTGAAAGAAGTTGCCCAAATTGGTACCAAAAATGGCTCATGCCCCAGTAACCACGTGCAGGGCTGGTATCAGGAGATCCCAGAGGTGCAGACAGCTGAAACACAGCTTAGGGCCTGCAATCAACCCACATGTGATTTTCAGGAAGCTTGACAACACTGAAGTGCTGCAATCATGGACTTGTCACTGCTGATCCCCAGCAACATCTAAAATATATTTATCCAGCATTATTTAAAGACATATAAGCCAGTAAGCCAAGGGTTGAATTCTCTTTCTGAGCAAGGGACATAAGACCTTTTTTATATCCAATGCTGCTACCTGGTGACACGAGGATGAATGGTGAAGGTCTAGAAAACTGACATCTGACAGCTATTAATAAAAGCCAAAAGGAAAGCTTTAATAATGATACTGCAAATAAAATTTGTCAATCTTCAATGTAACCAGCTTTTCAAACATAACCTGTGTGTTAAAAGGGCAGTTCACTTGTCTCAATGCTCTTAACCTAGAGCAGAGAGAGGGGTAAAAGGGGAACTAATCACTGTCACACACAGCTTTCAGAACAGAAGTACACTGAAAATCACTCTCAGGAGTTTTACATTACCAAGTATTGACAGCTAAGTCAGGAGAAATTTAAAGCAGAAGGAGAAGGGTAAAAACAAGGACTCATTTCCTGAAAGAACCCCTTAATCACAACAGCTTACTATAGGTGGTGGCCTTCCTGGGAAATAAATTCACTGGACCTTTTCCTTTCCACTGCTTGTCAAAAGTGTTTGATTCATTTTAGTTATATGGAAAGCAACTGGAATACAGACTATCTAGAGGACAACTGGAAAACTGCATAAAGATTTGCACTGAAATTAACCTGCCCAAGAAAGATGCTGACAACCTGAATGGCTGTGTATACAGTACACTGTTCATTTGGTTAGCAAATGATGTATACACTTTAGAAATGCAAATGTCAGAGAACATGCTGAAACTTTTCCTTTTTCAGGAGGCACATTAAGTACTTAAAAGCAAAACGGTTACCTCCAGATGATACATTGGAGACATAAGAAGCATTTAAAGAAAGGTAAAGCTGCTGGTACAAAGATCATAAATAACACTATTTAGCAGCCTCCTATGTCTGTTTGAATCAGTAAAATTTCTCAAGACATTGCCTCTCAACACAGTAACTGTTTCCATGTCATCTTAGTACATTCACCCACATTCTTATAACCCCCATTACTTTGGGGGTTGGAGGGCAAGGGTGATGCAGCAAGAACATTCCTGTATTTTAAGTCCTGAACTTTCAACTGTTTTTTTTCTTCTTTTACAGTCTGATGAAATGCCAGAATCCTACTATATTACATATACAATATGCTTAACACTTTTTTACTATAAAATATAATGATGCATAGAGAAAAAATTATAAAGTCACTCCCTTCATTTTTAAAATCCTTAAACTATTTACAATCACTAATAAGCTAAAAAAGCCCCAACCAAACAAGCAAACACAAAAACCAAAACATGCTTATGTCCAAAGAAGCAATACCCTTACCTATTTATACAATTAAAATGAACAAGAATGCATTTTTGACTGTGTAGCATTAAAGTGGCAGGCTGAAAAAAATGCAGTACTCTACTCAATAACATTTCTGCACAATAATGTTTATTTTCATAAAAGGAGAATCTTTGTCCTACAACCAAGCCACTTCTCATGTGCACAAACTCATTTATTTCAATAGGACCACTCATGCAGCCCTGAATTTGCAGGACTCTACTTGCTAACACAGCCATCATCACATCTTACAGTCCACGATAGCAATAAAATAATCTTCAGTAAACATATCCTACCACATCTATCCATGGAGTACTTTTTCCACCCCCTCAACTATAAAAACAAGTCCTCCAATGAATTGTGAAGACAAGTTTATCCTGCAACAGCCAACTTGGCACTTGCTGCATTAGGGAGGAATTTTTAAATGTGTGTTTCTATTTCAGAAATCCGTATTTGCCTGTATGTATTCTCTTTTGGAACAATCTCCAGATTATCACACTTTCATCCAACTACTGAATTAATTCATGAAAGTAGTAAAATATACATATATCAGCATGATCTATAACTTATTAAAAATACAAACATTAAATGGAAAAGTAAGCTTGAATATTAACAGAGCTTGAAATAAGTCACAAACGTACCTTTACAATCTGAGGCTGTACAGAATAAGGTTTCTTTTCCTAATACAAAATCAAGAATTTAAATTCCTTACCTACCATCACTTAAGAATCATATCAGTTGTTAATACTGGGATTTCCTTATCTGACATCACCCATTAATAAGTGCACTTTAAGAACAAAAACTGGCATGCCAATCGTTTGCTTGGACACCACTTCCAACCTTGTATCTAACAGACATTTTCAGAAAACCAGATCTGCAAATACCAAAAACTTCAACTCTGCCTTATCTATGTGCCATACCTTGACCCTAAGCTGTCACTTAGACACCTCCAGCCCTCTCTGGTGAAGACAAGCCACAAAAAAACGTTGTAAGTGTACGAAACCAGCGTTTGTACTCTGACATAATTGCTCTCGGGGCTTTTGCCAATGCTCTGTCATATCATGCCTCACCTGAAATTGCAGTTCCATGTCTTTACTGCTCTGAAACTATCCTGCATGGTTAGAGAACCACAACAGTGAAACTTAAAAGCCACCATACCTTTTGGATGTAGCAAACATTCTGCCAATGATAATTTTTGTAAACTAAAGGGCTTTATGATACTACGGATAGATCCTTCTGTCACTCTGGGTCCCTGTCTAATTACTACAGTTAAAGGTCAGCCCTTGATTCAAGGAAAATAGAACAGAGTTCCAGCTGAAGAAAACTTGCTTCTAGGTAAAAAGATGCTACTCTCTTCCTACAGAATACAACAGAGGAAACTGAACCAGCTTCTCCAGCTAAAAATTTCTACACACCAGTTTTCATTTAGAATTTAAGGGACTTCCTCTATGTGGGTTTCTATGCAGAGCAAAAAGACACTCCAAAAGGCACACAGCCGATTTGCATTCAGAAGCAAGAACTTGGAACTCATGCACACAACAGTTCACTTTCACTGTTGTTTTTGACAAAATCGGTGGTACTAAAACTCTTGGGAAAGTATTATTTAAGAAACTGAGCTGATATAAAAGACATTTAACAACACTGGGATCCCTATTACCCATTGGGATTAGTCAACAGTATTTAGATTAGAGGCTAAAAGCAAGAGCACTGCCTTCTGAGCTAAAGAACCAACTCCATTCTGCATGCTGATGACTGCACACAAAGCAATTAATCTGCAGGATCTCAGCACCGATTACACTGCTGCCTTTAAATACTTCCCTTCTTTCAGACAGGCATCCCTAAAATAATTCAATATACAAGTATCAGAACTTAAGATCTGAATATTTAAGTTCTCCTTATTTCAGGAGAGAAAGAGGAATCTGCAGTCTCAGTTCTGAAACAGATTCCTGTGTTGTGGGTCTGGTTTTAGAGTCACTTTGCCTACTGTATTAACCTCATCTGACCTTAAGCTGTTAGGCACATCGAAGCTTCAGATAAAGTGTTTCTCAAACAAGCATCAACCCTTTCAGAAACTCTTTACACAGCCTGAAGACAGCCTGAATTAGAACTTAATGATGCTTCTGGAAGCATTCGCATCAATTCAGCCAAAAGACAAGCCTTGATCTCTGGTTAAGGATATAAAAGGTCCTTTTGGTTATCAACAGCTATTGTTGCTTCACTGATGCTCCACGTCAAAACTCGAGTTACAGCTATTTCCCTTCGGGACAAAGCCGATGCCAGGACGTGCTGCTCAGCAGACTCACCCATCGCTTTCTTGCCCTGATGAGCAGTTTTGCCATTTAGAAATTTCGGTGCCTATGAACACATGTATTTCGGATGAGGCGAGAGGAAAAACATGCGGCTGTCTTTTCTCGAGCTACTTTCAGAAAACCGCTTATGAGCCATACGTATCTCTGGCAGATCAGTTACATTCCCCTCAAAACAGGCGAATTTCATAGGAAAAAAAAAATAGCACCTTATGCTCGCAGCCGCACGACTCGCGGTTCCGCTGGTTTTTCAGCACAGCGTCAACACTTTTCAGGCGACTCGCTCCGAGAACGACACAGAGTTTCAGCGGGCGAGCGAAGGGTCGCGGGAGCGCGGCCCCGCCAGCCGCCGGGGCAGGAAGCGCCCTCCGCCCGCCCGCCCGTCCCGCCGCCTCACGGCGCCCCGGCGGAGCCACGAGTCCGGGAGGNACCCCGGCCACCCGGAACGCGGCCGGACGGCGCTGCTCACCCGGTACACCCCGCTCCGGCCGCCGCCTGCCCCGCTCGCCGCACGGCCGCGGTCATGCACCCCGCGCGGGGGACGAGCTCCGGGACACCGCCCGGCGGGGCGGGGCCGCCGCCATCTTGGGCGGGAAGGAATAGCGCCTCAGCCGCGAGCTGCCCCGAGCCGCCCTCAGCGGGGAGGGAGCGCACGGCGCGGCGCGGCCGATCCCGAGCCACGAGTGGCACCTCGCGGAGGAGGGACACTCCAGGCACGGGATCTGCCCCATGGGGTTGAGATGGAGCAGGTGGTTTCCATTCTTTGTGGACGACCGCGGGTTTGTGTTCGCGCCCGTGGCTCTAAGTACGCTCGCCCAGAGGTAATTCAGGATGGGCACGTTTTTAACCACCTCTCTTTACATAGCACATGGAAGGGAATTAGTAACATATTTCTGTCTGAAGAGTTGCTGGTTAGCTTGGAAAAACTGTGGCAGGTCTTCTAGAAGGGCTCCTACCACAAGCACTGTCAACGCAAGGAGCCCCTTCCACCTTCTGTGTTAGAATATTTTGTGTCCGCATATCAAGTCATCCACAGCGGTATTTTCCAAAGTGGGCGACTGCTCTGCAGCTAACTTGATCGTCTAGGATTTCCAGCAGTTGATGGATGCTACCAGAGGGGAAGGGTGGCTGGGAAGGTTCTGAAGAGCTGTGGAGAAGGAGGGGTAAGAGGGTACAGCACCATTAACTTCTATAGCGTTGCTGTGATGCCAAAGTCAGCGCTTGAAAATGGCCCAACGGATTTGTTGTTTTTCAAGAAAACTTCACGTACATGTAATATGGTAGTTTTATTTTTCAGATTTCACATTATTGAGCAATAATGCAGTTGGCTTTTCTGGGGATTAAAAATAGGTAGCGGGGCTTTCCAGTAGTAATCACAAACCTGCTGAAGTTTCTGGCTTTCAACTGAATTTTCTATCCCAGCTCAGACAGGGACACAGATAGGCAAGAGCCACATGGCTGAGCTGGGTTTCTCCTGCTGTGGAAGAGGGACACAGGAAAGGGAGCAGGACACGGAGGTCTGAGCACCCTACAGCATGACAGCCTGGTTTTCCACTTTTCCCTCTAATCCATCCAGTGTGTCAGCTGGAGCTGTCATGTAATTATTCTCAATGTACTGATTTATATAAGGTGTGTGCCAAGTTTAACGTGAAATTTTTGGCAACAGGTGCTTGTGGCTGTTTAAGCCACAAACCTGATTGTGTGTGCAGGAGGGAGCATTTGGCAAGTGCTTCATGTGTAAAGAATTCAGGCACAGCCAATATTTAAATCGGCCACAAGTGTCTTCATTTTGGGATTGCCAGTTGCAGAGAGATCTTCACACCAGAGGATCTTTTATATGTGGGCTGGGCTGGGCTGGTTCTTGTGAGCCAAAAAAGATCCCTTTGTGTTGTGAACTTCTGTAGATTTAACTTGTTCTCTAAATCAATTTCCTTGGCATCAGAAGCAGCTTCATGGTTAATTAAATTTTCTTTCATGCTTACAAATAATTTTATAACCCCCAGTCGAGTTAAGATGTAGCAGCAAGTTGGATATAGGCAAAGTGAAGCAGTGTTTCTGCCTGTGTGTCTGTGTTTTGAGTCTCTTCATGAAGCCCAAATTGACGTTGTTTTCTGAAAGGTTTGCAGAGTGTAACTAACAGCAGTGAGATGCTTTTTCTACCATATATAGTCATGGGGAATCAGCATGAGACCTTAACTCCAGTTAAGAGAAGAATAAGTAACCTGTTGTCTGAGGAAGGCTGGGAACTAAAAATGACTTAATGTTACCATGCAAAGCCACTTTAGTGCTATGAAAGACTGCCATCAATTTTTTCTGTTATCTTCCTATATCTTCAGAATTCTTTTTTTCCTATTAAATGGGATTTTTTTCACTGTGTTCACCAAGAGGGGAAAATAAACCTGAAAATTGTCTATGTTTGCAGATCCTCAAGCACTTGTTCCTAAGTCTCTCTATAAAAAAAGTAAACATTTGACCTAATTTTTGAGTAGTGTTGAAAAACTTGGCTAAATACCAGTGATTTTTGCTTTATGTTCACTATATCAAAATGTCATACTGATCATGTGTGCTGGTTTCAATGGGGTTTTTTTGTATTTATCTATCTTTGTTCTTACATGTCAACTTGGTATCTTACTACTGCAGAAGCAATCTTGCAAAAAACTGGCTGTACAGAGAAGGCAAAGGATGGGAGATCATGGGGTATTCTACTGGAAGAAGTAGACACTAATTTGTTTTACTATTTCCCATAGAGCGATTGTTTAATTGTGACTTTAATTTAGCTGAAGAAAACTTCTTCCAAAGTATAGTGTAGTCTAAAGTAACGTTTATTTTTGCTCTCTAATTATAATCTTACTGTCCTGGTTATGCCAGAGCTATGCTTTAAGGGTGGAGGAAAGATCTTCTTCAGAAAATATGAAATAGCAGTGGTATGCTGCAACATGTCTTATACTGTGCTTCCTGAATTGCCTTATGATTTTTGAGTGGACACTGTTTACACACAGCTGTTTCAGGGCTTGCATTTTCACTTCAAATCTTCACAAGGATCACATGAAAATTGAAGCAAATCTGTCTGGTGTTGAGCCAATGCAAATAGATGTTTCAGTAAGTATTTTTACTTTACCATGTCAGTGAGACATTTGCACTATTTATGAAAGCTTCCAGTAATGGGCTGTCTACAACTCCCTTGGCTTACAGGCTTCTCTCAAGCAATTTGAAAATTGCTGTGAACTTTTCCTTTGTACTGACATCAAATTTCTTATGGAACCTTATTGAGGTTGCAGCTTTCTTTAATATCTAAAAATGCTCCAAAATTTCATCACTGTTGATGGGGTTTTTTTTAGCAGTAGTAGTTTTAAGAAAATTAAAAAGTAATATTTAAAAATTTGATAGAAACCAGCATATATGTAGGATCAGAGATTTCCTGTGAGGTGAGATTATCCTTTAAAGGTGTCTTGCCTTTAAAAACTGAAGTTGGAGATTTTTTCCTTTAGAGTTTCATGAATACCTACTGGTAGTTAACTGTAGTTTATTTCATGGAAGTCCACTTGTCTCTTCCACAAACTCCTTTTTTTTTTTAAATGCTCAAGTATCAGTTTTACAATTGATAGGATTTGTAACTAGAACCTTGCAGTGTTTGTTGTATGCTTGGCATAAAATAAGAATCTCTCCACTTCTTACACAGCTGAGTTCTGTGTTACCCAATGAAATCATTAGAGATTTAATTATTAACTTTATACATGCTTGTTCAGCAAAGTCATGGTATATTGAAACAGGACTTTAAATGTTTTGCTTTCAGTAACTTTTAAAAGTATTACAAACAATGACAAGAAAATCTTTACATGTTTTACTTCTTTATTAAGTGAAATTCATTTTGAAACAGCAGCATCTTGGCTTTTCTAGCTGATGGAAATGCAGAAATGCAGAATACCTTCCCAGCTTTAGATTACTTCTTCTTTATCACCTGCAAAGGGAGACCAAATGCAGAAATTTAAAGCTTTTTAAGGGGGAATTATATGCTTTACTGTCAAATTTTGCCTTCTGTGGAAACAAGAAGGAATATGCAGCACTGGTGATTTCTAAGTTATCCTGGTCTCAGATTCTGCACTGGAAGTTTGGCTCCACTGTGCTGTAAGCAGCCCTGTTGGTTTGTCAGAGCTTTTGGAAGTGTCCTTCTGGGATGCTAATATCTTTTCTCCATGTTTTGTATATACACATTATCCTCTGTTCATTTCATTTGCTGCCTTTTGAATTCTGTAGGAACCCTTTTGACTTTTCTCATGCTTTAGCTGTTACCACTGTCTTATCCATGAAGTGTTTTGCTGAGGAGAGCAGAGCTGTGTGGTTTAGGGATTGGGGTGATAGTAGGCACTTCTCCATTATTATTTTTTCTTATGTGATTTTTTTTTTTAATTGCAGAGATTTCCTATTCTATGGTACACTGGGGACTGGAAAGACACTGGTAGCTTGTGCACTTGCTAATGAATGTAGCCAGGGTGATGGAGAAGTAATCTTTTTTGAGAAATGGTGTCAACTGCCTGAGTGAATGGGTAGTAGAATATGAATGACAGTTTCATTTATTATTTGAGCAGGTAAGATTGAAATGTGCCCCATGATCTGTCTAAGTTGTAACTAATCTTCTGTGGTCAAGAAGAAATTCTTTTTCATATTTTGTCAGTTCCTTCCACTCAAATGGGATTGTCAGTGTTTCCTTTTCCAGTGGGGTTTTGGGGGGCTTGAAATCTTGGGATGTATTGGGAAATATTAGTAAAGCAAACAAGAAAATCTTGCAATGCACCACCTCCCCCCCTCAAAAAAACCCCAAACTAACCAGTTCCAGTGCTCTTGTAACAATTAAGCTTTTCATGTATTTTCTCTTTCAAGTAGTGCTGTTTTCCTGATGCCAGTGTTGCTGTGTTTTCTTTGTAGGCCTACCAGATGTGACCTTCAGTTGTTTTCCTGGATGAGATCGATGCTCTCGCTCCTTTATGTGCCAGCAAACAAGACCAGGTTCATAGGTAGGACATGTCTTGTGTCTGTGGAGAAGGAGCTTGATCTTTGTGAAAAGAAGACTGCAACCTATTTAACTTGATGTGACACCTTCATTTAACCTGAAAACTAGTAATTCAGTGCTAGTGAATTTCAGATGAGTTTTAAATGAGAACTGAAAACAATTCACTAAGCTCGAAATCAGCCCAAGGTCTGTGTTTAAAATGAGTCTTTTGCAAATCAGCATCTTATCATTAAAAGCTTGTCCTTTTTGAGGGATCAGTGGAGAGAGTTATGTGGAACTGAAGAAAATTTACTATACCAGTGAATAAAAATCATATTTTTCTGTTAGCTCTGTTGTAGAAACACTTCTGGCACTGGTGGATGACTTTGTCTGCAGAAGGGTTGTGGTCATCAGAGCCTCAGCAGACTGGAATCTGTAGTTCCTGCTTTACAAAGACCTGGACAATTTGTGTGAGAATTTGGCTTCAATTTTTCAAACAAAGAGGTCAGAATTTTAACTCAGCCTTAGTGTTTGTGTGACAAAGTCCATCTTTATAACAAATCCTTGTAACAAGGCAGCATCACAGAGCAGTGCAAGTCTCCATGAGCAGTGTCCAGCTTGGACACAAGAGGGCTGTCTGGAGACTGCACTTACTGTGGAGGCCAGACCTGGTACTGCATAGATGTAACATGATTTCAACAAGTAGTTAATTCTCTGATAATTTTTGGTTTCACTGTGACCAGGGATGGAAATGGGATGCTGCCAGACACCAAAATATTTAAGAAAGAATATTTTAATTACTTATGAAATACGTCTGGAGCATCTTGAAGGCAAAAAAAGTGGTATGCACACAAGCATTCTTTTTTTGGTAACAAAAGCTTTGATCAAGGCTGGTACTAGAGCAAATTAAGTATGTTCTTACTCATACTTACTAACAGAGGTTTGGACTAAGATGTAAAGTACACTGCACAGGTGCAGGGCTTGGGAACCTTCTCATTCATTGACAAATTACTGGCTGGGAGAGAAGACAGGGATGCAGGCCAATAGCACTGACATCCTAAGGCATAAAATGGCTCATCAGGAGGAGACTGCTGTAAGAGGGTGGGAGATGGGAGGTACTGAATGTATTTATTACTTGCTAAAACTGCAGGCATTTTTAAAATGAATTTATCATATATTTTACTTGCATAAGTCTACAGTCCTGGAAAAGTGTCATTGTCCTAGAGGTTACAGGTAGGACTCGGAACCCCCATCTCTCTCTATGACATTAGGATCATTTATTCAGCCATCTGCCTATTTTGGGGGAAAAAAGACATCAGGATCCTGAACCAGGAAAAAAAAAAGTCCTTTTTCTGTGTTGNAAAGAATATTTTAATTACTTATGAAGTACGTCTGGAGCATCTTGAAGGCAAAAAAAGTGGTATGCACACAAGCATTCTTTTTTTGGTAACAAAAGCTTTGATCAAGGCTGGTACTAGAGCAAATTAAGTATGTTCTTACTCATACTTACTAACAGAGGTTTGGACTAAGATGTAAAGTACACTGCACAGGTGCAGGGCTTGGGAACCTTCTCATTCATTGACAAATTACTGGCTGGGAGAGAAGACAGGGATGCAGGCCAATAGCACTGACATCCTAAGGCATAAAATGGCTCATCAGGAGGAGACTGCTGTAAGAGGGCGGGAGATGGGAGGTACTGAATGTATTTATTACTTGCTAAAACTGCAGGCATTTTTAAAATGAATTTATCATATATTTTACTTGCATAAGTCTACAGTCCTGGAAAAGTGTCATTGTCCTAGAGGTTACAGGTAGGACTCGGAACCCCCATCTCTCTCTATGACATTAGGATCATTTATTCAGCCATCTGCCTATTTTGGGGGAAAAATCTCATCAGGATCCTGAACCAGGAAAAAAAAAAGTCCTTTTTCTGTGTTGATCACTACAAGTCTGACACAGCAGGCTCAGCAGGGACCAGCAGCTGAAGGGGCCTGGATCTGACTGACCTAAGCAGAAAATGTAAAGTAACTTTTCAGCCAATGTATTTGATATAGCTAAAGACTGGAAATAAAGATGATCACTCCAAGCAAAAAGTTCACTGTAGAACTGTAGTAACATTATTATATAAGCCAACAGAAACATTCAGTCTTCTTTTCTCTGTTAATCAGTTACCAGCCAATGAAACTGAGTACACAAATAAATCCTATGGTTATATGAAATACATTAATAACATTTAAATGATCATATATCCAATTTGTAAGTAACTTTTAAGTGAGCACTGCTCAATTCCTTTTCTCTGATTTGGAAGAAAATGAGAGGAATATGATTGGTGTTTAATACTTCACGCAGCTCAATGGACATGGGATGGTTGTAAATTATCAGTTCCTCCAGACAACTGCAGTCATATAAAGGTGTCAGGGAGACAAGCACTGACCCATTTTTCTGGCCACATGTGTGCAGTCTCACTCACACAGAACACCACAGTGCTTGCAGCATGTGAGGTTCTCAAGACATCACAGCACAGGCATTATTCTCAAAGTATCACTGTTCATACAGCCTAGTTTCACTTAAGGGCACCAGCTCTAGTCATTTAACAACTAGCTTTTAGTAAAAATTAATAATAATAAAAAAGCAAAGAGCATCCCAAAGAACCTTTCCATGAAGGGAATACAGCAAAACAAAAATGGGATGGTTACTGCTCTTGTGACCTTTGCCTAGTAGGTAGACCCTACAAGGTAAAACAATGCAAAGCACACAGAATTAGCTAAAACTAAATACAACAAACCAAACAGACAAGCTTCTGCTCTTCTAAGTAATCAAAAAGTAGTTACTGTAAAAGAAAGGACAAAGTTAGCAGTTCAGGTGAGTAAAGGAAGCATAAATATCTCAAACCTTTCTTTACATGCAGCCATTTGAAAACTTTGAAAAGACCACAGCATGCCAAAAGCAAGGGCTTGTGACTTAAAGGTGCATTTGTTCTGGTTTTTTGTTTTATTTTTCTCATGTTTTGTTTGTTTTGTTCTCCCCTGAATTGCATTGGCCTTCTAATAGGAGAGTTTGATTTGTTTGCTATTAACGCAAGAAATTATATCAATTCAGTTTATGATTAGTGGCCAAAAATGGAACAAGTCAAGCTAGTCTGTTTGCAAAGAAAAACCACCAAGTAACCCTAAAATTCTTGTTTAACAAGTCCAAAAAGACACACTGCTCTGCAAGTCTGAGGCTGATTGTTTCCAAATACTTTATTTCTAGGATTTGTGTCTAAAGGTGAGATTCTGAACTTCAGTTAAACAGAATTGTCACTGTGTTTCCATTATGCCTTAGCCAAGTGCAGAAAAATAATCCACCAGAGTATTATGTACAACCAAACTATGTGGGGTTTTTCATTATTACTTTGTTCCATCCTTCACCATGATTTTACAAAATCTGCTGATAGCAGAGTGCCAGAAGTGTGCCAAGACCCTGACTCAACTGTCAGATCTTGCCACACATCAACACCATTTCCATTTGGGTGTCAGATTTCCTGAAAGGTGTCTAGGGCTTGGTAAGGAGAGCATCATTGTGGTATATGAGGAGATGAATGTCTGATGTGGGGCAGTTGGTGAGTTTGTTGGAAAGAAGCACTTGGAAAACACGAGCAAAATCAGAGTGGGGCAAAAAGCAAGACAGAGGATGGACGTGGTTTTTTCTCTAGAGTGAACCAGTAGAGGTGTTTTATGTTACTGTGCCAGAAATGCAGCTTTAAACTGAGACACTGCAGGTCCATGTTAGCACAGGCCCTGAATGAGTCTTCAGAGGAGAAAGGAGAGGTTGGCACTCAGTCAGAGGCTGAGGAAGAGAAAGGAAATAGATGAGGGAGGAAAAAAGGCAGAAGAGATGTCTGTGCTTTGATATGGATGGCATGAGAAGGAACAGGATTGTTTTCAGAGATATTATTTCATACAGTTTAATGAGGTTTCTATCCCAGGAAAATCAGAAGGCCATGACTCCAACAAAGTCTTGTGCAGTTTTCATCTCAGAGCCCAGATAACAGTCACATTCACAATTTAACAATATTATTAATTTTTCCTGTCTTCCCTCAGAGATACTTTCCCTATCCTAAAGTTAGGTACTAACTCCCATGATGGAATCATCCATGGAAGCAATTCTAGAAGATTATTTTCTGCAGCAACAGGCAGTACTGTAGCACATTATAAACACAAATGGATGGCAACTGCATGTAAGAAATAAAAGCTGACTGCAGTACATGTTCAAATGCATGTAAAAACAGTTTAATCAACCCCTCCACTTCCTGCATGCCCTATTGCAACTTCCTCTGCACCTCAGGTGTCAAATCTGACCTGGGCCCTCAGGCATGTGGGGAAGTGACAGAGAGTGATGATTCCGCACAGGTTCCTAAAATACCTGTGTGAGGTATCAGCATTATTAGGATACATTAAACTATGTTACAGTACCTGTAATAAACAGTCAGTCTTTTTTCTCATCAATCTTAGTGTCCAGTAAAACATTTTATGTTGCCAAAGAAAAATTCCATGTAAAAGAAGGAACTTCTCAGTAGGCTGGGTACCCTGGGAACTGCTGATCTTACTGTTAAAGACATTAAGTACCTCTGCTTCTTCCTCATCACATGCTACAGATGGGCTTTTGGAGGCTGGTCACTGAACTAATTTTTAAATTAAGGTGCTTTTTGGTTTTTTTCATGAAACACTAAGTTTTTATGAAAGGCTTTGCCACAATAAACTTTTCAAAGGCTATTGAGCTCAAGTTGTCCACAAGAAAAGAGTGTGGGAGGGGAGCTTTAGCTGTGAAAGCTGATTTGTTGGTTTGTTTTTTTTTTTCCTTGAGAGCTAGTTCTTGGTGTAAAAGTGGTTTGTTATCTGCTTTTACCTGAATCAGAATTACAGAGTAAACTTGCCTCAGCAAGTCAGAATTTATTTTCTTAGCTCAGTATAAGTGCTTTGGATAACTGTGTTCTTCCTTCTTTTCCTAGGAAAGTTCCATTTGCATCCTCCCAGTACATTCCCCTGGAAGAACATTAAAATGTCAAAGACAACTGAAAAATGGTCAAAAAAAAAAAAAAGGAAAGAGAGTGATCCTTGTGGCTAAGTCTCCTTCTGGAAATAAGAGTATCATATTTCCTGAACAGTCAGACCTAAGTGAGGAACGTGAAATGCTGGGTTGCCAGAGAGCTCAAACTTCTCAAGATGAAGGTTCAAACAGCAAGTGAAAGTCAAACTGGATATTTAGCTCCTTTTTTCTTCCCAAGGACAGTTACAGTATTTATTAGCTTTTAGCTTTCTTGAATCCATTTTTATTTCTGTTGTGTCTCTCTCAAATCAGCACACGGTGTTTTTGCATAATACTGCTGCCCCTCTAGTTATGCTGGCCAAACTTGTGTTTCTCAGCAGCTGCTGCTTTTTTGGTTCCACAGTTTGGTTTTCAAATGGCACCTAATGAAAAATAATCTCTTGGCTTTCATTTCTTCTCTGAGTAGCTTCCCAGTAATAACCAGTGTAAGCTAAAAAAGCTGTACATCTAGCAGTGTGGATGCAGAGTCCCGTGTGGAATAGATTTATGTCCTCAAGTTTGCAATACAAGATGTTTTTCCTAACCTAAATTACCTGAAGTTCTACTGTACAGTGCTGTAATGGCAACACCACTGCTTTTTTCCCTAGTGCTTTTTTTGTATCCAAATTCGTGATTTTTATGGAGCAGTGACTTTTGCCAGAAAGTAAAAGTCAAGCATTTCTTAGTGAAAAAATCATAACAGTTCTGTTACTGCAGAGAGATGCCTATTCCAGGTGTGGGATACTTCATTGATACGATATTCCCAATAAAGAGAAATCCTGATTTGAGACATTTGTGTCACTGCAGATTTGCAGGTACACCCTATGACTCATGCAAGATGTGCTCAGGTGGATGGATAATCATGAGTGTGTGATGGAAAGGCAAAGAAAATTTACACATGGGGAGCATTTTGGGATTGCCCTGAGCTCAGCGTAAGTCTGAGTTCAATTTTGTTTATATTAAAGTGGGACATTTTCTTGATACTTGTACAGTTGCAAATTCAGTTGGTTGTTAACCAGTGCTAATTCAAACAGTTATGGGAGGGGTATTTAGCTTGTGAAATAATTCAACCTGTAATGGACTATAACTTGTTTCCACAGCTGGTGTAGACTGTTCCTCTTGCTTTTAGTGAACTAAATTTTAGGAGACTGGTTTCTCTTCTTAGTTTTTATTGTAAAAGGGCTTTTCACATTTTAAAATAGTCCACTGTCAACCTCTGACTAATGTTGGGTTTTAATATCTTAGCAGTTTTTATGATGGATTGGGGCAGGGTTGTTTTGGTTTGCTCTTTGCATGGGTTTTTCAATAGGAACCAGAAAAAGACTGACTTTCAGCAGTGATGACTTTAAACCTGAAGTTTCATGACTTAAAGTTCATCCTGGATAAAATACTAGTACCTGCTTCTCTCAAGTTCTTTAAAAATCCTCTCTTAGAACTGTGCATTCATAGAGTTGCAGTGCTCTAAGGTTACCCTCGTCCCTTTGAAGTTGGAAAAGACCATCCCAGGCTGCAGCTGGGGAAGGGGTCAGGAACTGGTCTAGCTACAGCTTTGCATGGGTTGGAGAAGGTTGGAGAAAGACCTGCCCTCAGAGGATACTGCTGTGAGGAAATTTTGGGAAATTGCTAGGTTGAAGTGCTGGAGGATGTCAAAGCAGAGGAGGCTGCTTTTTACCTGCCATGATGAGAAAGGAAGTATTACAGAATCACAGAATCATTGAAGTTGGAAAAGACCTCTGAGATTGAGTCAAACCTTTGACTGATCACCACTTTGTAAACTAAACCACAGCACTAAGTTTCACATCCAGTCATTTCTTGAACACTTCCAGAGACTGTGACTCCACCACTTCTCTAGGCAGCCTGTTCCCATGTTTAAGAACCCTTTCCACAAAGAAATTCCTTCTGCTGTCCAGCCTAAACCTCCCCAGCACAGCTTGAGGCTGTGTCCTCCTATCTTGTCACTAGTTGCCTGGGAGGAGACTTTACAGGAGAGTGAGTGATTCCTTTTGAGAGGACAGACAGGTCTGCCTCAACTGCCCTGGCTGGGGACGTTTGGAACAAAACATGACCAAGGGCAGAAAGATGTGTTTGTAATGCTGTAATGCTCCAGATCACAAAACAAACAGAGCAAATGTGCAGCTGGCCTGGGAGCAACGGAGCCTAAGCCTTGCCTCTTCATTTGGCAGGAAGAGTTGCAGTGCCTGCAGAGGAATTCAACATTTTCTTTTCACCAGACCTCTTTGCCACCTTCAGAAACACCAGTGGTATGATACTGCAGCTCATGTGGAAAGTGGGCAGAGCCTATTAAGATTTCACATTAAGAAAACAGCCAGTATGCTCCCAATCCAGTACATACTGATTCTTCTTGGTTTGTATCACCTTGATTATCCCACCTCTAGTAATACAGAAACCAGGATCCTGAGCTGAACAAATTCAAAGAGAAATGTCTTACTCAGGAATAAATAACTGCAGAATTAACCAAGATCTCTATCACAAACCTACTTCAAACATGTAAAGCAAAATCACCAAATAAAGAACTTAATGCTGGGTTCCTAAGATTTTTACCATGCTGACAGTTTATGATAAAAAAGCCACAAATCTTGATTGCAGAAATGCATTATGTAGCATTTTACACAAAAATACAGGATGTTGTTATACAGCCAAGCATCTGAGGTGATTAGCACCAATTTAAGAAAAAAAATCTCTAGGAAAAGCAGCTATTTGCTAGAACAAGGATGAGGGCAGAACAAACTACCAGATTTGTGCAGCTGAATCAAGCTGAATGTTAGGAAGCATTACTTTACAACAAATCAAACAGAAATATTTACCTTGATCCTAAGAGATGCTGAGTACAAAGCTATCAGTAATTTCCCCCCAAAAAAACCCAGATCAGTATCTTGAGAGAGAGGGAGAGGACTAAAATTACCTGAAACGTTCAGGAATACATTTTCACAGTACCACACAAAAGGAATTCAGGGAAGCCTTGTAGGAGTGTGTCCTGAGAGATGTGTTGAATAGTGAACAAAGGAGCAGTCCAACCCACACTGCAGTGACAGCTGTGGGCAACATCAGAGACGAGACCAGCAGGAAGATACAGCCAAACCAAGAGCACAGTGAAAACACCAGAGATAAAACATGTGTTTTGTTTTATCCATGTTAATCCATGCATATTAATGTATGGGCTCTCTTCCTTGGTTGCAAAGCTGTCCTCCCACTACCTACAGCCACTTCAATGCTCAATCTCAATCCATGGTTAAAGAATTTCTGCTAAAGCTTTTCCTTGCATTCAAATATATATGCTCAGTCTTCCAACTCTGAAGCATCATCACTACTTGCAGGAAGCCTGCTCCTTGTACTTAGCTGATTTATAGGGCATTTACTGTAACTGCTTTTGGGCACAAACAAAGCAGTCTTTTTCTTTTTCCTTTTCTCAGCAAAGAATCAGAACTGTCAGATGTATCCATTAGCACAGTGTTTGTCCAAGAATTCTGTCATACTGCTGCTATTACAGGAAAGACAAGAAAAGCAATCTCAGACAAGGACATATGACTTGGCAGACAAGTGAAAAAGAGATATCAGCCTAATATTCCAAGAAGAAACTTAACTACTGCCAGCAAGCTGACAGCTACAGTTCATGTGCATCTGCTGTTTCCCAGGAACTGCATTTCACAGAAGTGTGAAGTCAGACACTTCACAGTTCTAGCAAGTTAAGACATCAAAGAAAAAAACTCAGCACTCTGAATCCATATTAAAATAACCAAACAAACTTTAATATGTTTTTTTCCAAGATCTAATATACAAATAGAATGGTAATAATGTACTCTTCTTTTGTAAGCTTGGATGAAATATATTGAAGTCCGCTTTTCGCATGTTATATAAATAATCATCTAAAGCAACCTAGAAAAGAAGAAAAAAGCTTAATACATATGGTGCACACAAATCATTAGGCATTAAACTTAAAAAGCAATATGTGAAAACGAATGAGAAACTGCAGGAAAGGTTTGACAGTCTGCCTGTGCAATTAAATGGTAGTGTAATCATCACATTCCAAGCATATAAAAAAGTCAAGTTTTGTGAAAAGTTATCTTTTAGTAGATCAAACACCAAATTATGAAAATAGACAGGATTTGAGGCTCTTGTATCAGAACACCAGTTTATGAATAAAGAGATATTTTGGGTGGAATGAAGTAGTTAAAAGAGAAGGATTAGAAGTGTTGGTCAAAGCTGTAAGGTTCTACAGTCAGGCACACATTATGGTTTCTATGAGCTTTTGGCATTACATCCTCCCAAAACAGACACGTGAAGTAGTAGTTAACCATGCTTAATTTGATACTCTTCACAAATGTATCAGCACAGTACTAAGTCCATCACTTAAAGAGTGCATATATCACACCCACCGTACAGAGAAACGCAGGATACGCCTTCACAGGAACTTTCTTACTGAAAGATCTAGCCTAAAAGTAAATGGGGTAAGGTGGGAGGGAAAAACAAAACACAAAAAAAGTACTTATCAGAAGGATTTAACATTTCAGATTAAACATCAACTACTATATATAATGCTTAGAGGCAATAAAATGTATTACGAGCATTATCCCTTTTTATTTTGCCATCCTGCAACTGTAATGTTTAATTCCATGAAAGCTGTGTACAAAAGTAGGTACACAAAAGTATGTAAGACTGAGAGAGGCTAGCTAAAATACTTACATGATTTGAGAAATCCTCAAGACTACATACTATAAACCCAGGTAAATTAGCATCCCTTGTTCCAACAAAGTCCCAAGTTACATCTGGTTTAGTAAATATAGTTTAACTTTTTTTTTTTTTTCCCAACAGACAGAAATGATGGAAAACCAGAAATACATTTTTCTGAGTGCATCTTTTTGGTTCAATGTTGCCATCAGTCCCAGGAGTCCAGTTGTAAATACTTTGGTTAAATTTCTGAGACATTGAAATGATCTCAGTATCTACATACAAAAATCTAAAGCATGGCTGCATCAAATCTGCAATTTAAACTCATATTCAACTCAGTATATCTAACAGAGCTGAAAAAGTCTTCCTGTAATGCCTGTCTATAAAAACAAAATCCCTCCTTGTTTTGCCTTTTCTTTCAGGCTAAAACAAACTAACTCTATAAATACTGATAAGAATGTGTGAGTTTGTTAAGTTTAGTTTTTCACAGAACTTTCCAGACAACTGAGAAAATGAGCCTGAAACTTTAGGAGGAAAAAAATAATCAATCTTTTCAGGAGACAAATTATTTTAAAACTCTGAGATATAACAACATATGTGTGTGTATCTATTTCTAAAACAGAAAAATGTTCTTCCCTGATCTAATGCTCTGCCCTTCTATTATTAATAGCAAGATGAAAAAATAAAGTAGCCTTGTTTGACTTTTGTAACCCAGAATGGGTCACATGTCATTTAGAAAGCATTTTATCTCCTTTGGTAAGCTAAGCCCCATGATGATGTAGCACAACTGAGACAAATGCAGAAAGCCAAAAGGGAGAGACCCTTTTCAACAAGAGGAATCAGGGAAGAGGTGCTGAGAGAGAGAGAGAGAGAGAGAGAGAATGAGTAAATGCACTTGTAGGCTTTCAGAGGGAACGCTCTGGGGGACTGACAGAACGTTTGTTATAAGCTTTGATGCTGATAAAAGACACAATTCCTAAGGAAAACTGCAACCTTCGTTATCGTATTTTGCCACCTGCTGGTCAGCAGCTGCAGTGTCAGGAAGACCTGACCATACTCCAGAAACTTTTCTGCCAAGATCAAGGGCCACATGACTACAACATGTTTCATGTAACGTGGCTGAGACTCCATTCAGCATTTATGTGTCTTCTTGCTGTGAAATGGGGGTGGTACCTGTTACCCTCATCCTCTAAAATACATGGTTTGTGTAACATATGCTGAGATTGCTGAAACCTCTCTACAGCTTTAAAGTTTACCCTACCCTGTATTCCCAACTAAAACAAAGGGTAAGTGGCTGGAAAGACCTTCAGGCAAAGCAAAATGGTAATTTTATAGAGCAGAACAGATGCATTTAAAGGCACCAGCCCATTAGATTCACCTAAAGTCCAGGAAACACTGCCAGCAAAAGCCCATTTCGTCCATTAGGGCAGAAAGTATCCTTGTCCCTGCATTAGCAAAGACCATCTGATTATGAAGGAGGCAAACACCCTGTTACTGCTGCCAGTTATGGCCAGTTCAAGTGGTTTGAACACTCTAGAGCTCCTGCACTGTCAACTATTCACTGATGATGGAGACTAGAAGCAAGTATTCAGAGAGGAATTTTTTTTTTCATTTAATTAAGATGATACAACCCCATCCATTAAAAAAATACAAAGTGGGGAGAAAAAGGGAGGAGTGCCAGGATCAACATTCAGTTGAATAAAAAGCTAATGCTGCCCTAATGTGGTTTCTTTGTGTTTATACTTTTCTCTTTAGTCTCCAATTACATGATCACATTGCATATTTTCCACAGGACCCTCCTAGTGCATAACATGGGCAGGGCTCTAGGAATGAAGTGGGAAGAAAGGAGGCCTGTTCCCTTCAGAAGTTGGTAGGCTCGTGTTGGGAGCCAGGGGACCAATGCACTATGAATTATCAAATTATCTGAAAGCTTCTGAAGAACCAAATTCTCTTCCTGCTTCTGTCCCAAAGTTTCTATACAATACCTGCAACCAAATTTTAAATATGTGGACTATAAATACATAGTACTCATTTTCCATGCCTCCCATCCCTGATATGAGGCATTTCAGGCCATGCATTTGGCATTTTTCTAAGCCAAAATTGCTAAGTCAATGGGTTTTATACACTGTACATTACGGGTTGAAGGGTGGAGAATAAAAAAAATAAGAAAAAATTAAAATACTTCAGCATGAACAAAGATAATTGATAGTCTTGATGTTGTACTTTGTCTCTGTTCCCTGCTTCTAAATAGAATAAACAGGTTTTTGTGTGTGTGACCACAAAAACTGAGACATCAGGTTAAACAACATGAACAGGAATGTCTTAAATGCAAATTATAATTAGTGTATGAAAAATAAAGCCAAAGGGTACACAGAATCATAGAATGGTTTGGGTTGGAAGGGATCATTTGGCTCCAACCCTCCTGCCAAGGAGGCAGGGACACTTCCCAGTAGACCAGGTTGCTCAAAGCCTCCTCCAACCTGCCCTTGGACACTTTCAGGGATGGGGCATCCACAGCTTCTCTGGGCAACCTGTTCCAGTGCCTCACCACCCTCACAGTAAAGAATTTCTTCCTAATCTCTAATCAAAACCTGCTGTCTTTCAGTTTAAAGCCATTACTCCTTGTCCTAAATGTCCTTGTAAAAAGTCCCTCTCTGGCTTTCTTGTAGGCCCCCTTAAGGTACTGGAGAGCTGTTAAAACATACACACATAATTAACATAAAATAAAACCATTAATCAGCTCAGTAGGCACTGACTGAACAAACCAGGGATGCTGCATTTGACCTTCAGAAAAAAGATGAAGGGCTGTCCTATTTCTATTGCACAAGACACTGTGATCACAGGTGATGCTGTAACTGAGGATTACATTAATGGTGCAAAGGCAGAGATAAATTTGGCATTTCTTTACCCTGAAGTGGTATCTTTCCAGACTACCTTGATGGGAAGCACTGGGTGCAATACTCAAAGTGTACATGTACTTGTAGATATAAGAAACTCTTTACAGTGTTTTCTTTTCCAGATAGAGGCAGCCAAAGCATTGCCAATAAATAAAATAAAACATTCTGCTTTTGTACTATGCACTAGCAAGCATCTCAGAACATAGCTAGAATAAAAGAATGAAAGAAAAAAGAGTGGGACTGCAGTTCTTCAGGGCCCGTCATCCACTCTTTCAACCAAACAGACTTTCCTAATTGACTTGGCTGCATGCCAGAAAGAAAGAAACAGAAAGCACCTTTCCCAACAGAGCTTTGGGCATGGCTGGTCATGTTAGGGAGTGAATCCCCCCTCCCACACACACAAACCAGCAGTTCAAGGCACCACGCTCTGTTCTCCTGGCAGCCATTCAACTGTGCTGTGAAATACCATATGCAGATGTGCTTTCTATGGTGCTGATCCCATGCCAGCACAGAGCTGCATTTATAAAAGCCTGCTTAAAGTTTCTCTTCCAGTAATAATTCTTTTAGGCAGCATTTATATCTATGAAATTGGACCTGGCTGTGAGTAAACTGTCTCTTGTACATGAAGATAATATTCATACAGAAGTAGTTGTAATATTTGAATCTGTTGGGTGGTGGGATTTTTTTAATGTAAACTCTCAAAATAATAAAAGGCAAAATATTTGAAATTAGTATGCAGCTTTAAGTCTTCTAACAACAGAAGCCTTGTGAAGTCTAGCACCAGTTATGTTTATTTAGATAAATTAAAGGAAAGGAATCTCACATGTTCTAGATGAATATGGGCCTGGCTGGCGATGTCGTAAATTACTTCTCTCACATTTTTCTCTTGCTTGCCTCTTATGAAATCCTCTTGTGAAACTCCATGCTAGACATAGGAAGGAAAACCAAAATCAAAAAAAGAGAAAAAACCCTCTATAAATATCAAGTTTCCATTTTTGCTTCTCAAAAACCTGTCCCAGCAACGAAGCTGAGGACTAAAGACTAAAACAGCCTAAATGTTCTACCAGTGCTCTCTCCTTTTTTAAATTCCCTTTCTTTTGTCAGTCACTTGGAAAAAAATTCAAGGGAACAAAGAGAACAGTTGGTACAGACTCTCTGCATAAGTTTGTTTCCTAAAATTTTGTGGTCAGTAAGATTAACAGTCAGATTTTAAAGTTTGGGGGATTTAGAACAGTTTAGATACCTAATTTTTAAAGCCATAATCCAAGAATTGATATTAAGCAGAAGAAAGCCAGTAACAGCTAACACAGAAGCCATGCTGGCTTTTGAGTCTTGGGATTGGTGTGCACACCTCAGGCTTGCAAACAAACCAAACAAACAACCCCCAACCCTCAAAACACCAAACAAAGCCATCTCCAAAAAACAACCAACCAACCAAGGAAACCCAGAACCACTGCAAAAGAACCCTTCCAAACCCCCAAAACTGCAAACTTTTTCTTTGACCATAGTGACCAATGTTAAGACAGAATTTGGCACATTCAGAGTTGCACCAGTTGCCCACTCCTCTCAAGAACACTCAGGCATGTGGAGCTGTGTGAAGGTGGGCAGAAAGGCTTCACAGGAGGTACAGACTCAGGAGGACTCTGCAGTTCTTGCCAGCAGCTGAAATGCTTACAAGATTGTCTGCACAGAAGGGACACAAGCTGTTTTTACAGTTTCACTGCTGAACACCTTCCATGGCAAGGAATGACTGAATTTTCAGGCTACATTTGAAAAGCTGAAAACTTGGAAGGTCTCCCATAACACACAGTCCCAGAAGGGCTGAAAGGAGAGTGCAATTCCTTTCTGCAGTCTTATAACCCTGACCTATATTAGCATCTACATTTTTTGCAGCTACCTACATTACTAAACTTCCAATCTAAACTTTTAATTGTCTTGAAATTATATTCAGAAAATACTAACACAATCACCTCAGGCACCACCATAATTGCATATATTTTGGTTAAGTTGAAAAAGAACAGCATTAACATTTAAAAATAAAGAATGGAAATGAAAGACTAACAGCTGAGATGCCTACAGATTAATCCATGGAATATTAATGAAAAATTCTGAGTTTTAATTCCATTTTACCTAAACTGCAAGATCAGCTTAATTCCAATGCAAATTTGGTGTACTATACCACTAGTTTAAATTAGAGGACTATACCATCTCCTACAGAAATGTATGGAATATAGGCCTATAACTGTCAAATGTGGAACAAAAAAAAAAACATAAACCACCAGCATATTATGAAAAGGTAAAAAAGAGAAGCACATGAAAATTGTTCAGAAGTAAAACTTCTCACAATGCTTCCCTTATGGTGATAGGAAAAGAAAAAAAAAAGAAAAAACCCACACCCAACCCCAAAACACAAAACCCAGGCCCCATCCCATACATTCACTTTTATACATTAATGGAAAAATTCCTGAAACCTCAAGTACTACTACATTTAATAATAACAAACAAACAAATCCCAAAGAGAAATCTAGAGTTTCTTGAAGGTCACTCCTCTCCCCTCCCAAAAGATATAAAACCCTGACAACAGCATATTAGTAGGCCACAGCAGAAAGAGTAAAAATAAAGAAAAAATATACTGTTTCTTTCTGCCATAAAAAAATTATGATATAAATTCTCAACCTTGAGACACACAGTTAGAAACACTACACTGTTAAATTCCAGACTGTTTGCTCCTCTTACCAACATACAAATGTCCATGGGAAGAAAGACCTTTCTTCTCGTACAATGATACGGAGTTGCCCTTAAACAGGTAACTATGCCCTGTGCCTTCCCAATGTGACTGGCTGCATGGTCAGCATGGATGTCCCTCACACCTGAAACGCAAAACAGTATGTTCAGAAACAGGCAGTCAGGCTTTTGGAGGGGTATGGTCCTCTCTGGTGCAGACCACAGTCACACTTCAGGAAAGCTACGTGCACTGGTCCACGACAGAACCGTCCATGTGCACAAACTGCCTTGAGATCTCATCTCAGAGGTGTGAAACAGCAGGAAAATTCAGTCATTTCCACCTTCTGGAGCAAGATGCCTCTTGTTGCAGTATCTGCAAAGGGCATACTTAGCAGAGCAGCACCTATTCAGATATAACACACTGCTACACAAACTCATTTTCAGTAGCATATCCTCTAACAGTATTCCAAGAACTGCTTTTCCTGCCAGAAAAAGTCATTCAAGTGTGAGATTCCTTACAAGTATTAATGCTTACAGTGTGGTTTCATGATTAGCTGCAGCTGATTCATCAGTGTTGTGAGGCCAAAGAGAATGATCCTATGCTTCAACCCCCAAAACCCATATTTCTGCCCCCTCCCTTGTGCTGTCAGGAGCAATGAGACAAACTGCATCAGATCACCAAAACAATGGAAAACTAATGTTAGTTACTGCACAGTCACACAACTGTCAGAACTGAAAGAGGGAAATGAGTGGGGCAGAGCAGCACCCCTGCTCTTCATGGCAAGACCATACAACCTTGGCTTACACAGATTACAAAGCTAAGCCAGGATAAAATGAAAATTTAAATTAATATTTATAAAAACTCTTAACAGAAGCAGCATTCTACAAAGAAAGAAATGAGGATACAGCAATTACAGATCAATGAACCTAACTGACATCTGGAAATTACACTGCAGGTACCAGATTCACTGCAGAAGCCTGTCTGGGTCTTCAGTGGGTCTCAGAAGCCTCTGTGAAAGAGTCTGGCTCTACCCAGACTACAGGGACTGATTTTTGCAACGGCAGCAGAAACCAAAGTGTGGCCTGGAGGAGTCAGTGAATATAATTTACTAACTACTCAGGCAATTATTTAGTGAGCATAAATATTAATATTTTTAAATGACAGGAGCTGAGAAGAGTACCAGGACTTTGGACAACACAATTACAGGTCAAAATGAGTGTGACAAAAGAACAACTTGAAATCAGCAAGAACAAAACAGCACTAGTACTAGGAGAGATACACAGTAACTGGAGATTGGTCAGGAATAAGGAGTCTAAAAAGCACAAGAAATTTAACAAACATGACCTGAATGAAAACAGGTTCACCTAGTCTAGAAAACACTGCTGATGGGCAACACCAAGAAAGGGGCTGTATTTGATTCATTTCTCCATTTGTGGGGGAAAAAAAATCACAGTGAATGAAAATATGCAGTGAAGGAGACTTTTGCTTAGATATTTAGCTACATTTGTATATTTAAGAGAAGTTAAACATGACAACAGAACACTTTGGATATCCAGAGTCTCCATACAGAAATTCAAAACCAGTTTTATCTGATTTGTACAAGGAGTGAGTGATCCAAGCATGACTGAAGTTATTCAGGATTTCTCAGGATGGAAGACATTGGCATTTCTCATACTCCTACATTCTTCAGTAAGAGGTTCAGAAAGACACAACATTTCACTGATTTTCTACTGAGGAAGCAAACATTAGATGTTAAGAAATAAGTTCTTCAATTCTTCCAAAGAAGAATGTGCTCACTATCTCCCTCGTTATACTTCTATTTTAACATCATTATTTGCCTTTCATCAGATTAGTCTGATAAGCAAGAAGAAAATATTGCTTCTAAAATACTAAACATTACTAAACAATAATAATAATTATTATTATTATTACCTTTTTTTTACATCTGAGCTCATACAGCGAATACTTCCATAATGCAAGAGACATCTACATGGAAATTACCCTTTTCTCCACTACAGATGGACAGCTCTTTCCCAGTCTGGGGTTCTTACATTAGACATGACACAGACAGTAACTCTTGATCACAAGGATCACCTTTGTTGCATATTTTTCTAAAGATTCAATTATTGATAGTTAACTTACTTCTAGGAAGAGGAGGGGATTCAGACCCTAATTTACAGTATCACCAAAGGAAGTTTATAGGTTGGAAGTTGGCTGTTTCAAGATTATCAGTGTCCACCACTGCAATACACAACAACAGCTGCAGGATACCTACAGCACTTTGTATTCTGTCTAGTAGGACAAGCAAAATACAGTGAAGGTATTTACCACATTCTGTAAGAGGAGCAAGAACAGAGAAAACAAAGCAATAAAGAACAGCAGGAAACTGCACATCAGTGAGCTCTGCATGAGCAGCTTCCAAGGAAAGCACATGGTTCTAAGACAGCTGCAGTAGAATTCCAGATTCATGGGTCAGCATTCAACAGGTATCTGAAGTTCCACCTAGGACGACTTTTACTGAAATTAAACTCCAGTGGAAGAAGAAAGGGCTTTTTGAAATATCAGTAAATATTGTATTTGCACTAATGAGTCATCAGCAAAACCCAGAAAGGAGGAAACACCTACCCAGTGTTTCCAAGGTGAGGTACAAGAGAGCGCTCTGAGTGTTCTCAGAGTACGTCTCAAGCTCCTGCATGTTCCGGTATGTCCTGTCATCCAAATTCTTCTCCTGGGATATAAACACAGCTTCAGTAGGACACAAACATAACTGCTGCTTGTACAGGCTTATTACTACAGTCCTGTCAACCCAGTGCACTACCAGAAAGAAAAAAAAAGGACAAAACTGAGAGACAGAGAGAGTATCAACTCAGATGGAAGCAGTCATTAAAGCAAATCTAACAAATAACTATGCTCAACTGCAGGCAAGTCTGCTCACAGGAGCAAACACAACTTTCTGCAATAATATGAAATCAGAATTCTCCATTAAAAAAAGACAGACAAAACAAAACATCATATGGTGTTCTTACATTATAGGGTTGTCAATTTTAATATTTAATTTGCATTAGAAGCAGAGAGAAATTTAGACAAATAGGAATGTATTTTTTTAAAAAACATAAAATAAATCTATGATATGCACACAAGTTTTGAAGTCATGTAAACAACCATAGATTCATAGAATCATACAGTGGTTTGGGTTGGAAGGGACTTTAAAGATCATCTAGCTCCAACTTCCCTGCCATGGACATGGAAACCTTCTACCAGAGCAGGTTGCTCAGAGGACCATCCAACCTCTGAACACCTTACAGATGGCCCACAACCTCTCTGGGCAACCTGTTCCAGTGCCTCACCATCCTCCCAGGAAACAATTTCTTTCTCAGATCTAACCAAAACCTACCCTTCTTCACCTCAAGGCCATTTCTCCTTGTCCTATCATTACACAAAAGTCCTTATCAAAACTCCCTCTCCAGCTCTTGTAAGCCCCTTCTAGGTACTGGAAGGTGTTCTAAGGTCTCCCCAGACCCTTCTCTTCTCCAGGATCAACAGCCCCAAATCCTAAGAGAGGTATTCCAGCCCTCTAAACAACTTAGTGGTGCTGATAAATAATACACTCAAAATTGTAAAATACACTCACAAATACAACATCCTCCAGCATTCCTCCCATCCTAGTGGTTTCTGTGGTTGAAACATACCACTCTTAAGACTAAAAAAAGTCTTAACATTATGAACCTCTGCAAGTAACTGACCATGGATTTGCTCAATTTGTAGCTTCACAAGACACTAACTTTAGCAGCAAAATTAGCTTAGGAGATTCCTGCACTCTGCTTTTCACTCTTGTCCTTGGGTCAGAGTTTGTAGCAACCTCACTGTACAAGTGGTATTTTTAATCTTGTTTTTTCCCCAGAAAAAAAAAAAAGGGACTGTTTTAAACTTCATGTGATTTGAATGCTCCAACTTACACCACTGCTTGGAAAAAACTTTACAACCAGGATAATTAGTACTAGCACGAAAGTGTGGCAGAAGGGTTCAGATAAGTCATTTAATTTTTGAGATTTTATATCCACATGAACTCAAAAACTACACCAATTTAAGACAAAAATAAATAAAGGATTCTATTAGCCATTTTGGCAGAAAGAACAGAAACTGAAGAGTAGCATCAAGGGAGAATAAAGAGATATAGCAGTATCATTTTTAAAGAAAAATACTACTGTCTGGAAAAGATTAATTGCATAAGCTTTTGTTTTACACACAAACATATAAAAGTAAGGAAAAGAAAACCTAAATATGACTAAAGCCATAATCAGACTCTGAAGGGTAAATACTTACTCTTTCATCTATGATCTTCATGAACCACATTTTAGTCAAGTTATGCCTCTTGACAGCCTGAAAATTATCAAATAAAACCTCCATGTTAATGTATACAAAGTGATGGTAGTACTGGATTCTGAAGGCTGAAATACATTTTAGATATTTAATACAAGAATTGTATTCACTGCATTAAATAGAAGTGGCATGTAAGTGGAAAATCTTCTTCAAATAAAAAATTTTCAACTGGCATTTACTGCAAGTTGCTTCACACAGAAAATGAAATACCAGACATCAAGCCAGCTAACTAAAAGCATTTCTTTGAAAATGTTTTTGAAATTAATTTATTCTTGGAGTCATATGTTCCCACAAAATATTTGCATATAACTATGTTCACTTTCCAAAAAGAACAGAGCTTCCTCCAGAGTCCAGCAATAAAAATATTTCCCCCCTAACTTCTCAAGAAAATGTCAGCACAACACACCAATACGTAAAGACAGAATGCTACCAAAGCAATATAATGAATATTATGGGTTTGTTTAAAAAAATATCTCACAGCATCTCATATTCATGCATTCTTCTTTTGGTTCTTGTCTTATACTTGACTTCCTTCCTCTGCCACTTCACTCTATCAGATTACCTTCAATCTTCTTAATTATACACTTGGAATTTTTCAGAACATGTTGTCAGAAAGGCTACAACCACATAGAAAAACATCTAGAAACAACATCTATGGAGCAGATTTCTCACAATTTAGTCTTTATAGCTCACTTTCAACTTCTTCTTTACATACATCAGATTAATAAATATTTTTTCAAGGTTTGACAAGACCAGATCTCGTTGATTCAATAAATTTGGCTTGAGACAGTACTCAGTATATGAAAAGGCAAATTTTAAGTCATAACTACAAATGTTGGTTTTGCTCCTCACCTGTTTACCTCCAGTATCATTTTGTAAATTAAATGCTTGAAATACTAACAGGTCAACACTTAAAGGACCAAACTCAACTATGCTAAATTACCCAATTTGTACATTGCATACATTTTGAGTAACCTTCATTCAAACACATGTCCTCATTTCTCCAAAGTTTTAAAAATTGGCTTCTTCCACAGAAAGGCCTCACTTTTCATATGTTCAAAATGGACAGAAAAGTAAGATCAAGCATCATACAGTTGCTGTGTAAGTTTATATTAAAGTCACCAAGAGCTGAGCCATTAATAATGTTAGAAATACTATTAAAGGCTATTTATCTACTTTACTAGTGCATAAAAATTTGGAACCCAAATGCAAGCATTCTGGGATATATAAAACATCAGAACACATTTAATATCATAAATTAAATTTATTCTGTGAAATCAAATTGTCCTCATATAAACTCAACAGCAACAAAGGAATATACACAGAATATGCTATGCAAGGACATGCTAATTCTATTAACACCTCTGCAATACTTTTGAGTTCAGGTGTCTTTCCAAATCCTTTTTTCTAAGAATTGCAATGACATTCTTGGACATTTGTGAAGTCCTAGGCTTCAAACAGGTCACTCTTGGGGTATTTGCTGAAATATGGAAATAAAATCCCATCTTGACTGCAAAGGTCACCAAGTCACATTGAACTGTTAATTCACTCTAGTGGTCTGCAGTGCTCAGAGCTATCAGAGCTCCTAAAAATACTTTCTGAATTATTTTTTCATCATCTTATTTTGCAAGCACTTCTGTTTGGATTGTATTATATTGGTCTTCCTTTATAGGAATCACACATGAGGTGAAATCTCACCAAAGACAATTCTTCTTCCATTTCAAAACCAATTTTCTGTTTTGTGAGAAAGGAGTACAACTGGCAGTATTAGCTACGGGAAAGGGTTGCAACTGGTATCCCAGTATCTGAATGACACATATCTGGATACTGTACTGGGTTTGGCTGGTAGAGAGTTAATTTTCTTTACAGCACTTTTATGGGGCTGTGTTCTGGATTTGTGCTGGAAACAGTGTTGTTGGTTAGAACAGATACAACACAGCACACACAAAACACTGACACTACTCCCCACAGTAACCTTAAAGCCAATTTTAGGACGAGAAATGGTATTTTACCCTCCACAGTTCTGTAGCAACGGGCTGATGTGGTGGGTTATCACCATATATGTCTTCCACAGTGTCCCTCCAGAACTGCATCCGCATCAAACCTGTTGTCTTCTGAGTTATGGAGTCCTTAATCTGGAAAGGACACATCTGCAGTGAAATTCAGGGTCTGTAACACACTTGGTCTATCTATGCTGAAAAGACAGACACGGGACACTGTCAAACTCAGCAGTGACAGGGCTCAGCTCTGAATTGACATTTCTCCTCATAAAGCTTAGGAACACCACATAGAGTAAACATGAAATCTTCACCACAACCTGATTTAAAAACCCACTGAGATTAAGTGCTGGGCAACCCTCACCTTAGCTTTTCTTCCCTGAAAGAAAAACAGCAGTGGTGACAGCAGTGAGGGAGGGCACACCACGGGCTGCCAGAAGCACAGCCTACAGAAGCAGCTCAGGGGTTTTGCCTGGTCAGCTCATTTCCTGGATCACTCCTTCCTGCCAAGAGTTGCCAACTGTCCTGGTTGCACTGGCAGTTTCTGGCCACCTCACAAGAGGAAGAGACTGCAGCCACTCCTCTCCCATAACTCTCCAACAACAAACTTCCCTCCTCTCCTGGCAGCCTTTTCATCACCATGCTTCTGCCAACAAAGACTTGATCCCAGTTACAGCATCCCACTTTTTGACTGACCTTCTACAGCTAGGATTTAGCTGCACTTTACCCACTCACTGCATGTGAAGCCAGGATTTAGATGCAATCACATAACAGTATCAAGAACCACTGCCTGTTTGTTATAATTCAATTTTAAAATGCATGAAGAAAAAAGTCAGAGAAATTATACACATAAACAATATAATAGAGGTGGGCTGGGTACTTTCCACAAGCCATTCAAAACTGGAGGTTTGTACTGCACCATTTATTCATTGCCCTTGACAGTATAGAAGCTAATCTTGGCAAAACACCACCTACTACAGAAAGAGTACTTACAAGTGTAATTTAGAGTATCAAAGTTGTTATTTTAAATTTACAGAGTTGACAAATGTATTTTAATACCTGCCTGAGCCAGTTCCACATTGAAGGCTCTCAAGGCAAAAACAGAGGTTCGAGATTCCGCAGGCAGCAGCAGAGAACACAGAAACCCTTCATAGTCACGCTTCCTACAAAAGAACCAAAATTCACATTTGTTATTTATAGCTCTAAGTCAACTGGATGTGCTATTCCTTAGCACTGAACTCCTGAAGGAGCAGCAGTTATAGCTCAAAACTGTGACTTTGCAAAAGTAGCAGCTTTTAGGCTTTTTTTAAAATAAGACCCTCTCCAAGATTAGAGGGCAGGCTGTCTGAACTCCCAGTGCACCTCTGAAATCCCCACCTGAAGATACCTGACTGTAGGCATGAAGCAAGGCTGTGGCAGAACTGCAAACAGAATCCACATTGTCTCACTTGAGATTTCTGTTCCAAACGTGAAACCACATTTCTTTAAAAGATTGTGCTTTGGAGCTTGGCAAAGAGTGCTTGCTTAACCATTAAGTTTTTGTTTACTGGCAACTATATTCAAAGCATAAAACCTCCAGGAGTTGGCAGTTTTGCTGCAGGTAACTTGTTGCCAACCCGGAGTGATGTGCCTTGGTTTGGCCACGTGGGTGTGCCACGAAATTAAAAACAACACAGTGCTCAGAATCATAAACTACAAAATCACTCTGGCTACACAAAAACACCTGACCACCTCTGAGAAGCTGAACTGCTTGTTTTGAACAACATTTTTGTGTGCTTTCTGATAAGCCTGAAACCTGATTCTTCCTTGGAACAAGAGAACTCTCAAGTTTGGCCTGGAGAGTGGAGAAGCAGGTTGTCAAGGAAAACACATGTACTCATTTTCATTAAGTTTGCTGTTCTTGCATGTACTCATATTTCTTTTGAATATGATCTTAAAATAGCAGCCAAACCAAACCCAAGGGTTTCAAGGGTTGCTACTTTTAGCATCAAACAAAAAGGAAGTGAAGAGGTGCTTAACCCTACAGTACACAGCAGCTGAAAAGTAGCAAATCCTTACTTTCCACCGCTGTTGTCAAACTCTTTTAGCGCTTGATGCAAATCCAGAAATATCAACCCAAAAAAGTTAAATTTTTGCGTTTTAGTAGGCTTTAAAGGATACTTTCATATTACAGGACAGATGCATTAAACCTCACTCAGTAAAGACACTTTCTGAGAAGTATTATCAGCTCAAAACCCAGTATTTTTTTCAAGATTAACTGTAGAAATAGCCAGGACTGCCCACTCTTGCCCACCCTGAAAGGTTTACAGCCACATTCCCCAGTTCCAGTCTGTCTGTGCTGTTCACACAATACAGACCCACCTCTACTTTCAGAAAGCAAACAAAGAAATGTGTTACACAAAGTACACAGCAACACAATAGAGAAAATTGATTTCCCTCTACTAATTGGTGTTGACATGGTCGGGTTTTGGTTGGTTTGGTTTGGTGTTTTTTTCCAGTTATTACAAGCTTAAAAATTTAGTGTAGCGAATGCATTAAGCCTCAGTAAAATAAAATTGATATTGCTATAGTTCATGTTCCACCCCAACCCTCTTCATGTATCAGTGTAAGGAATGAAGAAAGGAGGGTACTGAGTGTTTTCATAGTTTTCAAATAAGCATAAGCTTATATATGAACCCACAGACAGAAGAAAAAATAGTAATGGCCATTACTGGACTGTCCATATAATAAATTTATAATAAAGCTATCAATCCACAAGCTTGTCTTTGACAGCAAGCATCACAGACAGTAAGAAACATAAAACATACCTATAAGGGAAATATATTTTTAGTTAAACAGCTTGACGTGAATTTAGTTGTTTAACAGAAAAAGGATAAACAGAAAGAGCATCTCCCATACTGCAAAAACAGATATACATTATTAAAGCATAACTCCATTGTACTTCCAAATGTGTTGGAGAGTCAAATTCAGAACTAGGGAGTTGCTGACACTTGCACAGCATAACTCAGTTGTACTTCCTAATGTGCTGGGAGACTCAAATTCAGAACTAGGGAGTTGCTGACACTTGCATAGCCCCAAGTGTTTTATTTCTGTTTGAATAATAATTCCTTCCACTTATTTTTTATAGTTACTTCCATGCAATATTTAAGCTACTGGGAACAGCAGCTTCAGTTAAATGATGCAAAAAGCATAACTACCTTTCATTTTATTATTTTGAATGCTTGTGTATTTTTCGAATTAAGTCCTCTCATCATTTAACAAAAATACAAATAAAAAAAGTTTTAATTCAACCATCTAACTATTCTGTTCACAGATGCCTGTTACTAGAAACATTTTACCTGCAGATGTTAACTTTACCTGTATATTGGCTGTGCACACAGCCTCTGGTCTCCTGAGTATCAGGGAAACAAATCCTCGGTAGAGTAACTAGAAAAAGAAAGCTGCATTCTGAAAATCATGAAAAATGCAACGTGGCTGTGCACTCTGTGCACCTGTACAGGTCAGTTGCTTGGTGTTGCACTGAACACTTAAGATTGTCCTATTTCTTTCCCTTGTTTTTCCTACCTCAGACATCACTGCACACCTTCCTGTCTTTTACAGGCACGAGTTGGGAGCAGATAATCTCATTCCATTCTTTCTATACACACATGGAACCCTTCTCCCAGCTTTTGTCAGCCATCTGGAACAACAGTATCCAAAGGGAAATTATCTAGGTCTTTACTAAGAGACTTGTTTAACATCTTACTTTACGAAGAACTGTACGAAGAACTGAACTCCTGGGAACTACAAAGCAGCCAAGGGGCTCTACATCTTGTTTGCAGCCCAGAATCAAAAAGGAAATGTGGCCTGACCTGGAAGTGTCTGAGCTGCACTCCTGCTCCTCTTGGAGCATTTTGGATTTGACAAAAAAAAGATGTTTTGGAAACAGAGCCTTCCTCCTGCGTTCAGGACAGAGAAGGTACTGAGCTGCTCCAGCTGTCAGATGTCCTCTGCTTTGGCCCATTTTTCCAAAAAGCACTCAGGAAGCATTGCAATTTCTCAGTAGCCAAGATCTGAAAACACCCATTGTTTTTAAACATCCACTTCGGTGATTTCGCTCTCCAAAAAACCGGTACAAGAGAACAGAAACGTTTAATACTTCTGAAAAACGGGGCCATGAAGGGGCGGGAGGGGAGGGTATTGCCGTGGGAGGCTGCCCAGGAAGGTCGTGGAGCGTCCCTCTCGGGAGACATTCAACACCCACCGGGACACGTTCTAGGTGACCCTGCNGGCAGGGGGCGCCCGCGGCCGGGACGCTGTGGGGGCGCGCGGGCCTTTGTGCGCTGCGAATGGCGGCGGCACGGGCAGCCCGCGCCTCAGCTCCAGCGCCTCCTCAGGCCGGTCCCTCCGCTCCCCGAGAAACACAGCGGCTGCAAAGCGGCCCGGCGCATAAGGAGCTCGGGGCGCTGGTCGGCAGCTGGCTGAACAGGGGCCAGCGTGTGTCCAGGTGGCCAAGGAGGCCGGTGGCATCCTGGCCTGTATCAGCAGTGGTGTGGCCAGCAGGAGCGGGGTAGTGAGTGAACTCGGTACTGCCGAGGCAACACCTCGAGTGCTGTGGCCAATTCTGGGCCCCTCGCTACAAAAAAGACATTGAGGTGCTGGAGCGTGTCCAGAGAAGGGCAATGGAGCTGGGGAAGGGTCTGGATGGAGCACAAGTCTGTGAGGAGCAGCTGAGGGAACTGAAGGTGTTTACTCTGGAAAAAATGAGNNCGGGACACGTTCTAAGTGACCCTGCCTGGGGGGGGGGACAGGGCTGGATGATCTCCAGAGGTCCCTTCCAACACAAATTAATCTGGATGATTCTGTATGCACCTTCAATCATCCACGCGGCCTAACCACGCGCCCGGTTTCCGTGCTCCCGACACGGCGTGGTCTCACCGGCCACACGGGCTGTTTTGGGGCCAGGAGATGCCGTGGGCAGCCGGGGCAATCCCGGTCATTCGTTTCGGTGTGGTGGGAAGCGCTGCCGAGCCCTCCCGGCCGCACTCGCCGCCGCGCTCCNGGGGTAGTGAGTGAACTCGGTACTGCCGAGGCCACACCTCGAGTGCTGTGGCCAATTCTGGGCCCCTCGCTACAAAAAAGACATTGAGGTGCTGGAGCGTGTCCAGAGAAGGGCAATGGAGCTGGGGAAGGGTCTGGATGGAGCACAAGTCTGTGAGGAGCAGCTGAGGGAACTGAAGGTGTTTACTCTGGAAAAAATGAGCCTCAGGGGAACCTTACTGCTCTCTACAAGTGCCTGAGAGGAGGTTGTAGCTAGATGGAGTTTGGCCTCTAGAGTAACAAGTAACACAACAAAATTGGCATAAGCCAATTGGAAACTGGCATAAGCTGTGAAGGAGGAGTCTTAGGCTGGGCATTAGGAAGAATTTCTTCACAGAAAGGGTGATTAGATATTGGAATGGGATGGCCAGAGAAGTGGTGGAGTCACTGTCCATGGAGGTATTTAAGAAAAGTCTGGATAGGGCACTTAGTGCCTTGGTCTAGTTGATGTGGTGTTTGGTCAGATTTGGCTCGATGATCTCAGAGATCTTTTCCAGCCTAATTGAGTCTGTCATTAAGTTGTTAAACCTGGTGCTCAAAAAACTCAAGGAAGTTGAATTGTAAAAGCCTTCCCTGTAGGAGCAGCTGTGGGACTGGGGAAAGCCTTAAGCTGGTGTGTTGCGTGAGGGACAAAGGCAGAACAGTTCTGCCCAGGCAGCAAAACTACCCCCAGGTCTCCATCCTTCATAAAATGTGTTTAAGGTTTGCAGCAGAAGCCCTATTTCCTCCTCTTAGCTGGCAGAGGGGTTCCTTACCATACAGGCTGGCTGGACTTTATCTAGAGACAGAATGGCTCTGTTAGCCACATAGTCACGGACAGAACAGCTGTGCTTCCTCAAAATGTGGCCTATATAAGGATAAGACAGCAGATTCATACAAAAATGCCTTATGCTTAAAAGCAGTTTCATCTTAAAACTACACCAGCCCAACCTATTAGTAACTAGCCCAATCTAGCTCTTGCTAGAAGAGGCACAACAGCACTCTGGCTCTTCTTTCTATCCCCAGCTGTGCCATCCTCTTCCTTGGTGCCAGCTTTGACCTTCATTTTATAGCACAGGGAGTTAAACTAGCAGAGACCCATCCACTGCTCACTTTTGTTTCTGCCAGTTTGGTGCCTTGAATCAGTTCAGTGCAGGGGCAGCTGAGCAAGGGGCTGTGGGCTGGGGAGAGGTGGGGTCTCCTGGGTGGTGGGCAGTAATATATATGTTCATGAGCTTAGCTGCAAAGTGAAGCCATGCAGTAAAAACAGGGAGAGTTTTGAGTGGGCAGTGGTATTCAAGGGACAAGGCATCTATTTGGAAATGAGAGCAAGCCTTTATTTTGTGTCACAGAGAAGAGGAGAAGGAGGTTAGGGATCACACTTAAACAGTATTTATTTTATTGATTAGTGGTCCTTGTGGGTTTACTCTGAGCCTTTCTTCTTCCTTTTTTCTCATGTCTAAAGTTCCCTCTGTCTTGAAACTCTGAACCTTGTTTTAAACCCTTGCTATGCTTTGAGCAGGATTTATTGTTTGTCAGGGCACCCAAAGAAGGTCATTTAGCTTTGGGTGGAGGCTGAAACTGCTGTTGTTTAAGTTTTCAGGGAGAACCCCTAGATAAACGAATCCAGCTCTTTCAGTTGCTGCCAATTCCTGGCAGAAGGGTTACATAAACATACTCTAAACCTCAAGGGTATTATAAATAAATCTTATAAAATATTAACTTTTTTCAGTCTCTGAACAAAAAGGGTGCTAAACTGATTTAAACTCATAGTAAGAAAATAATAAACCGGTTGTTTATATAGAATATTAATCCTGACCTTGTTCTCAGTGTACTGACATTTGTTTCTTATTGTTCTGTACCTTTACTGTTCTTATTAAAGTACTACTTTTTTCTTTAAACAAATATTTCAAGTGTCATGTGTAGTTATTGAAAAGCTTCCTCAAGACTGTATAGATTCTTGTAAGTTAGCTTTTTGTGCTGTCAGCTCAGTGGGGCTAACCATTTGGCTTAATGTTTCAGCAAGTTTTTAAATGAAAATTGAAGCTTTGTAAGAGTCATCCACAAACTTTTTTTTTCCATCTCACTGTGTTAAAAAGCACATTCCATCACCTTTTTCGATATTTCTCTCAGAAGCTGAAAGGTGACTCCTCTCTGATGTGTACTTTAAGTGAATGTTTTGTCCCACTGACTCTTCAGACAGAACTCTGAAATCCTTGGGCAGCACTGCTAGTGACAACAATGGCTGGTTGAGGCAGAGATACTTCAGTTATTACTCTAACCTGGCATTTCTGGGAAAAAAACCAAACCCAAGCTCTGTGCCAAGGAAATACTGATCAGTTATAGCCCACCCTTGTTATAAGAACATCCAGATATTATGTGTCAGCAGAGAAATGAGAAGAAGAGCCCCCCAGCACTCCCACTGGCCAAACAGAGGCTGAAGTTCAGAAGTTGACTTACACTCATGTGCTTGTACCACCACAAGTGTTCATGCAGAGGGGAACAGAGCAGGGAGAGAGAGATCTGCCACAGAATATCCAGTGACTGGAGCTGGGTGTTAACTGGGACAGTCACTGGGATCCCTCATCTCTAGGGAGGAGAGCAGAAATACGAACAATGATCTGACAGGTCTGTTCTCTACACTCCCATGGCCAAGGGTATATTCTCCCTCTCTCTCATTTTCCTTTTCTGAATAATCCTGGATTAATTCCAATATCAGAGTTAAGGAAGAATCTGTGTGTACTAACAATAGTGTTTCCTGTTGAGTTCCATGCCACAGTGAACAGGCATATGCAGTTATTTTTACCTGAACTACTAAAAGTATTCAACAAAAAAATCTTTGTTTAAAGGAGAACACTAAGAAAATGGGTTTAATGGCAGTCATTTCAGTCCTGGCCAAAGAATAATACATTAATGCGTATGTTAATAAACACTGGGCCACTTTAAAACACATTTTCCACATTTTTATGCTTTAAACATCTCAGTCTTCAATTACAAAGTAGATGAAAAGCTGCCATGAAATGGTCCCAAAGAACATTGCAGTGAAGGAGTTTCATCTTTGTTTGCTGCTACATTTTTTATTTCTGGTATGTTTCCGTGTAGATAAATTGCTGGTAAAACCTTTGTTTATTTCTTGTTACTATTGTGCTCTTTCCCTTCCCAGTTTCAAGCACGGGGTGGTGTGCTAAAAGCAGTGGGAGACAAAGGTCTCGGTGATTTATGGAGTGTGAGAGCCACGCAGGCTTCCTTGGCTTTGTGCTCTGGGACTGGGCTGGAGCGAGTGTCCTGCAGAGGGCAAGGAAACAGCAGCTCTTCCTTATGCACTGGCACCTTTGCCAGCCATGGGCATGCACCACTGCAGCCAACAGGAATTGCTGCTCCTCTGGTATTCCCCAGCCTCCTGTGGTGTTACCTGGGATTCAGGTTTACTCCCCTGAGACGAATGGGTCTGTCAAAACACTTTATATAACACCATCAAGTAAAGGCCAGCTACTACCGACTTCTAATTACCTCTGATGGAAGCTGCTTGCAGACTTGTGAGTGAAAGTGTCATGCAACTTGTTGATACCTATCTTTTGTTAGGTTAGTCTCATCTCTTTTCAGAAAGCAGATTAAAATAGGACTTCTACAGAGGGTAGTCCAGAATAAGGAATAGCTTCAGCTAATCAGCTTAGTCCCTCTCCTTGCTGTAGGTTACTGACTGTTTCTGGTCAGGAACCTCTCCACAGCTGTGCCACATTCTTTGAAAACACAAACACGTGAATGCAGAACTTGGGGCCAAATGTTCAAGTGTTTAGTGCGTCTTAACTGCCCAGCTTCCACTTTGGGATCAAAATAAGACCTTCATAATTAATAAACCTTTACTATTAATCTAACAAGTTCCTTCAAAAATCCTGCTCTCTGGGGGACAATGTACTTTCCTTGGAATTTTGTCTCTAGTTTTTTCAACACCTGTCCTAAAACTTCCTACTGCCATGAGAAGAAATTACTTACTTGGCCAGCCTTGCACAGTTTGGTCCCATGTTGTTGTCTGGTGTGACACACTCACAGTATCAAATGCAAATACAGTGAATATTTGAATGGAATTCACAAAGTGTGTGCTTTTAAGATAAAGTAAAGCCAAGTCCTTCTGCTGCTGCTCTGGATGCAAATGTATTTGTAATGAACTCCTGGTTTTGTCTGTATCCCTTATCTTGCACCTGTTATCGTCCTTGTTGTAAAAAGCTTAGGGGTAAGCTTGCCAAATGATACACCCCATCTGTGCTACCTGGATAAACAGTGTTAGCAAGAAACATGCAAACTGAAAAGCCACAAGTTCTTGACAGACAGGTACCAGCACTTTCTCTCTGGCTAGCAAGGACAGGGTCTTTGTGTTCTTTCAACAAGCTGCCAGTCTTTTCTTCGAAATTCTTCTGAAGTTATTGGGAGGGAGATGAGAGAGAGAAAGAGAGGAAGCTGAGGGTGTGCAAACTTCTTCGGGGTATGCAGATGAAGTCAACTGCAAATATAGCAAGGATTTCAGTGGAATTCACCAAGTGAATATTTCTTCACCAGAACCTAAATTGACCTAAATGCTGTGTCTGCTGTGTTGAAGGCAGGTGTATTTGTTGTGGACACTGCTTTTGGTTATATCTCTTTGCTTGGACCCCTGCAAACCAGACTGGCACTCAGGAGGGAAGGTGAGTAATGAGAAACTGCATCACTAGGACTTGTCCCTTACAAGCCTGGAAAGAAGTGACAACAATACAGAATGGTGAGAGAGGCCTCAGGCATTTGGGCAAAGAGGCAACAACAGTAGAGAGAACAACTTGTTCTGGAACCTTATCATGTTCTACCGAGGTCTTCCCTATGTTTTCTTTTTTAGGAACATACAGGAGGGGCCATTATTGAGTAATTAAAGCACAAAATTGGCAACTGGGCTTCTGAAGACCTGTCAGTGAGTTCTGTGGCAACACTTGTACTGTCTGCAATGGTCACCTCGGTCAAGGCTCACACTTCATGGTCCCGGGGCCAGGTCGTTTTAGCTGACTTGCATCTTTAGTGTTCACATCTAAGGGCCTTTTCGGTGCACAGGGCACATCACTGCTGCATATTGATGGGGACACAGGGGGGTATGAGAGCTGTCCCATTTGGGAAGGATCCCCAGGCCTGTGTCCAGCTTTGCTAACTGAGGCAGAGGAGATGAGACCAGGAGCACTTGCTGTGGCTGGATACAGACAGCTCCCTCTCCTACTGTTCTTCCTCTGCCTTGTGCTCCCTCTGCGGGCGTGCTGGGGCTTGTTACTTTTGTGTGTTAGAATGAGGTAAAGGGTAGAACTTGGCATCAGGAGTGATCTGCAAGGGAATTTACCTAATGCCATTTCACCAAAAGAAGAGACAGGATTAGGACCCACATTCCTTTTTTGGCTGCTTGTCTTACGGGGTCTGTATGCAAGAGCAAGGAAGGATCCCTCACCTGATCTGCCCGAGCCTTGTCAGTCAGCAGGGACGGTTCATAAACCGGTTTCCCTGGCAGAGTCCAAGATGACAGCATGTTTTGGCTTCTGGATACATTCCACCAGACACCAGCCAGGAACTTCTGATGTCTTCTGCTGTTTAAAAAATTGGTGGCCTGAGGAGATCCCTTTTCATTATGGTCAGTTCAGCCCAACCTCTGACCTGTCCAAGAACTTTAACCAGGCTCCAAACTCTTGCAGGGTTGAGTGTGCTGCCAGGCAGCTGGACAAAACATTACAGGTTTGCTGGCAGTGCTACAGCAACCCCTGCACCCTTGCTGCCTCCAAGGCCCTTGTAACAGCTTGTAAAAGGGCTCAGAGAAAACTCTCAGTGCAGAACAGACACTCCTAGGGTGTTGCAGACCAGGCAGTGTGCCAGTTGCCAAGGATGAGACAATGCTTTGGGAAGCTCACCTGTAACCAATGACTGGCAGCAACACGTTCAAAACTTGCAGAGCTACAAGGACACAGACAGATTCACTCCACCTTGACTTTTGCTCTCTACATCCTCATGGCAGTCTCCTTCCCTGCTCGTGATATGAAACTTGTCTCTCCTCCTCTCTCCTTCCTACATCACTCATGGCAGGTGTTGGCAGTCCCAGTGAGAACAGGCTGTAGAGTCACCTGCTTAGCAGGAGAATGCCCCAAATCCTGCAGGCTTCTTTTTAAGAAAAGTTTCTTTTTGAAACCCATTGTGCAGGGTTGCCAACCCAACTAACATACCCTTAAATGATCTGACAGTTTTATGCCATGTAGGCCATAAGGAACAATTGTAGGGACAGTACTGCAGAATACAGAGACACCTGCCTAGGCTCCTGAGGCTGTGCAGCATTTGTTCTATTTGTATGCATTTTTAAATGGTTGCTGAGGGAATATGGGGTTTCCTGGGATTGGTTCCTGAGGTGAGTAAGGGATGCTGATGAGCCAGAGGTGCTGTGGTAGCCGGCTGTACCGAGGCAATGCCACATGCAGAAGCAGGATCTTGAGTGTCTTAAGTATTTTTTCTGACAAAAACTTGGGCACTTCCAGCTCCTCAGATCAACAACCTGGGCCTGACTGTTCAGTCAAACTGCTTTCTGCCTAGTCTTTATCTTAGGTAACTATGTCCCCTTCTGAAACTCAGCCTGGTCCCTCAGAGGTCACACAGAGTGCTTCCACCCTGTTGCATTGTTCTGCTCCATCTCACAGTGGGATCCTACTCTTTCAGCCACATGAGCATTCTTACAGGTGGTGTTCTTACTCCTCAAAGAGAATCCCTCCCAGCTCTGCTTGGACAAAGTAATTTGTCAGATCCAGGGGGCCTAGGAGAGGGGACACACTTGGGCAGAAGCCAGGAGGATCTTCTGCAGAGGGCTCAGGGCACAAGCATACATAGGAATTTTGACACTGAAATTTGCAGTGGTAAGTAGAAACAATCACCCTCAAAAGTGTTCCTTATCATCCAACCATAATAACTAGCAGAGTACAGCATTTGCTGGAAAGAATGAGATGCCTAGCTACTGCCCTGCTTTTCACTTCCCCCACATTTTTCTGGTGATGTGGAATCTCAAAGCATTTCTAAAACACCTTTTAGAAATCAACTCTTTTCAAATCCACAAACACTCCAGCACTGAGCATTATAAATGGTCATGCTAATTAAATGCAGCTAAAATAGTGAAAAGAGTTGCAAGGCAGACGAGATCAATGACAAAACACCCTTAGAGAGCACAGAAGGCAGAAAAAGTACTGTAGAAAGGTGATTTATGGTGATTCTCTGGTTGCTGAAGCAGAACAATTATTGAGAATCTTAAGGAGAAAGGAGCTTTAGGTTGGAAGATTGACGACTCAAAACCATGGGGAAGTAATCCTTTCAGCACCAGCATGGCAAAGCCTCGGTTCTGGGAGGCACTAGGTCAGTGTAGGTCAGCACAGGCTCTGGAAATGCTAAGCTGGGGACCTTGTCTGGTTGCTTTCTTACACCACGTTGCCTCCTCCCCACCCCCTCTTTGACAAAGGGAAGCCAGTGAATTTTGGTGTTGTCATTTCACATTCAGCTCCCCTATCTAATTCCTCACCAAAGGCTGCAGCACTAGGCAGCCTGATACAAGGGTAAAATAAATTGCTCCAACATGGTGATTCATACTTTGCCCTAGAGTTAGGAAGTTCTTAAATGTAGGTGGCATTGGGATTTGGCATCTGTAAGGGGTCCTTTTGCCATCTTTTATCCTATATAAGACACTATTACTTTTAACATAAAGACATTTCAAGGTCCATCTTATACAAATACACACTTGTGAGTTACTTTGTGGCCTCCAGTAACTGTGTGAAAAACAAAGCTAGAATAAACTTTTATTCAAAGTGACATTTTTATACTTTCCTATAGAAAGTCGTTCCTGCCCATAGTAAGGGGGTGGAACTAGATAATTTTTAAGGTCTGTTCCAACCCAAGCTGATCTATGATTCTGTGACTATACAATCTGAAAATGTATGCAAAGATTGTGTCTCCATATTCTACACAGTAAGTAATATTCCAGCCTGACCAGTAAGTCCATTGCAACACAAGATGAGAATCAGAAAGAGTCAGCATGTTGATTTTTGGAACTTTTAAATTTCTTTTGGATTAATATAATTACATATTTGAACAATTGTACTGTTATGTTTGGACAGTTACTTTATGACCATCACAGGCTGTAATTAGACATAGTTGTCTCACTTTAAAGATATCATTTTCTTTGTTTCAGGAAGTTTCAGACAGCAATTATTGCAATTGGATGGTGTTTCAATAGCTGGTCTCAAGGAAACTCCTATGATGAGTCACACCATCAGCACAACATGTCAAATGTGGTGTTATAATGTCATGTAACAGCAAATCAGGGTCTTTTGCTAAAGTTTTAATGACAACCGTTCTCAAGTAGTTTAGGTTTTCACAAAGTGTTTCTTATTCACACATAATGATCTGGGTTGCAAAAACACCCTTGGAGGATAAAGCTAATAAAATAAGCAGCTAGTTATTACAACCTTCTTAATTTAATTTTATTGTGTGGAAAATAGCAGTTTTCTTGCCTGAGACTCTGCCGTTGCCTGGTAAGTTTCCACATGGCCCTGCAGCTTTCACATTGCTGCAGTCCAAGGTGTCAATCAGGCAGTTGCTGCACTTCCACTGTTGCCAACCTGTGCACCTCTATGTATTTCACAGGTTGGCTTTATTAAAAAAGCAATGTACAGCTGTAGAGTATTAGTAACCTATCTGGCACCATTTAGATGTAAAGTATCAATCATTAATCTCAAACCTTCACGTGGTGGGTTTGCATTCTCATTTGACTTTCTTGATAGCAAAATAATGTTTGCAAACAAGCAAGCTCCCTTTTTTCTTTGTTTCAGAGATGCATTTCAGAAGCCTCCTGTTGTGTTTCTTTCCCTCAGAGAGCAAAGCAAACCTGCCCAGCTCAGCGAGCCCCTGCATTGCTTTTTGCTCACTATGACTAACACAGTTACACCAGAAAGAGATTTAAAATAATTTTGTTAGCATTTGGAGCATGAGGTTTATCTTCAGCCAGACCTCAGACTGCTTTCCACAGCATTTTGATCACTGAAATACCCTTATATAAGCCTAATTGACACAATTAGAAGAATGACTCCTTGCAGATGTGTGTTGCTGTAGCAACCTGGGGGGAGGGCAGCCAAAGTGCCCTCCATATTTAGCAAAATAATATTAATCATAACAGATAGAAGCACTTTATCCTTTTTGTAAAGCACTTGTTCAGGAGGTAAGTGCCTTAACATGTCACAACAAGGATCACTGTAATGGAGTTTAAATAATTCTATGCCAAGCTAAAATTCTTTCAGTAGTAACCAAAATTACATTGAGACAGAAACATAGTCAAATTTTGCCCAAATCTTCCAGAATATAGGCAGAAGGCTTAGCTGTCCAATGCTTTGATTCCACTGCTGCAGGAACAGTGGAGGAAATAAAACACCAAATGCATCCATGGTGGCAAGAAGAGGCCTGTGTTGCTGAGCTCATCTCGAGTCTTCCTACTGAAGAGCCCGGTAGTTCAGTGGGAGCTCTCTGGGCAGACTCAAAACCCCCTGCCACCACCTGTATGTGAGAGGGCAGTGCCTGTGGATGTGTATAAAGTGTCAGTGCTGCTGGCAGCACAGTGAAAAGGTGGCAGATCCCCTGCTTGCCCTGTGGGAAGAGTGGGAACAACCGCTTGCAGAGTGGATCCAGGTGGTTTGTTCCCGACTCCGACTTGCCTGGCCCAGCAAAACTGCACATCTCATCCCAGCACCACGGTCTCTTTCAAGTGTCAAAGGGACCGTGTGAATCAGCCAAGACTCACGACTTAGGGCTTGTTTTCATGAACTCTTTTGATTTGAAGCCAATGATAAGTATTTTGTCTGGTATGATTGCTCACAGTTATTAATTTAACAGCGTTTTGAATTTTGTCTTTATGTCTTTGCACCTTGAACAGTCACTCTGTGTTGCTATGGAGTACAAGAAAAACCTGAACTCAGCCCTGACTGGGACTGAATAATGGGATTTCCATTTCTAAGAAGAAGAAGCAAGTGACTAGGATGAATAAACAAGCAAGTCTGAAAAAAAACAAACACTCTTCTTGTGGATGATCATGGAAAAGAGAGATGAAAAGTTATCTCAAGAAGTTATCTATACCATCCCACTCTTTACAGACGGATAAATTTTATCTCTGTCATTACTGACTAAGTTTTATCTGATCTCTTTTAAAAAGATTTACAATCCCCAGGCAATCTTGCTTAATGCATCACTAGCCTTATTTTTAGAAAGTTTTTCCTAATGTCTAACCAAAGTCTATTTCTGCTGCAATGGAATGTCTTATTAATCTGCAATATCTTTATTTTTGAGGACTGCTCTCACATTTCTGTTGGGTTTCTCTTCACTAGAGCAAGCACCCCTGTTTCTCCAGTCTTCCCACATCATTTGTGTTTTTCTAGAACTCTGATCATACACATTGCTCTCCTCTGTAGCTTGATGAATGTTTTATCTCTCCCAAGCATGGTGGCCCAAGCCAGGCTTGCTGAGTTCCCGCTGATCTTTGCCAATACTGAGGACAGTGGAAGAATCACTTCATGTATTTTATTGCCTCTATTTATATTTGTACCTCTTAGTATGTAGTTTGCTTTTTTGAAAGAGTATGCAACATCCAGAATATTATATTACTTCAGGGCTACTCCCTACTCATTTTTTGCAGTGGATTATTCTTGACCAGACATAAAATATTGGATTTCCTATTCTTAAATAACCTCTTATTTTTTTTCACCAGCAATCCAGCTATGTAGTTAACTTGTGTGAAATTGCTTAGTTGAATGCTAAGCTTGTGTTTCTTCTGACCTACTTTCAATTTTTTTTAAACTTGATCATGCTGGTTTATGCCTGGGATCTATAAACCTTCAGGGCTGCTCTAATTATAGTCCCAGAGCCCAGGTACAGTATGTTCATGTGCAGCCTGGACGTGGCCCCTGCTCTCACCCTGTTCCAGGTACTGTGCTGTGATTATAGCTGTTTGACCTGTTGCACCATTGGAAGTTCAGCTTGTCCTGATGATAGTGCAGTTATGTTTACTGTCCTTGCAGCTCTGACCATTACATCTCGTTACATCATTTTAATAACTCAAACACTGACATTTGAGTGATATGATGTCCAAAATTCAGGCACAGAGAAAAAGGGTTCTTTCAACTTCAGAGTCTTTTATTTCACTGTTCTCTTGAACTGCCTGTTTTCTCACAACACATTCCACACTCTGTCACAACCACTCATTGTGTTTTTCCAAAAACCTTGGAAGACACTGTAAGGCCCTGCTTCAGCCAGAATTTTTTTCATAAAAAAACATTTCTTATACTTCAGCACTTTCACTACAGCAGAAGGAAAGATTTATCTTTAAAATATGTCAAGTAGCATGTCTTGAAGCACTAGCACAGGTGAGGCAAATGGTTCTTAGCACATCAGCTATAGGGGCTGAGCCCTGGGAAATACCAGGAGGGCATCATTGTCAAATTGTCACTTTCTGTCATATTGTCACTCATGGCCAAGAATGTGCTATTTTGCTGTATTTGTTTAAGAATGGAAGCATACTAACTTATTTTCTCTGTGTTTTGGACCTCACACCTGCTGAGTTATCAGCTGGAAGAATATCCCAGGAACAGCTCTACTTTACCTTATCCAAGAACCTTTCCAGCAACTTACAGCCATTTGAAAAGTTCTTAGGCAGCCTGGAGTAAAAAGGGTTAAGTACAAACAGCTCTCTTGCATCATCCCAGAGAAGTCCCTGACTGCCTGACCACATCCTATGAACAAGGAACTCGGGCAGAGTTAGGTCTGCCCAAAGCCATGCAACAGGTTAGCAACCAAATGTGGAGCCACAGGTCTCTTGCTGTAATGGCTGGACAACGTGACCCTGCTGGCAAGTTTTGCTAAAGCCTTTGCTGTCATCTGGGGAGTCATATTGCTCTGTAGGGAAGCTAAACCTTTCTGTGAACACTAACTTTTCCAAACTGGAAGGGCATGTGGAATCTGTCCCTTGCCTGAAGGTTTCATTAGCACAAATCTTGAAGAGACTGAGACCTCATAAATTCATCATTATGCAGGGCTGGTTTGAAATGCTATCTGAAAAGATGGCTGTAATACCAGATCCTGAGCTGCAGAGGTTCAGTATGCAAGGATGACACTCACACCTGGCTCCTGTGAAATGCTTAACCCCACAGACAAGACCTCCCACACTATTTATTCATTCAGCCACACTCAGCTGGCACTCAGAGTGCTGCTGTTCATGTGTGTGAGCTACATAAACATGCATACATGCTGTAAGGCACTGCATAAATCAATTGTGAAATACACAAGGACACACACACACATATATCCCATGTTAAAATGGGGTTGGAACATGCAAGCTAAGGACACTGAAGTATTGACTGCCTTCTTACAAATGCAGTGCCTGAGACCTGGGTGTAGGAAAGGTCACATCTTTTTTACCACCATGATCACCTCAGCCTCCATTGCAATAGACATTATTTCTTCTTCTCTCAGATGCATTTGGCCTTTTTTCTTAATTGGTACTGGTCTGAGCTATGGTGAGGAACATTAGGCTCAATATTTGTAAGAAGCATCCATAGCTGAAAAGAATAATAATGCAGAATTATGGTGTGTGGCTTTGTACCCTGAAAAGACTAAGAAATCTTTCAAAACTAATGGTAATTTACAATTATATGGAATCTTACAGTTGAAATCCAAGCACATCTAAGCATATGATATGATTCACATTACTTGGTGCTAAGCTGATGTTGCTAATTCTTTTGTAACTTGTCACAACAGAACAAAGATAGTGGGCTCTATTTTAGGAAGCATATGAATCAGTGGGAGAGCCAAAAGGAAACAAATGGATCACTGGTGAGACTAAAAATGCCTCAGAGATGTGAGCAGTGTGTCTGCTGACTCTGAGGTTGTGCAGAAAAAATTCAAGGAAGGGTTTTAAGCATGGCTAGCCACACCAAAAAAAACATGTTTTGAGCTGACAATTTAAGGAGGAAGTGATCTTGCACATTGTCCATCCTTCCTAATATGATTTAAATCAAAGATATGATACAGACAGAGACTGCTTATTCTCTTACTGAACATTAACTGACCATCTTTAAAAGGTAAATCCAGCAGAGGAAAATAAATTATATGACCGAGGAAACTTCCTCCTAAACAACCTGTAGTAACTGATCAAGCATTGACTGCAGGGTGCTGATCACCCTAACATCACCACTGAAATAACAACAAAAAAGTGACAGGTTAATAACCATGGCAATAACCCCTCAACACATCTGAAGCATGCAAGAATTTCATAAATACAGCAAATGCACATTCAGTTCCATAGGCAAAAATTCACGGGTCATTTCCCCTTTGGATGCCAAGAACACTGCTTGGCTGTGTTAGGTGTGAGGTTTGCCTCTGGAAAGGCTCTCTAATCACATGGCAGAGAAGAGAACAGGAGAAGAGTATGATTCCTGGCTGTACCCAGAGGTACAATAGGGTCTTTTATTACTGAGTGCTGAAGGAGAGGACAGGTTCAGGCAAGAAAAGTGAAAATACACTGGACTTCTTCTAGTACAAGAGACAAATATGAGAGAGGACAGACAATCCCAATGGAAAATATTTGATGAATGCCTCTGGGCTCAGGAGAAAAATCATTCCCACAATGACAAGAAGAGGCATCTGTCTCTGGCTCTCTGCTGGCTGGCACTGCAGTACAGCACTACCTGCTGTGATGCCTGACACACTTCAGCCCAAACTAACAACTCAAATGCTGCCCTGAAGGTGCTCTAGAAAAAAGCAGAGTGGTTCAGACCACTGAAATCTGTACTGACTTCTGAGAGGATTTGTATTTTGACAAGAAGAAAAGTGTGGCTAAAGCTCACCATTATTTTTTCAATCTATGATTTATAATGGCTTCCTGCCAATGGCAATTTGAAGGCAGAGTTATACCTGGTTTTGCTCTCAAACAATACAAAAAGCAGGATTTGTGTTTTGACAGTTTAGAAGGAAAATGAGGTTTTTTCTAAGATGCACTCTGCTGAAAAGGGCAACAGATTGGATGTTTTAAGATAATAGTTCTTCCACTGAAAATGGAATCCCTCAACTTTTTCAGTCTGTCTTAGAGGATCATATCCAGTAATTTCTGCCTCCTTGGATCTTGCTCAGCCAAATCATGAGGGTTCTAGTCATGTCAAAATTGGATTCTTGAATTTGCTGAATTCATGCTGTAGAAATACAGTAACAGGTCTCTAACACCTGTTTTGCATAAAAGTTTTGCAGGAAAGGCCTGCTCTTACTCAAAATTGTAATTTGCTGTTTGGGAAAACAGCATTAGAAACTTGTGACTTATAGCAGAAACAATCAGTCTGTCATCTTGAAGCCAATGTTGCAGAAATCTTTGAACTAAATAAAGTCAGGGGAAGAAGAGCAGTAAAGTAAGTGCCTGTTTTAGTTGAGACTGATGTTTAAATCTAGAAGTCCACTTCAAAAATGGTATTGACATTTGTACAAGCACACAAATGTCAGACTGTGCTTTTTTAGCCTTGGATCTGTTTAGACTGTTTGTGCTTTAAATGGCAGGTTTGAAGTGTCTGTACCTAAATTTGGACAGAAAAGTTTGGGCTCTTTTGAACAGTAGCTAGTATCTTTTCCATAGGAAAAACAAATAAAAAACCCAAACCAACACAACAGTATTTCATTGTGGTTAATCATAAACTTGAGCTTTTAAAAAAATTAGAAACCATGTCTGTTCCTGCATAATGCATTCAGTAGGACAGACCAGGACCTATCTGACAGCTGTGATCTTGCAGTATCACACAGAATCTCTTCCCATCCAGCACAGGACTTTCTGCCACAGCCAGATGGAAGCCACAGGGCAGAAGGTTTTAGACTTTATCTTAACCAGGGTTAAGTTCAGAGCACCAGTTTTTAACTTACCATTAAAGTGAAATGTCCATTTTGGTAACTGTGCTAGACTGACCTTAAAACAAGGGCACACATCAGCACAGGTGACTGGTGTGGAGGTTCCTGTACTGATATGCCAGTTCTTTCTGCCTGGGAACGAGGGATGTGTTTATGCAAATCACTCAGAGTGATATCACTGGCTTTTACACATTGTTTGGGAAGAATTCTTATTTGTCTTTGTCTGGAGGATATATCTTGTCCAAAGTTTAGAGGGAGATTAATTTCTCAGTCTGTGCAAGCTCTGTTTGGTGTGTTTCTCCCTCCTGCTACTCAATAAGGAGGTAAATCTGCATTCTCACCTAGCCTTGAAACAGGCACAACTGTGGAGCAGGGCCTCTCCAAGTGGCACAACACATGGCAGTGCTTTGTTGTAAGCTCAATGCACTCATTGTAACTCCCAGGTCTTGTGCTAGGAAGGTCACTCTGTACTCCATGGCTAGACACATATTGTGCCTGCTAAATGCTGCTGTAGTATTTCATCCCAGTGGGAACCCAGACAATAGGTCATGCCTTGCATTAATGTGTAGGATCTTGAAAAATCAATACAAGTCAAATAACAGGGGACTGCTGCCCAGTCGTTTACTATTCCCAGGACACTCAGAGCAGCCATGGCTGTGCCATTAAGCTGCCACTGAGCACACAGAAAGTACAATGTGCTCTCTGCTAACTCACACCAATAAATCCAGAATCATGCATGGGCACATGTTACTGGAAATACAAATGGTTCCCTTGCTCCAGAGATCTCTTCAAGAATATTTTCTGTAATACAAATATAAACATCAAATTCCTCAAAGGAAGGCCAGTTTCTGAGTCAGTTTTTGTGTCCAGACCTAAGTGACTGTATCTCTTTTGCTGAGGGCCTGATCTAACAACCATTAGAATCAATAGAGAGGCTAATTGATTTGAATGGCTCTGGAGAAAGCATCTAAGGCCACAACCTGCACCACTGCAATCACCAGAAAATTTATCATTGACCTTAGTGAATGCAGGATGAAATACCTGGGCTCTTGCTCAGCAGGTATTTGAGTCCACACACATAATTTATTTCATTGTAAATCATTCACATGCCTAAGTACTTGTCAGGCACGGAACAGAAGTGTGGTGGTTGCCAGGCTGACAAGAGGGTAGTTTTCACAACTGCCTTTCTCCTGCCAACAGCAATGATATTTGAGGGAAAGAATAAGCAAGTTCATTGTTTCCACCATTTTGTTACAACAGAGGACTAAGAAACGAGTGAAATGAAAAAGAAAGAATTTGAGAGCAACGCTACAGAAAGAGGAGAGCTTCTGTTCCTTCAATTACTTCTCAGGGGACTTTCAAAAATATAAACAGTGTCTTTTTATCTTCATTAGGAGTCTGTGTCTCAAATACAACCCAAGCTTTCCTAGGGCTTGCCTACACTGGAAAAATACATTATGTTAATTGATTAACATGAAATGCTTAATGTAACAGTCAGTATAAACAAAGACTAAGCTTTGACATTTTTGTTGTTGTTGACCCAAGGTAACCCAGCTGCCAAACATGACAGTTCTTGTCTACACTAAGTGGTTTGTATCACCTTAATTAATGTGTTCTAACACAATGTAATTTTGCAATACAGATTAGTCCTTTGGGGCATTTATTCTGTACATTTAATTGTCCGTCTCGCCTATCTTGAATTTGCAGATATGTGCTGCCTCTCCCCTCCCCCTTCTATCCTGAAGCCACTATCATTGAAAACTGAAGAGACTTTGTAGGCATTCTCATTTCTTGCTTCAACTTATAAACTGAAAGCTCAATCAAATATATTATTTGCTTACACCTCTTGATAGTATTGATGTTATAAAAATAAAGTTGATCTTATAATTCAGGAAATGCTAGTTCTTCATAGGAAAGTATCATCAAATACTCACTAATTGAAGTGTTTGCAGAAAGTATTGCAGATTGTACAGCTAGGCAGTCTCTTGGTCGACTCACACAGCCTATTCCCAGCCACAGAAAGGCACTTTGCAGCATTTTTCCAAAATCTGCTTTCTCCACTTTGTTTTACATAGAGAAGCTTTGTCCTTACAAGAAAATGAAGGGGGGAAAAAAACAGAAAGAAAGAGAAAGCAAAAAAGTAGACAAAAAAATATACCATTAAACATTGAGGTTAAAAGATCAAGTTTATCTGGACTCTAGCAATCTACACAGTCGTGCTGCACATATAGTTACAAAATGTTATCATTTTGTAATAAACCAAATTGCTACTGAAACTATGAAAAATCCTAATTTGGTAGGACCTGTTGCATGTAAAATGCTGTTTGGCTACATATCATTTCAGGCTGATTCTTTTCAACCTCTTCTGAAGGACACACATCTGCTGGGCCCATCCAGCACTTGCTGCAGTCTGAAGTGAATATTAACTCTCTGATAATATACAGATAATTCTCTGTATATTATTATATTGGTTATATTAAGTGACTGAATGGGCAGCACAGCCACAGCAGCTGTCCTGGACTGTAACTTCACTGTCTGAAAATACCTTTCTGAGAGATGAGCAGCTAAAAGGAAAAGTGCTGCGTTTACATTCATTGCCTCTTCTTTTTTTTTTCTCCTAAAGAGATGGGGTAAGTGATCTAATGCATGAGTTTTCTAGGGATTTGCATCTGTGACTTGGTAACTTTACAGCCCAGCTAAGGTGCTTCAGCCTAATAAATGTTCAGAGATGTGATTTTTCTCCTATACTTTGCTCCCATAAGACCCCAGCTGGAGTCCTGCATCTAATCCTGAGCACAGGAAGGACATGGACCTCAGTACAAGAGAGATAGGAGGTTCCTGGAGCAGGTCTAGCAGAGAGCTATAAAGTGGGTCAGGGCACTGGAGTATTTCTCTTATGAGGACAGGCTGAGGGAGTTGGGCCTGTTCAGCCTCGAGAAGAGACAACTGAGAGGGGACCTCATCAATGTCTGTCAGCTCTGAAGGGAGGGTGCCAAGAGGATGGAGCCAGGCTCTGCTCAGTGGTGCTGAGCAATGGGACAGAAGGCAATGGGCAGAAACTGATGCACAGGAAGTGAACATGAGGAAAAACTTCTTTCCTGTGCAGGTTCACTGGACAGGCTGCCCAGAGAGGCTGTGGAGTCTCCCTCACTGGAGATACTCAAGAC
>VZRX01001906.1:108491-124160 GCA_013398075.1 Notiomystis cincta
GATCGGCGGCTCGGCCCCCTCCGGCACCGCCTGCGCTGGGGCTCGCAGGGCTCTTGTCTTGGTGGTGCTTTCTGTTCGCTTAGCACGTACCCCATCTCCTCTGCTGGGTTAGAAACAAAAAAACAAGGAAAAAGTTCTTTTTTAAATGCGGCGATACTGTATTGTTGACATTGATTGGCTGTGTAATCTGTAACAGCCTCTTAATCGTTGCTGTAGCTGAGTCAGTTTTTCCCGGGGTTGTGTTTTCCTACAGCTGACAGTTCCTGTCCGAGAAGTCGGAAACCTCTCTCGGTCGCTGTCCTGTTTTCCTCCCCGGCCGATGGCCCTTGATAACAGCCCGACTTCTCTTTGGCTGTCTCACTTGCACAATAGCGCACAAGCGTGGCCTTTTTAAAGGCGCTTGTCCAAAGGGATGTCAGAGCATCAACCGCTGTCTAAATCTGCCGTGGTTTTAAGCCCAGCTGGAGATGAAACCAGGACAAAATGATTCAGATGTTCCTTTGGATCCTCCTTGGGGTGGGGGAAGGGAAAATGGGACAAAGTGCTTTTGATCTACAGAAAGTCATTTGTGGGTCAAAAGCTGAGGTTTGTTTAGCTTACGTTCTCAGGAACAGCGATCTCTCTCTTACTTGTTAGAAATTAATTATTTTGTGTTGTTGTGATGCCGTGGGAGCCTTCATAGAGGGAGTGTTGCTCCACTCTGTGCACAGAACAAAAAGACAGCCTCTGCCTGAAGGTACCTCCAGGCTTCATCTAGGAAGGAGGCACCACACGTGTGTGGGAGTACAGGGAAAGCCAGTGCTGATCAGCAGCCATGCAATGGCTTACGAGTTAGCCTAAAGAAAAAACAAACTCATTTCTTCTTGGGCTAGGTGCCAGGAGAGAGTTAGGGAAGGATGTGGAAGGTAACTGGAAAACTACAGGCTTCAGGCTTTCACTTAGAGTTCATTTCCTTATCCGTAGTAAGCTCTGCATATGACTGAAGCACTCGAACCTTCTCAAGAAGGTGCTTAGGAGCACTGTAGGCATTTGGCATTTCCTTAGGTAACCCATCCAGGGCTTAGTGACCTTAATAGTTAAAAGTGTTTCCTGCTAATAACCACTGAAAGTTGAACTTTGCTGCAGTTTAAAGCCACTTCTGCTTGCTCTGGGTATAAAAGAAAGCAATAAATGTTTGCCTCTTTCTTCACAGAATTGACTACTGTTGTAACTTTTTCCTTCCCTCTGTTAAGCTTTTCAATTTTTTAAATTTTATTGATTTTTTTTTAAGACTTCTGATAATTTCTGTAGCTCTCTTTAGGAGAGCCCTGATGTTTCATTTTCAGGTGTGGTCCTTAAAAATAGACTTGCATCACTATTACAGCTGAGCCTGTTGTTTCTAGTCTTGTTTTCGTGCAGTTATTTCTCTTGAGGAATTAGAGTGCATAACTTCTTGAGTTTCACTGTACCTTTTCATATTGTCCTGAAGACTACTTTAAATTCTGCTCCTATCCTCCTGTGCTGTCTGAAAAAGGAGGAAGCTGCATACATGTATACAGGAGCAGTGCTGCATGGAGCAAGTGTTTGTCCTTACCTTGAACAAGTGGGTGATGGGGTCTGGTTTCCTGGGATAAGATGACACAGGAGGCCCAAACTACTCAAGTGTGGCCTGAGAGTTCTAGGGTGAAGCAGGCTATACTGGCCTTAAATAATATTCTTGGTTGTATCTTTTAATATCTGGGTTTGTCTACTGTCTTGTGTCTTACTTCCTTTCTGAATGTAGGCACTCATACTTACATGGATATATTCTTTCCTATTTAATTATCAAACAGATATTTAATCTGTAATAATTCTGACCTGCTGTGATGATTCCAATATTGCTATGGGCAAAAGTAACTTGTAGTTAAGTCGATGAATATTTTCCCCATAGGTTTTACTTTTTAACCTGCTTTAATGGCTTCTATTTATTGGCTCATACATAAATATCAAAGGCTGTGTAAGTGTGCTGATCTGAGGGGTTTAAACATTCAGCTTCTTGGTACTAATGGGATTTTTCATCTTGACTGCCACATGCAGAGGTCAGGCTTATAGTGACCAATTATATGTAGATTTAGGGGAGTGAATTGAGAAATAAGCACTGGGTTTAGTTAAACATACCCAATACTTTTCCATGTTCCTGAGGCTTAGGATGCATGATTAGCTGGGTGGTTGCTGTGAAAGTGATCTCGCTGTGGTACATCCCTGTGGCACACTTTGAGCCCGAAGACAGGATGTGCCCTGCTACTGTGTTAACTTGTAGTCAGTGGCCCTGAAATGTGTGTGATGAAACAGAGAAGAAACACTGCTTTGGGCTTCCTGGGGAACCCTCAGAGGGACTCCTCTGTGTCAACAGAAGGATGAGTTGTCTGGGGCAGAAAACATGCCTTTGCCCTTTGGCATCTCTCTCACTTGGAGGAAGACAGGCAGGGAGCTGGGGGAGCATACAGGAGTCCTCTCCTCCCTTAGGAGAAGGTGGGACTCACAGACCTTTTCTTGGGGAGGAGGACTGAGGCAAGGCAATCAGCTCCAGGGAGAGACCTAGGATTGGGGTTTCTGTTTGTATCTGGCTGGGAGGGGATGGCAAATGCCAGTGAAGCTGCTTCTTTCCTCCTTGGGGAAAAATGTTCACTGGTACCTCAGACTGCACTAACAAGAGGCTTTTAATTTGTTTCCCTAGGGATGTTACTGTGGTTTTGTCATTAAGATCCTTGTCATCATTTTTTACAGGTCTCACGTAAACTGTTTACAAGTCATGCTTTTGCATGTCCTGTACCTAAGCTGATAAAGCATCTATGCACTTTAATCTCAAGTCTATGCCACTCTGCTAGTACAGTGTGAGCTGTGCCTTGAACCTTGGATATAAAGACCTGCCAGCCAAAGTCTTGTTCCTGCCTTAGTAATGTTCCAGAGGTTAAATAACATGCTCATGGGAGAGATTGATAGCTTGGCCAGCCAAGAGCCAGAGTTCAGAGAGAAAGAAGATGACGAGTGGATTCTGGTTGACTTTATAGGTAAGATGTCTGTCAGACATAAGTTCTGCCTTTGTCTTGCTCTGGCTCTTGCTTGTCTTACTTCCATGTGAACAAACCAGTAGCTTGGGGAAACTTTAAGCAAAACCAGTGTGGGATTAGAGTGTAGGGTGCCTTTTCAACAAATGTACTAATACATGCTGTGTAAACTGGTGAGAAGAGTGATGTCAGTTTTATAAGCCTGACACAGGCTTCAGCAGAACCACTTGTACAAATAAAATATATTTGACTCATTTCGCAATTATATAGCTTTACTGATAACAGTTGTTTCACATGTCCAACATGGCTTGTCTGGGAGCTCCCTTTTCCCCTCCCTGCTTTCAAAAAGTAAAAATTTGTGTATGTGCTAACAGGACTTTTTTATGTCTTTCTCTTTTTTTTTTTTTTAATTTTTTTTTCATATCTGGCTGTGTGCAACCATGTTGTTTTCAACCTCCTGTGATCACCAACACCCATGGGTTCCTCTGCACTGATGAATGGTCCCTGCAGCAGACACTTGCACTAATTGCTCCGTGGAGGAAGCAGACATTGTTGAAGCATCGTCCACGGACAGCTCGCCCGTCTTCTCTTGTTTATCATCTCCCTTGGAACACTTGCCAGAGGCCAGCGAGTCTTGCTTCATCCAGTTTGAGTCATGTCCTATGGAGGAGAGCTGGTTTATTACCCCTCCCCCGTGTTTTACTGCAGGTGGATTAACCACTATCAAAGTGGAGACCAGTCCCATGGAGAACCTCTTGATAGAGCATCCCAGCATGTCTGTGTATGCTGTCCACAACACCTGTCACAGCCTTAATGAGACTGGATGTGGGGATGAGGAGTTTCACAGCCCAGGTAGTCCCAGGTATGTCTCAATTCTCTTGTCAGGGTGCTCTGGTGCTGAAAATATCTGGTTTCTGCTTCATCAGCTTAGACACTTAATACTGAATTTTCCAGCTTATTTCCGAGGAGGTTAATAAAGCATGAATACTACACAAGGTGTGTAGAGTGGTCAGGTGCCTGCTTGCTCAGAAAAATCTTATACAAGATGGCTGTGTCAGCAAACAGTTGGGTATGCATTTTGGCACTTCCATGAATATTACTGCCTTGCAGAGTATGTTCCAGTCCTGTTGAAACTGGTGGCAGTTAACTGTGTAGCCAGTAAGGTAGATATGAAAGCACTTTGCCCCCTTCACAGCTATGTGTGTTTTTCATAACTGCTAGTCAGTACTCTTTTAGTCACCTTGTGAGATGAAACAGAATTTTGATTATCCTGACAGGGAAGTGGCTTGGGGGTTTAGGTGGGAGGCTTCTATTTTTTTCTTATTATTCCTCAACCTAGTGATAGATAAGGACAGGATTAAATTTACCCACAAGTGACTTGTGGAGGAAAAGCAAACAGAAAGATTCTACAAAACTCAGTCCCCTCAATGTGAAAATTTGTGCTGCAAACTTCTACTTGTAGCAAAGTAAGAAGTGGGTTTTGGTCCTAAAAACCTATCCATGTGGGTTTATTGTAGAGGCACATTTGCCATGCACTGACATCCTTTGGTGTTTGTGTATACAGCTATACCAGCATAATACACATGGCTGTATGCAAATAGAGCATTTCTTTGCTGTTGTGACCCCACACTTGCCCATGTGTTCACTGGTTTAGAAATAATTGGGTGTTTTGTGAATCCTGGTAAATAACAAACACTGACTTTTCATACCATTTAGTTCTTAAGTTTAGAAACAATAATACTAAAGAAAAAATCACAACATACTAAGCTTTGATATACAGGAAGAAACGAACACAGCAGTTAAGTTGCTGTAGGTAGATGCCTATTGACTTGTCTGATCAGCCCCTTGCCATATTTAACTTTTTAGTTCAAAGAGACAGGTGACTTTGAGATGACATGCTGCTATATAATGTTGAAGTATAGTGCTGATACTATTGATCTTGGAGTGGGATTTGTATAACTATTTGGGGAGCATGGTTTATAATGTAAGGCATCAGGGGTCTAGCTTAAGTTAAATTGGGGGAAACTATGAGCAGGCAGCACCTTTAAAATGAGAGTCTGAAGGAATCTGCAAGAGTAGTGTAGGCTGCAAGGCATGCCCTAGCAAAGACAGTAAGCCACTTTGTCTAAAAGACCAATTTGCAGTGACACTCAAAGTTGGATAATGACTCTTCAGTCACTTGAACTGGTAAATCCTGATGTAAATTCTTCTAGAGAAGAATCATGTGTTCTGTTGTACAGTACAGTTAAGCTGCTTTAATGTGTGGGGAAGCTAAAGGTGTGCTGTTCAGCTGGTGTGCAATTAAGTTTCTTCACACTGAACTCTGTGCTGTTGCTTTGTCAGAGGATCTAAGCTCTTGTACAGGGTATTTTGTGTGGCAACTGGGATGAGACTTAAGTCTAAAGCTGAGGTAGACTGCAGAACTTGGGAACATTGGTTACACTGATATTGCAGTAAGTTTCAAAAGCTGTTTTGAAGTCTCTAGTGGTTTAATGGTTGGCCATTTAATATTGTAGGGCCAAGAAAAGCTGCTTAAGGCACACTGGCACAGTAAGTACTACTGTTTTGGAACAGTGCTTTTTGTTTGATCAGGCTGCTAGCAACACTGCTTCCTCTAGAGCCTTGTCTGCCAAAGCAATACTGGTTTTAGGACTAACCTTTGTGCCAAATGATTACTTGATCAAGCCTAACTACCTCTGCTTTAACAAGCCAAAATGCTCAGTGCAGAAAAATTACTGAAATAATGTGGTTGGGGGTCTGAAGCCTTTAATGTTTCTTGTGAGGTGTGGTTCTGTAGCACAATGACAGGACACTTCTGCTTTCTAGCAAAACAGACACTGGAAGCACAGCAGCAAATGTGTGTAGTGATGGTCTGGCTTAAGATACAGCTCCTCTAAAATTCCATTTTGACAATATGATGGAGACTCATCAACCTTGCTCTCTCAGTGCACGGAGCTCACTGGTGCCAGGCTACCAAATGCACCTAGAGGGCTGCATTTTGGAGGGGTATGTGGCCTTTTAGCCAATTCAAACCACCTCTACTAGCCAAACAGAAGAGTGTTCATTTGCAAACCATTCCTAGAAGGGTGTTTGGTAAAAGGAGGGAAGAAAGCTTAAATATTTTCAGCCAGCAAGTTGAAACCAGTTTTTCTCCTTTTGTGGAGGAAATCTCTTTTCTCATTCTAAATTCCTTTCAAAGCAAAAGGATGTTGTATAAACTTCCCTATTTGTCAGATTAGTCATATTTTTCCATAACAAAACCACAACAGTTTGTATTAACAGTTGCTGCCCTTTGCTAGCTAAGGGTGTATTTAGGAAATACAGGTTGCAATAACTGTGGTGTGGCTTCCTGGCTCCTTAATTGCTTTCCCCAGAAAGGCTTCACTTGAAGTTCCACCTCCAGTGCTGCTGGATATACTAAAGGGATCACTCCACATAGAAAATAGTAGTCCCATATTTGCAACCACTCTCATGTAAATTAAACTGGTGTAATCTGCAAAGAATGTATTTACAAGGCACTGTGAATTGATTTGTGCATGTTACTCACTTAGGTTTTGCTTGGTATTTCAAGTACTAGGTTTAGGACAATATCCAGTGAATAAACAGGGGAAGACCAGCACGTCACATATGACTGTTCTGCTGTCTCTAGTCTTCAGTCAGTCATATCAAGCTATCCAAAAGCAAGATTAGGATATTTAAAATAAGAAAAAAGTAAAAGGGATGGAGTATTCCCTTGATAACAAGGGGTATTTCCCTCCAGTGTGGAGTGAGGGGAAGGCAGAAGAGCTTACTTCATGTCAGGCACGTGCAGCCTCCCAGAGTAAGGCTACAAGGGGTGTACCATGGGCATGGCAGTCCTGACTTAGGTCTGCAGAGACATCATACAAAAACTGCAAGTTAAGCTCTTCCAGAAGAGACCTTATTATAAGGTCATGCTAGTGCTGAAAGACAGACTTCCCAAGAGACCTCTTGCTCGTGCCTGAGCAAGCACCTGGTTTAGCAGACATCTTTCCTGGGCACCACTGACCAGCTGACAGCTGGTTGTTGGGCCCTGAGTGGGGAGAGAGAAGGCAACAAACTCTGCTGCCACTGGTCACACACCAGCTCTAGCACTCAGATTAGGGTTTTGCTTTGCTTTTAAAATGGCTAGGCTATTTTTAACTTTACTTTGGAAGTTTCAGGAAATGCCAGTGATTGTTCTGTCAAGTAGGGAAGTCCTTTTTCAAGATGTCAGTTGCTGCTTGCATAGGCTGCTGGTTTGTTTTTTCACTAGTGCATGATGAAGCAAGGATTTGCCAAAACTGCTGACTCACTGCTCATGAAATTTAGGGGGCTGATTGAGGAACAATCCTTCTAAGTTATTTCTCATGTGTGTCACAACTGGTCTACCTTTCCATTCCTCTGCATGAACATTGTTTAGATTTACTTGTGTGGCTGAAATGCAGTTTTGTTAGTGTGCTTCTGTTTTCAGGCTGAACCACCTATATGTTCAAGATGATTTTAAACCAAACTTTGCCTAGTGGATAACTCTCAAGTCTTCTAAAGCTGGAGCAGTGTGACACACATTGCCTTATATTTCTGATCTGTATTGCATCTTGGGCTTAGGGAGGTGGTGTGGGGAAGAAAGGGAAGAAAGTAGAGTAAGACACAAAAAGTCCTAAATTCTGTGTTGTGGGGCCCTCACACAAAAAGTGAGTTAGCAGCACTACACATCACTCACCAGTGTGGTAGATGACCTGACCTCAGCTCTGTCCAGTAGAACAAGGGTACCCTTCTGAAATGCTGGATGTTGATGTCCATGTTGTACCCTTTATTTTGCTTGTCTTTCCAATGCACTTCAGTGGTGCCTGATACCTACTTGTTGCATTTCTAGACTGGAGGCCCAAAATGAAACAGGACAGCGTGTTCACTGCTATGTCACAGCTCTTGCTACTAGTTCAACTTTCCTGGAAAAAGCCAAGGGCTTTCGTCCTCCCCACTGGATAAAAGAACACAATGACAGACACTATCTCAACAGAAACCGCCTCCGTCGCCAGAACCTCACCAGGGATTGCCACTCTCGGCAAATCAAGCACAGTGGACTGTTTGTTCACCAGCCTTGCCAGCGTCAGTTCAATTACTGATGGTTCCTGTGGTTGTAATCTATGGTCTGATTGTTCCTTAGCTTGCTCTTGTTTTCATGTGTAGGTAAGTGTGGTCAATCTGAAGCCGATCGTCAATCCCTCAGACACAATCGTAACTAGTGTTGCATTATTTTCAAGAGACACAGAAATCTCCAGACATCTTGCATCAAGTTCTAAATGTTGATGTTAAATATCAATGTCTTGGAAGCCTATCAGTACGATAGTTTGTGTGCTGTTTTATAAACTATGATGTATAGATGGGTTCTTAGTTGGTGTTTTAAAGAAACTTAACTGAAATGGAAATCAGTTACATTTTGCATTAATCAAAATGGAGTTAGAAAATTCGAGGTTAGCCATATGCTTTAATGACCAGTACTTGACAGCTTGTATATCTGTATGTCTGTATTCAGCATATAAGATTACTTTCTAACAAGGAAATACTATAGCTGCCAGTGGATATTACATAGCTGCGCTGAGCTGTTTCAAGAAGGACATCTCATCTAAATTCCTAGAACTTACTTGTGTTAGTGGGGTCTGTGTAGGTGTGCTGGGTACTTGATATGGGTATTGAAAGACATGTCCCACCAATATTGTTGCAGTACAATATGGACTGCTGTTACAGATGTAGTACCTCACAGTGTAGTGGGAAATCAACCTTTGGGTAGCGTGCAGATGCACAACACAGAGAACTCAACTGGGTTGTGCTTGGTAAAGTCTGAGTTTCTCTAACTCCTTTCTCTAACTATTTCTGTCTTTGAAGCATGTATTTCCCCTATCCTATCTCATTTAATCTCTAGTCTAGTTAAAGGAAAAAGATGATGGATTGACCATTCTTTTAATCCTATCAGTAGCTGATTGCTCCTCAAAGAAGTCAGGCTGATGGACAGCTATTTCTGAGCTACAAATTGCTATTAGGTTGTCTCATATTTACAGATTGAGAGTAGCTCAAAAGTAGCTAGAAGGATGCTTTTATTCAAAGTTCTCCTAATTTTTCTCTCTTTCTCTCTATGAAAACGAAATCCAAGTTAATGGGGACTGGAAATGAAGGACAGTGTGAGGCAGGGAGAAGTGGATGCTGAACTAAACACAGTGATAACAGTGTATAAAAATTGATTGATCAGCTGTGGTTGTTCTCTTAGCCCATTGGAGGCAGAAGGACTGGATAGCAAATTCCATGGGCCAGCAGGAAAGAAAAGCCATTCAAAACTATCAAGTAGTTTTCTTAAGAACACTGTGCAAGATGTTTTGGAAGTTGGCAGGCACTGCCAGCTACAACTACAGGTAAAGTGAAGTTCACCTGTTAACAAAAACTGTGTGTTACACAGCAGCCAGTGGTATGCTGAACCCTGATAGATCAATCTGGGAAGTGGATTACATGGTTATGGAGGTAAGGAAGCAGAAATCTGCACTGAAAGAAGGGTGCAAATAAAAGTAAGTTTATGTTCCCTTCTGCCAGTGCTTAATGTGACTTGCTGTTTTCCCTTGTGTTTAGTGCCTAGGGCATTATAGTGTTAATATTACACTCAGCTGTGTCTTCCAGTAGTCCTTATACAGAAATTGGTATGAGGAGCCTTTGAAATAAAGCAAGGTCAGTAACATGAATTGTTCCAGACCTAGGAAGTATTTAAATTCAGCCAAAAGCTTCAATTTCACTGAAGCAAAACCCCAGCAATTCAGATTGACCTTGATGTAGTGGTACTGTTGCATGTTCTGCAGCTGGAATTGTTGTGGAGCCTACTTAGCTACTCCCTACAGGGAACAGCATTTATAACCTCTGTTTCACTGCAGATGTGCTGCTTCACTGGAATTAGTTAGGATTGTCACAAAGGGATGTTGAAAAAAATTAAATGTATAAAACAAGAGGTGCTTTCCTGGATACACTAGTCTTTCTTTTTTGGTGGTGTTTTTTTGTTTTTTTTTTTGAGTTTGGGGGGGTTTTTTGACAAATTGAGTTCACATGGACACTTGAAAGAAAACAAAATTGGTCACATCATGAGTTTCCAAAAGAGGTATTTTGTTACTGCTCTTTTAGCAGTATGTGCCCATGTCCATACAACAATTCTCATGTGGTCCAAATGCTTTAGTTCATCTGCAAATAGCTGTAGTTTCACCAGTCTCTTACCTGTTCACAAGTACTCTTACTTGCCTCAGATTATCTACCTTTATCACTCCAACTTTCTGTCTAGCTTAAACTTCCTTATCCTTGCTGCCAACTTTCTAGCTCAGGAAAATTCTTTGCTTTCCTGTATTTTCTTTATATAAAAGTAACTACTTTCCTTCAGCTTTAATTTTCTTAAAGTGAAATGAAGGAAGATGGAGTCTCCACCTCCCTGTGTTGGAAGGAGTAAGTAATCCCTTAACTCCTGATGGGGAGGTGGAGTGGAGAGTATAAGGCTCCCAGGCATTAAAATGAGAGCCTTGGTCTGTTCTTCTCAGTAGGCAAGTAAATGCAACTTTAGACTGCTCCTAGAATTGGGAGATACTGATCTTTTTATACTGCATTACTAGATGACTTTCTGGTGATGAAAACCTATATCTTTCAGGATATAAACTATTTTGTTGCACAAAGCTGTGCTTCTCAATTTGTAATATTGGAAACCATATTATTGTGTGAGATAGTACTACATCAATGGCTTTTTGTTAATTTGTTTTACATATTTATGTTGGTCTAGCCCTGTTTTGTGCCTGGAGCTATTGGGCAATTAGATTTGTTTTGGTTTTCTGTTTTAATAGTGAGCTGTGTGGCTTTTTATATGGTTTTTTGAATTGTATTAAAGTGTGTGTTTTTTCTTGTAAAAGTGGAGGCCTTGCACTGTCTCATACTGATTGATATTCATGAATCTTGCTGAAATTGTATTTTCATATGTATTGGTCAATGGACAGATTTGCATTTTAAACTGTGCCTTCTACACAGCAAACTTGAAGATTCAAAAGGGACATTTCAGTTGGGATTAATACTGTACATCAGTCTATGCATATATGGCAGCTTCTCTCCAGAGCCACTTCTCTATTTGTAGCAGTCCTTTTGATATGGAAGAATGTGTGGCTCTTATTTTTAATAGTTTAACACAAGCTGAAAACAGACAAAATACAGCACTTTGCCAAAAAAAAGGTAGCATTGCTTAACCAGTGTGTATTTACTAAAGTGATCTTCTGTATTTTGTTTTCATAGTGCGTTCTGCGCACTGTGGGGAAACATGATCTTAACTCTCAATAAAAAATGGCCTATGAAAATTTGTCAGTCTGTTCTTTATTGGTACAGGTTAGTGAAAATCCAGATCCTGTTGAGGTGGCAGGTACAAGAAGTGAGTGTCTCAGTGCTGGCTCCTGTGCAGCACTTCCTCTGGGAATCGGTTTGCATTGCTGATCAGGTGATAATGTGCAGTGGTGCACATCTCTGCTGACTGCTGCCTTTCCTGATCAACATGCAGGAGCTCCACAGGAGAACAGGACAGAGGTAAAAATACATTAAATGTGCATGAGGGGGGGACTTTTTTTCATGTCTTGGCTGAACCTCTCTCGTTTCAGCTCATGCCCCACTGCCTGTCATTTTCCTGCCGTGCACCACCAGGAAAAAATCTGTTGGTGCAGGTATCCTGTGAGGGGGGCAGAGGTCCTGTGCAGGTGCCTAGGGGTGGGGTTAGGGAAGGCAAAGCAAAACCACCTGTAGCTGAACTTGGCAAGGGATGTGGAGGACAACAGGGCTCCCACAGATACACCAGTTGCAAAAGGAAGATCAGAGGAAATACGGGACCCCCCACCTAAACAGGACCAAAATCCATGTGACAAAGGACATGGATGTGGACATGGAGGAGGCTGAGGTACTCCATGTCTTCTTTGACTTGATGTCTAGTGGAAAGACCACCCTTTGAGGTCGCAGGCCCCTGATGCCAGTGGGAAATGCTAAAGCAGTGAAGATCAACCCTTGGATGAGAAGTCTCAAGGTAAGAAATGCTTAAAGAAATGGACCATACCCAGTTTTGTGGAATGCACCCATGACTGGTGAAGGAGCTGGCTGATGTCTATGTGAAGCTATTCTTAATTGTCTGAAAGGATTTGGCAATGGACAGGATTCCTGAGGGCTGGAGGAAAGCAAGTGTCCTTCCTATCCTCAAGGCAGACAAGAAGATACAGGAGAACAAGACTGTTCCCTTGATGTCTGGGAAGGTAATGGAGCAAATAGTCCTGGAAAACTTTTCCAAAGTGAACAAGAAGATAATTAGTAGTAGCCAGAATGGATTTATGGAAGGAAAAGAATCCCTAATAAACTGATAGCCTTCTACAGTACTGAGCCTTACATGATTGGCTCAGTGGATGAGGGGAGAGTGGTGGATATTGTTAATCTTGTTTTTATCAAGGCTTTTGATAACTGTCCTCCATAGCATCTTCCCAAAGTGATGAATTATGGACTGTGTGAAGCAGATGGTGAGCAGGTGTGTTGGGAGCTGGCTGAACCCTGTGTTGAAAGTGCTGTGATCAGTGACATAAGGCCAAGCTGAAAGCTTGTTTTACTGGTGCACCCTAGCAGGATCCTTACACTGTTAGAAACCTTCATTAACGACCTGGGTCATAGGGCAGAGCTGTTTATGCACCAGAGGCCTGTGCTGCTATTCAGAAGGACCTTAACATGGAGAAATGGGCTAACAGGAACCTCATGGAGTTCAGTGAAGGGAAATACAAAGTCTTGTAGCTGGAGGAATATAAAACTCAGGCATTAGGCCAACTGGCTGGAAAGCATCGTGGCAGAAAGGGTCCTGGGGGTCCTGGTGGACATGAAATTGAGCATGAGCCAGCAGTGCACCCTCGTGGCTCCAAAACTCAGAGCTTCCTGGGCTGCATCAGGCAGGGTGTTTCCTGCAAGGGGGAGGGAGATGATCCTGCCCCTCCACCCCCACATCTGAATGATGTGTCCACTGCCTGGGCTCCCAGTATGAGAGGGCACGGATGTACTAGAGGGTACCCAGCAAGAGGCCAGGGAGTAATAGGATTGAAGACTGGAATAAGCAGGAGAGGATGAGAGCTAGGATTGTTTAGGGTGGGGAAGAAAAGCCTTGGGGGATCTTGTCAGGGTATTTAAACAGCTGAAGAGGGCAATAATGACAACAGAGCCAGGCTCTTCTCTGGTGGTGCCTAGTGAAAGGACAAAAGGCAGTGTGTGCAAGCTGAAATACAGGAAATTCTTGAATGTAAGAAATGGGGTCATGATCTTCTCCAAGTTGTTGTTTTGGTGTTTTCTGAAACTGTATGAATGAGTGGGGTTTTTTGCCTCCAGTCATTGGGGATTGTTGATCTCTGTGGCTTTCCAAAGATCATGGAGAGTGGCCTTGAAATGACACCAGCTCTCTAAGAACACTGGATACAGGCTTCCATGGATTTGTATGGGCTGAGTTGTTACAAGTAGTTCCTGACTTAATTCTCATGCACCAAACAAGCAGGGCGACAAAATGATCTATTTAACTGACAGCAGTGGAAAGGTGTTTGTGCAACAAAGCATCCATCTTCCCAGAACAAGAACTGAGCAAAATCTTTCCCTTTGAAATGTGGATTTTGTCCTGCACATTTTTCAAAGCAGCAAGTCTACACTGAGAGCTGTACAGTATTCTTCAGGAGAAAGTTTGATCAATTTTCAATTATGCTTGTATAATTGTATCCATATAGATAAACTAACATAGTTAAGCTGATAGTGTTCCTTTTGGAGGTGCTTATTTCAGACCTAATTCAACTTTTTAAATGTAGCTTGGACAGTCTCTAAAACACCATGAGCTAGTGTGTTTTGAAACTTCTCTGTGCTGAAACAAAAATGTTCATATGAAGGGTTGTATCATGTAACTATTGGTTTAAGATTTCACTTCACATTCTAGCTTTTCTGTCTATATAAATCTTTGTATGTCTCTGACAGAGTGCCTTCCTCAGTGTTAAATGTCAGAGAGAACCATAATTACTACACTGTTTCCTCATCAAGTCATTCAGTATCTGCTTTTTCTCATTGACTTGTGGTGCATGTTTATAACCACAAAATACTGTGACTGTTATTGAGTGATACTTGCAAGGAAGGTTTGGGCTTTTTGGGTCACACAGGAATGGCTCATCAACAGAACATGCTGCTGTGGCACTGTTGTTCCCATGGTGTGGTCATGATATATCAGTCGTAGAGTAAATGAGACTGAGCTGAGACTTAACATCATATATGTAACATTTCTTTTTTGCACCCAGCTTTTTCTTGATGAAAATACTGTTCTGGAGTTACTGCTGTATAAGTAATACTTCAGAAGTTAGTCTCTTGATTTATTCAAAAGGTCTGTGGGCAGACTGATAGCTGAACACTCAAATACCTTAATAAGGCAAATAACTATTGTAATTTCATGAGTAAGCTAAGGAAAAGGAATAAGAACCTAAACAGATAAGAGTAACAAAACTAGGCTAGTGTCCAGGAGCAGGCTGCAGATCTCAGCTTGCAGACATGGGCTGTGCCTTAGGTCTATATTTTTTCCTGTATAGACTTCAAATTGTTGTGTCCAAGCAAGATGACATAGGCAGTATAATAAAACAATACCATTACACACAAAAATAAATCTATCAGAGTGCTAAAAGAATTGTATATTCCCTGAAATGGTGCTCTACAGAGAATTAGCAGCAGAGAGAGGTGGAAAAGAGAAGGGAAGCTTCAGGCTTTTGGGATATGTGGGTATCAGCCAAGAGCTGTCAATTTTTGCAAGGTAAACAAAGGAGATGAGATCTTGATTAAGAAAAGGGGGACCAACATGGGCAGAAGTATCCCCTTGTCTACTCCCAGCAGTGAATTTCAGTTCTAGCTCTTCTGTCTATGGTGTGAGACTGAGGAATGATTGATGGGCCAAAGCCAGTGGTATGAGATTCAGTAAGACCAAGTGCTGGGTCCTTCACTTGGATCACAATGCAGTGCTACAGGCTTGGGGAAGAGTGGCTGGAAAGTGGCCCATCAGAAAAGGACCTGGAGGTGCTGACTGACATGGTTGGATGGTTACAGGCTGTTTGGGAGGGTTGGACATGGCAGAAGAGGTAGGGGTTGGCACTGAATGTAATGGAAGGGATGGAATGTATGGAGCTCACAGCTGGCAGTGGCACAGTTGAGAGACTCTGGATAGGAATCAAGGGACAAACAAATAATGTAGATGTCATTATGGGAGTCTACTATAGACCTCCCAGGCAGGACTATAATGCCAACAAATTACTCTTTGAAGAACTAAGGGACACTTCCAAATCAACTGCTCTTGTCCTAATGGGGAACTTCAACCTGCAAGAAAGTAACTGGGAGCATCACAGAGCTGGTACAACCTGGGCCAGAAGATTCCTAAAAGACATGGACAACGATTTTATGGAACAGGTACTAAGGGAGCCAGCTCAGAGAGATGCCCTCCTTGATCTGCTGCTTGTCAACAGAGTGAACCTCGTGAGCAATGAGGTGACTGACGCTGCCTTGGCCACAGCAACCGAGAAGTGATCGAGTTTAAAATCTGTTGACAGCAGGAGAAGTGCAGGAA
>VZRX01001906.1:132396-164525 GCA_013398075.1 Notiomystis cincta
GCCCGGCCATCCCGGCAGGTGTGGGGGGCATCGTCCCAGAGGGAGAGGCAGCGGCAAAACGTGTGTCTGTGTGGGTGCCTGGGATGGAGGGTATGGGGGGACTGGAGGGATCGCAGCCCCAGGGAACTCTCCACATCCTCTTGTGTGGGAAATGTCCCTTTATAAGTTCCCTGCCCCCACCCTCAGGCAGCCTGAGCTAAACTGCTGGCATACCTGGGCACCCTGCAGCAGCAGGACGTGGAGCTGCGTGTGCTTATACGCCACAGCCATGCTCTGCTTGGGCATTCCTCAGGCCAGTGAAATACTTGCGCCCTTCTGTTTGAGCTGTGTAAAACCATGCTGCTCTTTGTGATGAGCTCACGACACAAAGTAGGGAACTTGTTTCTAATTTTGCAAGGATGCACTAACTGAGCTTATCCTATTACTTTGATCCAGGTAGAGTTTTTAGAGCCCAAAGAAGATGTCAAGGCGCAGGTAAGCTGTTAGCATTGAACTAAGATTATCTGTACTAATCTACCAACTGCCCTCCTAATGTCTAATGTCTTTTTGCTCTTTGCAGTAGCCGTTTGCAAGCCAAACAGCAGCAGCCACTGTCCTGTCAAGAAGAGGCTCCACAAGAACTGCAAGCACTAGATTATCTCCAGACCAGAAAAAGAAGGACAGCAGAGGTGAGCAATCTGAGCAACTTGGAAAACTGAATTACACTAAAAGCTCTCCCAGCGCATTTGGATGAGACAATCTTTACTTTGTCAAGTTATAAAGTGGGGCAGGGGTACCAAGAGTTTGCCTGAGCTTTCGGTGGATGTGTTTGCCACTGTCAGTATTGATTTGTGTCTTTCTTCTCAACAGGAGATTAAGAAAAGAGAAGATGGGAAAATTGCTAAAAAACATCAATACGAAATTAAGGTAATTCAATCCCAAATACCATTTCAAACTAGGTAAGGGAGTCCATCTGGTTTATGTTGATGGGTGTGAAGACATGCATTCCACACCAGAAAGTACTGAATAGGGGAAGTTTGTATTTTCAGGAGCTTAGCATCTTTTTATCTCTTTTTGCTTTTTCAAGCATGACTTTGTTGCAGATAAAAGATCCTTCGATGTAAAACCCTTTGCAGAGTAAGGTGAGGTGAAAAAAAGAGAATAACCCCAGAACAATTCCATGTACAGAGCAGATAGGGCCTAGAGGCAAGTCTAAGCAAGATCACTGCACTTGTTTTAACTTTAGATGTGGTTTCATGGCCATTTAGTTAATATTCATAACCATGCAGGCCATCTTAATTTCATTTAACAGTTCTTTTGATTATTTAAATCAATTTAGGAATCTGTATTCACTAACACAGGAAACTCTTAAAACTGACAGGCCTTATGTAATGTTTTCTATTTTAAAAAAGATTAGTAAAATGTTATAACTTTCTCACAAACAATATTGTTTGTAGTTATTCTGTTTGTAAAGTAAATAAGACTAACAGCTATGGTGAAGTGAAACTCTTCTGATTGTAAAGTTCTTTGTAAATCTTGAGTAGGAAAAAATGCTGCGTAAGTACATCAGCAGTACGTGGGGTGAAACTTTGTGTTACAACTTATCTTTGCTGAAAGGGGGAAATCCTGCTTCTCTGTCTCTTCCTGGATAGTTGGCCATGTACTCCATCCCCTGCCCGGCTCCATTCTCTGAACCAAGCAGTATGCAGGTTCATCTTGCTAATTTGGCACTAAAAAATAAGTTAATGTTCTGCCAGGTTAGTGGGTTCAGTCAGCCCAGCAGAGGGTCTGACAAGCGTTGGGGTGGAACTTGTGCAGTGAGGATCAGAGGAGAGGAGGAGGAGGAGTAGGACCTTCCTTTTCTCTTGACTGCATGCACTAAGGTCAGTTCTGCTGGAATATGTAACTTCACTCTTGAGATTCTTCAGTCTGGCTATAAATAAGTTATAAGGGACTCCTGTGTGGCTTACCTTGCAAGTCAGCTGTATAGGAAAAGCTTCTGTGTTCAGGGGCAGATGTTGCCATTCTTTATGAATGGGATTCCCCCTCAGCCTCACAGAGAATAGTTACAGTTCTGTGTCACCATTTTGAAGGCTGTCAGCCATTACAGCACTGCATGTGCTCCAGGGATTTGATACCTCCCTACTCATATTGGTTACATACAACCGAATAAGCATCACTGAAACAAGTTATAGTAAACTACAGTAATCTGGAATTCCTTCTCCAAGGCTTTCTGTGTGAATACCTTTGCACTTTTCTCCTTTTGAGTCATTGCAGCCCATATTTGGCATTGGCAAGCTGAGAGAGAGTTCACAGCTGCTGCTTGCTCAGTAGGTATCTAGCTCTGGAGCTGAGATGGGTGGATCCTCTCTGGAGCACTAAACTGGAAGATAACAAGTTGCTAAATTTCCACAGAGAGACAGTAGAACCTCCACCCCCTCCTTTCTTTTCCCTCTGAAGATAAGTAGATAGGACTAGCAACCTAATGTCTTGGGTTTTAATAGCAATTAATATCTCTGCCTTTTGTACTGTAACTGAGCTTTTCAGGCAATGGATAGGCTACTTCTGGGTTCATAAACTAAAAAGATGATCATCTCCTCAAAGATGAGTTCCCAAATGCATCCAATCTATTCATACACGTTCCATCTTGACTATGGGAGAAGGTTTTGTTGGTGTTTAATTTTCATCTTTTTTTGTTTCAATACTTGAATCAATGCTGAGATCCAGAAAGACTGATGTACATTACATGTATTGTTGCTGTTGCTGTAATCTACTCCTTGCCTTTCTTGCTCTCATGGTGAGCTCAGCACTTAAAGGGTACCTTGTTTGTTTTGCAGAGTTGTTGGCCCCCCACGATAACCGGAGGCATCTCACCGTGCATAATTATTGAAACACCTCACAAAGAATCAGTAACCACTGACTTCTCAAGATTCAAAAAATACAGATTCAGGAACCTCTTCATAAATCCATCACCTTTGCCAGAACTCAAGTAAGTTTAACAGATGCAGTAATTGTTAATGTCTTATGAAATATACTGAACTACTGTAATAAAATCTGTTGTATTGTGCTTATATAATACACACCACTACTTGTCCCCTCATCATCTCCTCATCCTCATCAAATCAGAAGATTTGATGTACAAGAAAAAGATAGAAAGCCTTGGGTTTAATTGTTTGGGTGTTTTCCCCCTACTCTTATAAACACACTAGACAGCTTTCACCCTTCAGAGCTGTCCTTTTATAACTTAACACTGGACACTCCAAGTGGTTAAGAGGCACATAATGCTTAATCTACACTTCTTTCAGTGCTATTGGAACTGAGTGGCCAAAAAAATATTTGACAAAATTTTCGTAAAGAACCTTAAGATGTTCAAATAAATTTGTGGCGATATCACCGTGCAGGTGGATTGCTAATGCAATGCAATGTGCTTGGTGCAGGCACAGTTCTAGAAAGTTGCCCTTCTGTAGAGAGATGGCTTAGCTGACTAAATTATAGTTTTCAATTTCAGAATTTCTTAGACATTTGAGTGTGTTAGATAAGTACCCAGTTGCTGTTTGTATCAGCCTGGGGTTTATTGAAAGAAGTGGTAAATTTACCACAATGTGTTAAGGAAAACTTCTGCCAAGGTGAATGAGAAGAGAAGCAGATCATGAAGCATTACTTTAAGAGAACCTTTCTAGATACACCTTGGTTTTCTCGTTCTGGCCCAAACTTGACCAGAACTGGGAGATGCCACGAGGTGATGCTTTGCCTCAAAGACACGTTCAGATACAGAGTTCCATGCAAGGTGTTTAATCCTGTTGTTGACAGGCATCTGGTAAAGCTGAGCTGCATCCTTTCTGATTAGCTGAGTAAGAGGATAATTTACTTCTCCTGCCTTCTCCATCCTTCCCTAACTGCTGTAGGAAGATCATAATTGATTTCTCAATGCCTGTCTGCTTAAATGGAGAGAGTTGTGCACTAAACGAGCAAATGTCTCCCCAGCTTTTAACTTAATGATGGCAGTAGAATGAAACTGACCTGGGTTAGAATTTGTAGGCAATACCAGTGAGCAGCTCTGTCTCTCTGCTTCTGCTTGGGGAAAGGTAAACACATAACTCCAAAAACTTTAGTAGGAGATCATCATTTCATTGGTTAGCATGCTGTTCCTCTTAGTACCTGCAGGACAAGAAGTGCATCTAAGCAAAAGCCCATTTCAGTTAATAATAACAATTACAAATAAAGCCATATGGGTGATATAGGCATCATCTTCCCAAACAGACTCGAGTGCTAATAGATTTTAAGTTAGCAATAAGCAAAAACTCAATTTTTCTCTAAATAGCTTGCTTCTGAGCCTTGAAGTAAGCTAGGAAATAAAGGGATGGATGATTGATTTTTAAACACTATCTGCAGTTTTTCTCAAGCTAAACTTCATGTATACTTTGTGTTTCCTGGGGAGGAATATATTGTCCTGTTTTAGGGGGAGGGTTTGGTTTTGTCTTGCTCTCTGAATAGCCACTGAACTAGGCAAAATAGGAAACTCTAATTGCAATTTTGGGAGGCACATGTTCAGTTTTACTACCTGTTCTGTAGAACTGGACTTGCTGATGATCTTGGCAAGCTACTGTTGTGGTGATGTAAAATGTTCCAAGTATTCCTGCAGTTTTCCAATTACCATAAGGATCTTATAGTATGCAGATTTTTTCCTTTTGCTTCTGAATATCTGTAAACAATAAATAATGTTTTTATTCTTTTATTTGTGTGAATTGTGTATGTACTTAATAATGCTTTGTGTAACTTTATTCCACAGCTGGGGAAATTCCAAAGATGTCTGGCTCAACATCCTGACGAAGGAGAACAGATACGCTCACTGCAAACACTTCACATCGCTACATTCTAGTTTGCAACCTCACATGAGATCCATCCTGCTAGACTGGCTCTTGGAGGTGTGTACTTTTAGTTACTTTGCCATGTGTTGTGCCTGTGAAGGAGGCAGGAAAAGCACAGCTTTTACATAAAGATCTAATAGCAACATATACAGCTATAAAAAATGGCAAAAACTATTTTGCAGTGGAACAAATGACAGCTTTTGATCCTCTTGTTGAGCTACATCCAGGCCTTCCCAGGCAGGAGGTGCTGAACTTTCTCCCCAGGACAGTGAGCAATAGTATTTAACTTTACTTGTGACACTCTACCTCCTGCAAGGGAGAGAAATCTAATTTTGAGACACTTGTATTGAAATTGCTATAGACAGACCAGTTATGGATCTCTAACTTACAGGGTATACTTTATCTAAACCATGAAACAGCTGCATCTGTATTGAGGATTTGTGACCCAGACCATGTCAAGAGCTCTTGAGTGTCAGCCCATGATGCTATTTTCTGATTTCATAGTGACTTTTCAATTTTATGGTATGAAGAGAGCAGAATATCTCAGTGGCTGACCAGTAAAGGTTCTTGATATAGACAGATTCTTATTTGAAAGATTACAAATAAATCATATTAGCAAGGAATTTCAAAGAAAATGAAAGTTGGGGGTTTTTTAATACTCTCTGAATAAAAAAACTATTCCAATTGTGTGCTTCACTAGTTCCTCTAATGTGGAATTTACATATCACCATTAAATTAGTTTGTTGCTTTTTTTTAAATCTCAAATTAGGAATTCATCCAATTTCCAAACAAAAATATCAACAAGGGCCTTGCTTTTGTCCAGCTCAGTGGTTCTATATGCCACAGTGGATTTAAATCCCAGCAACTTTGAGACCTCTCCAGTAGTTCCTAACACTCTTCTGTAACATTATAACAGATACTGCTTGACATGACCAAGTGTTATTTTGTTTGGGAAATACACTTCTATAGAAACTGTGCCATTTATTTATGGGTGGGCCTGGTCTATACAGTTTTAGTTCTGAATCTTCTTTGGAGCAGTCGTTAATAGTATCAGAGTCAATTATCAGGCAAATATATCAGGTCTAAAAGAGTGGGGCTGTGCTATTTCTGCCAATCAGTGGCATTTTTAGTGGTCAGGAAGGGCTTTAATTTGCAAATGAGCTTGCAACCTTATCTTGGGAAATAGCTTGTAGTAGTGGGATTTTATTCTGATTTTGTATCCAAGTAAAATAATGAAGCAGCTGGGATCTATTTCTTGGCTAGTCTTTTCTGTTCCTGTTCTTTACTGCATGTAGATGTAAGTAATTAATAGATACCTAACTGCTTTCTAGTTGTGAAAGGGGTATGGAGTTGCAGACGAGCTGGATATGTGGTAGCCCCTCCCAGTGCAATTAGAGATTAGCTGAAAAAGTAGGGCTCTCCCTAAGATCTCCAGGTCTGGGCACTCTCCTTTCTTTTTTTTGTTGAACTGGCATTTGAAACACTTTGATACAATGCGAGTATTAAAAGTTCTCCCTGCCAGGGAAAGCAGCAATGGGATGGAGCAGATGGCGGCTCCTGCAGTTTTGTTCCTGCTTAGTGAGGCTGTCGGGTGCCTGAGGGGCTGCAGGCAGAGCTCCTGGCCTGCCAGCAGAGCCCCCTCCAGCAGGAGCTTCCAGGCTTATTTGCTGCAGAGCCAAAGACTTGATTTTTTAGTGGTTCTGCCCTGGGACAGACCTACTGGGAATTCACTGAGGATTTGACTTCAGCTTGAGGCTTGAGAGTATTCTTAATCTAGGTAATTAGTGTGTATATCTGTAGGTGTTGCTGTTTAGTTGGCTCTCTTTTCAGTGGAAAAATGGTTGCTATTTAAATTGGAAAAAGTATTTTTTGAAAGTTTGTTAGTACATTATAGGCAATTCACATTTAGGTGGGAGCATGGGAAACACCTTTTCCAAGCCCATGCTAACCCCACTGCATCCTACCATACCTAGGTATGTGAAGCTCTGTGTGTGCAAAGGATGAACCTGCTTTTTGCTTTATACTGCCAAAGCTTTATACATATGATGTGTGTATGCAGGGTTTATAACAGAACACTGCATTGTTTTTCCCCTGCTGTAGGTGTGTGAGGTGTATGCACTCCACCGGGAAACCTTCTACCTAGCTCAAGACTTCTTTGATAGGTTCATGTTGACACAAAAGAACATTAACAAGAGCATGCTGCAGCTCATAGGAATTACCTCATTATTTATTGCCTCCAAACTTGAGGTAAGAAGCTCTGTTACAGGGAGAGGGATACTGAATTTGGAGTAATTAAAAAGACAGTGATAACAATTATTTCTTGTCTGAATCTTTTGAACCTGATGGTGTATGTACAACACTGAAGGTCAGAGGGGGAAATTCTTTTCTCTTCCTTCAGTTGTGCGTTTGTCAGTCTCTTGGAGTGTAGTTTTTGTCCTCCCTTTCTCCAGCAGCAGGGAAGGAGACCACATAAACTTAAAAGGCATGCAAATGTGCTGGAAGTAGTTTTGTTTTGTCTTGTCTTTTCCCAAATACGCAGCAGTTGGCAAACAATCTCAGGAGTGGGTGTGAACAAAACCCAGCCTAAGTCTCAAAGTGCCTGTACATCAGGCTGATACCTTTATGTATCCTCCACTTAGTGGGGTGTGAGTTTTAAGGGCAGGGATGGTGATACCTTACATTGTGTTCTACATCCATGGGCCAAGAGCATACTTCTGTATAATGCATGGTAGGATAGACTGACAGGAAAACTTGGGATTAAGTTATCTTGGAACCCTCAGACCTCACTGTTGTTCCCAAAGCAAGGCTGTCCACTGCAAGCAGTCACCTGTCCTAAGGAGGTGTGTGGGGCCTTAGTGGTCGCAGAGGCTGCTGGTGGAGAAGCAATTTTGCTGCAGGCTCTCTTCTGCTTACACACCTAATAGTGCTTGGCCCCAGCTGGCATGACTGGCTTAGTAAATTTCCTTAACCATCTCTGGACCGTGGATTTTAACAGTTACAGTGGCTAGTTCTGGGATTTTCTCTCTTTTTAGCTTTTCTCTTTTTTAAATCTATGTGATTACATCAGCACTGACATTGCAGGTAACCTGTACCAGCCAGCCATCTGTAGGAGAATTGGGGTGATGTATGTTTTTACAGCATTGGAATGGCTGAGTAAAAAGAGCCATAAATAAAAGGGTGTTCTGATGGCTTGGCCAGCATTTATTCCCCCAGAAGCTGAAAGAGTTTCAATAAGTCCATTGCATTATACCACAGATACTAAAACCCAAGTAGGTTATGTTATCTCCTTAAGCTGTAAGTTTCAAGTCACTTGAATATAATGATAAAATACAATGATAAATATAATGATAAAAACACTGTTGTAGCACAAGAAATGTTAAGATGTCAATATGGGCAGAAAAGCATTTCCCAGTATCTTCTCAACCTTTTTTAGAGCTGTAAGACACACTAATCTTCATTTCCCCTCCCTTTAAAGGAAATCTACGCTCCTAAAATACAGGAATTCGCTTATGTCACTGATGGTGCTTGCAGTGAAGATGATATTGTAAGAATGGAACTTATTATGTTAAAGGTAATAATTTGCTGTTTGTAAGTGCTGGGTGAAAGACTCTCCATCTGAGCCTTGTGTTTTACTGTCACTGACTTGCTTAGAAAAAGGAGCCTGGCCCTGTTTCTGGCCCTTTGCTGTGTGTGCAGTGGACCTCTGATGCCCCTGGCTGGGGTGCAGTCCCTGTCTGTTAGAAAAGGGCAGGTTTCTCATGCTTGTGTGAAAGTAAAAGCTCCTAGCACTGCAGCCAGCCATGGGCAGGCTGGAAGACTGTCACTGTAGTTCCCCTTCCAACATCCCTTGCTGGCCAGGAACAGGGACTTCTGGAGAGACAGGCAAAGACCTCACACTGCTCTGTGCTCCCCATGTTGGAAAGGTTCCATCTTTACCAGCATAGGACTCTATACATTTATTCTTCCTTAATAGCTATGAGCTGCTGGTTCTCACAGCTAGCCCAAAAGCTTGAGGAAATAATACTAATTTTTGAGCTTCTGAATGGAGAAGACACATAAAATCCAACTGCACAGGTAAAGGGATACAGATTTGTGATGATCCTAGCACAGTCTTTTCAAAAAGCAATGAGAATGCAATCCATAAAGAGTATTTGTACTTGAAATTGTAAATAATCTTTAATGTCTTTTAAGGAAATGTGCAATAATCTCAGGAGAGATATAGGAAGAAATCAGAGCACAAAACTATCCTTGAGTGGTGTAAGGCACCTAACTGTTTGTTAAAAATTTGCAGGCTTTAAAATGGGAACTCTGTCCAGTGACAATTGTCTCTTGGCTGAACCTCTATCTTCAAGTGGATGCTCTGAAGGATGTTCCAAAAGTGCTGCTACCTCAGTATTCTCAGGAGAAATTCATTCAGATAGCCCAGGTAGGTAGGAAACTGTTGGAAAATGCTTCTTGGGGCAATGACGAGCACAACCGAACATTCCACCCTGAAAGCCACTTTGTTCTAAGTGTTCCCTTGTTTCCCCTGCCTGTTACTTTGTTAAGGAATGCGCAAGTTTGACTCCACCCAAGAAGTTCAGTTTTGAGGACAAGTTCCCCTGTGTTTCTTGTCTCCCTGCTTTCACATACTTGAAGACTTTTCTGTATGCTGGGAAAATAAAAAAATCCATCTTCCTTTAATCACTGTGCACTCCAGCATTCTCTAAACAGCAGTGACAGCTCTGAGAGGAAGGTGGATAATTTCAGACCCTGGGATGTTTTTCCCTGTGTTGCTCCTAACAGTGTTTCTGTGTAATTGCCAAGAAGGCAGCCTGGGGAGTGTTTTGACTATTTTGGAAGTGCTGTGGTTCAGTTTGTATGGGCATGTGTTGTGCCCAGCCTCAGAGAGGCTTACTGAAGCTGGGTAGCTCAGTGGTGCAAATACTACACCAGGTCGTATTTAAATTCAAGGAAGTGCCTTCCTGGAGCTCAGCCCTGTTCTGGGGCAGAGGCTGTAGGAGGAGTGCTGTGTGCACAGCCCTCTCTGAGACAGGATCAGGCTGAAGTATCAGCTTGTTAACGTTTGTTACTCTTCATGTCCTCAGCTTTTAGACCTGTGTATTCTGGATGTGAATTCTTTGGACTTCCAGTACAGAACACTAGCTGCTGCAGCGCTCTGCCACTATACCTCAATCGAAATTGTTAAGAAGGCTTCAGGTAAGAGGCTTCTGTAAAGCTTGGCCTTGTTAGGGAATTCCAGAAGCTGTCACAGGCCCAAATCTGCTTAAGAGGGTACTCATTTACCAGCCTGCCAAAGACCAAAACTGACATGGACACTAATATTTGTTCCATGGGTTTGTTTTTCCTTCTAATTTCACTTCCTACCACTATTTCAGCTGTTACAAACACTCAAAAGAAGGAAACACCTTCAGCAGTGCAGCCTTTGCTAAGGAATTGAAACTTTTCTTTCTTTTGGGCTAATATTTGCTCTATGACTTCCAGTTGTTTGGGGGATCATTAGGCTATGTATTTGGCCACTTTTTTTCTCCTGAAATGTAGTTCTCAAGCAGTCGTGCATGTCTGTCAGCAGCACCCAGTGCATGTTTTTATAGCATGACCCATAATTTTGTGTTCAAGTCACTTCAGCCTCCCTTGGAAAGTAACAACCACCCTTGTGACCTCCATTCACCCTCCTCAGCCACCGCCCTTTAAAGTAACAAGCATATGGAACTGTTGGCTGTTTCTGGGAGGATGTTTCTGAACTTTTACCTGCAGTATTATTAATTGTCTTTTTTAACTCATGGCCATATGGGAACACTGTGCAACTCCCTCATGATTTCTAAATACATCTCCATGTTCTACCCTTTAGGCTTAGACTGGGACAGCATTTCAGAGTGTGTACAATGGATGGTTCCTTTTGTGAACGTGGCAAAAAAGGTCCCTGTGAAGCTGAAGAACTTTAAGAAGGTTGCAGCAGAAGATCGACACAATATCCAGACCCACACAAATTATCTGGACATGCTGGTAGGTGGTTTGTGGATGTGCAGTTCAGGCAGCTGAGAGTGCATTACACATCCCTTGTCCTGAGGCAGCTGTGAGTGGCCAAAGCACCTCCCTGCTGGCACCTGGCCTGGCTCACCTCAGCCAGCGAGTGCCCAACCACCAGCAGTGCTACAAACAACATGTGATTTACCCTTACACTCCCAGGCCATAAGTAAACACTCGCCCTACCAGTATTGGAGAGGTGTTTATAAGAGAATAATCTTCATTTTGTTATGTAATGTCACTTTGGTTTTCTCAGTATCCTAACTCTGGAGTGCTTGAATTTTATGAGTGGTGTGAGGAAGCACTGCTGCCTCCTGCTGCCACAAAAATGTAGACCTTGTCACAGCTGTTAATTGCTGTCTTCTTCCCCAATACACAGGAAGAAGTGAACAGTGGAGTAGTGTCCACTGCCCCAGGGCAGTTATCACCTGTGTCAACAGGAGGAATCATAACCCCTCCCAAAAGCACAGAGAAGAAATGAAATACAGACAAACGTCATGAACAGATTCAGAAACAGGACTTGGTGCTTCAGAACAAGACCACACACTGAAGGTGACTCACGTTCTTTACTGCTATTCAAGACCTGGGCAGTAAAAGATGCAGCAGATGGAAACTGAGACCAGCATCCTACAGACTTGACAAGAAGAGCTCAGCTGAGCACTGCACCCTGCTATCACAGGAGCCTGGACCCCTTTGGTCCATTCTGATGTGAGAATTCAGTTCTTAACTTATGACTTCCAGGAACATTTTTAATAGGGCTGGGTGGCAACATTTGTCCACTCAGCTTACATGGCAGCCTTGCTTTACTGTGGGTTAGCTGAGCAGGAGAATCTTGAGAGCTTGTGCAGGTTACCTCTCCTGGACTCCTTTTCTCTCCTTGGTAAGGTCAGTGCTCACTCGAGTCAGTCAGCCCCCCCCCCAGCTCAGGTGCAGTCTTAGAGCAGCTCACGCCTCTGAGACCGCTCTGCACACGCAGGACAGTGCACGGTATCAAAGGCCAGCTCCACAGGAGGCTGATGAGGCTAAGGCCTTTAGGCCTGCCATAAACTTCAGTTTTAGTGCACCACTGACCTCAGGTAAGAGTACCAGCAAAGAACCTGCTGCTGCAGTAACCCTAACTGGAAGGAGTACAGCCCCCAGCCCCCCACTTGCAACAAGAGAAACAGCAGGAGAACTGGAGAAGGTATGGGAGGAAGGGAGCTGCAGGTACTCTACAACCACTCACGTCATAGGAACAGTATTTTAAACTGTGGAGCTGTATGTTATCAGTGTTTATAAACAGCATTAACTACTGTGTTTTCCTTGGAATACTCACTACCTCTGAGTCACTTCTGTGATGAAGGGCAGTACTAGGAAAGAAGGGTATCAGTCCTCCTTCTTTCATGATGCTCCTATCTGTGCCCCACATCCAGGGACAAGTGTTACATGACACTGAGCAGCCCACAAAGCTGCACCAGAGCATCAAGTGCCACCCACATCCACATTACACTCACACCAACTTGGCAAACTTGAATTCATGTCTTCTTCAAACAAGCCATTGTGGAACTAGCTGCAGTTGCTTCCAGCCTTCTGTACAGTTTGTAAAAATAAGGGGTTTATTTTAAGATTTCATCTATTTCTAAGAAGAAAGATACTAGACTGTAAATGTTGTACAAAAATTTAAATGAATTTTAAAAAATAATAAAGTCTTGAAAGATTTTTTTCACTTTTACACCTTTTGTAATAGTCTTCCAGCGTTAGCCTAAAAGTAAAGCTTTGCCATTGCTTGAAGGAACTTCTTTTTCCTTCTCTGTGCAGCGAGCTGCAGGACTTCCTCAGGATTGCTGGCGTTCAGCTCAGTCTGGCCAATGGCTTTTATCTTGAAACAAAAGAGACACAACCAGCATGAGGCCTTCAAGTAAAGCTGTTTCGTTTCAAAGCCTTTTCAGCACTAGTTCCATGGGTGATTTATTTCTGGTACACGCCCTCCCACCACACCCATACAGCCACAACTTTACATAAGCACCCTGATTCTAACAGAACTGTGACAAAACTGGAATTGAAACCACCTTTTCAGGGGTGGTTTCAGGGAGGGAAAGACTAAAGAGACCCCACCACCTCCAAGCATCCTGGGTTAAACTTACTGCAATCTGCCTCTTGTCTGTCTCGCCTCTTTTGTGGTGGAGATCTGAGGAGGAGTCAAGAAAAGTCACTTGGGTAGGTAATGGACTTTCCCAGCTGTGAACATCGAGAAAGTGTGGTATTGCAGCAAAAGGATACATGTCAAATACTCCAAGATGGTGACATCCCAGATGTATTCATAGTAAGAATCCATGGCATCATGACTGAAAGACAAGGCAGGTTAACTGAGGCAGTCACATGCTGTGTTTAGGCACCTATAAACTGTTGTAACAGTTACCTGTTCTGTTCCTGCAGTGCCTTAAAAGCAGTTTTATAGTCCACTTCTCTGAGGAACTGGCACAAAATAGCCACCTGTAAGGAAAGACTCACAGTGATTCTGACAGCCTAAGTTCCCCTCAAATAAACCACACAATGCCTTGCTCATTCCACTCCTTTTCGAGACCTAATCTACACCTGGCTTCCAGGACAAGCAATGATCTGAACACAGATCATTCTGACATACCAACAGCAGCAGGAGCTAAAAGAAAAAGGGATTTACTCTGGTGAGAAGGGACTGACTTGGCTTCCAGGTTTCCAAATGCATTAAAAGCTTGTAAAGCAGAGCCCAATATATATTTTGTTACTTTGATCCACAGAACAGCAATAGCACCTGCAGTTATGAAAAACAAGGCCAGGTTCCCAACACCACCCCACTGATACTGTCTCTAAAAAACCCCAAATCTGTATTATCAGAGGAAAGGACAAAACACCCCCAGACGACTTCTACTTTTTACATTTCCAAGTATGTGTTTATTTACTCATTAATTTCAGCCCTATGCCTGTCCTAGAAGCAAAGGTAACAAAACCTACTCTACTGCAGATTGCATGACCAAGGAAAGATGAATTAAGGTTTTTAAGGTTATCCCCTATATAAATATTTACAAACAAATATTTTAGTTAATGCCATATTTCACCTCTTACCTGGGTGTGACAATTGAGTAAAGAGCAACATTTGATCATTCTCTTTATCACCTACAGAAAGGTTAAAAACAAAACACGTTCTGAAATGCTTGTTTTGGAACACAAACTGCAAGTTTTATTATTGTTTTCTTTTTTAATTCAAGGGACCGGCTAAATAGCGATCTACATTCTTCTACCCCCTAAAATCTCCCAGGCTTCACTTTGGAGGTTTCCAGCACAACAGGAGGCAGCTGTTTCCAGCAGCTGGAGCTCAGCTGAGCTGTCCTGAGTGGGTCTGGCCCCCAGCCCTGCCCAGCTGTGTGGCTCTGCAGGGACCAGCCAGGGGATGGTCACACCACACACTGGTTCCCTTTGCTCTGCACTCCACTAGTGTCCCATAGTGCTTTCCCAGCACACAGCTCTGCAGGCTCCAGGAACTAACAAAAGCCTTCTGTGAGTCAGCAAAAGAGAAGTTTCAGATTTTCTGTGGCTTTCAAGCAACAAGCACAAAAAGAAAAAGGACCGATGATGACAAACATTCCTAAATACATCACGATATAACCCCTCACATGCTACAGAAATGCGTGTGCTGGGCAGTTTTGTCTCTACATAGGATCAGGATGCTGACTGAGTCCAAAGAGAGTAAATCCCACTTCAGCTCACCTGGTCTGTGTACACATCTGGTGGCACCATCTTATTAAAGAAGTCTGAGCATACAGCTCCTGCCTGTAGGTAGTAGTGAAGGGCTGCTGAATACTGATTAGTTGCTGCCATGGGAAAAAGGCAAAATAAGGTCTCAAAAGTAAATACAGCAGTTATTTAACACTCAGATAATTTGTTTCTAGAAATTATTCAGATGCATACATCACAGCGGAATTCTACTGGGAAAATAACTCGTGTATCAGTGTTTAAAGAGCATGGATACACAGAAGTGGTTACACAGTGGAGGATGGAAAAGCTACACAATCAGGAAAAGTAGCACCACAGGCAAATCTCTGCATTTTGGGAATTACTTCTTATTTTTTCAGGTAGTTGATCAACCTTAGAGTTGAAAAGAAGTTTGTCTTCAGTGAGCACACACGGGCTAGTGAAGGACTTTAGTTGGTGCAAGTGAGAGGAACAGCACTCTCATGGTTCTGCACTACTCCACCCCAGTAAGGCCCTCCTGAGCTGTGAAGGCAGCAGCCTCCAGGGGCTCTGTGGCAGGAGCAGCCTGCCTGCCCCCACGGCTGCTGAAACACAGACCACTGCCACTGCTCCAAGCCCTGCTCTTCAAGTGCCAGCTCTGAGGCTCCCTGCATACTTGTCCTCCTTCTGGGATCCTGCTGCACTTTGTACAGGCAATGAACACTGCCAGTTTATAACTCTGAATCACTCTCCCTCAGGTAACGTGACAGCACTTAACACTGCATTAAGACTCCTCCTCTCACCCCAAAGGTTATAAAATGTAAAACATCTTCTAGACAAATATGTCTCCTTTGGAAGCAAGAGATTCACATTTCTGCACTACATCTTACTGCATACCACAGATACCCTTCCAGTCCAAAATAATATTTGGAAATATGGACTTTGCCTCTGTGACAGCCCAAAGGACCAGCAAGTAGATACCAGAGGCACAGAACATACCATTTTATTGCCAGAAAAGAACAATCTGTCCTGAAAGCTGAATTTCACTGAAGTGGTCTCAGCAGACAATTTGAGTGAAAGACAAGTCCAGCTATCCATGAGTTTGGCTATGGCCACACCCTTCTCTAGCACATACACCTGGCAGTACCACACTTGTCTGGCTGTATTTTGGAAGTTTATTCTTCTGCACCTATCCCTAAGCACTCTATTTACTCAAACTATAAAGCAAGCCCCAGAAACTGACTCTTGATTGGGCAATAATTTAGCAAAGCATAGGATCACACAGACTGAGCAAGATTTCCCCAGGCAACCACTGCCCTGGTGCAATCTCTGTGTGTGTGATGGTGCCCAGAAACTCTCTGTGCTGTCCCAGTTCTGCTGGTTGCTCCCAGTTGAGGAGCAAAGACAAGTACTGGGGAAATGGCAGGTGAGAAGAGAATGACAGGAAAGAACTTCCCATCATAACCAGTACCAGATGAGGAGTTCATGCTTCCTCATTTACAAACCCTTGCTACTTCCCCATATAAAATGCAGATCCTCTCCACTCTGCTCATCTTGTGCTCCAGTGAGGCTGATCTCTGCATCTCCACTCTGCTCATCTTGTGCTCCAGTGAGGCTGATCTCTGCATTTAAAAGGAACCACTACTCACAGCTTTCCATTCACTTACACAACACTCAAGTGTCATGAGTTTGCACAATTACACCACTCAAGCACTATAAAAGTGAAGTTAAGGTAACTGTTAAAGTTTCCCTTACCCTAAAAGAAGTCTGCATGACCTATCTGTGGGCTTAGACAACCTCCCAGACAAATCCACCTGCACCACTGCATCTGAAGATTTTAACCTCATATATCACTTAAACTTCTTTTCATAAAAGGAAATACAAGGAGGGTTATGTCAAACAAATCTCAGAGGAGCAAGGTACCTCTAACACACATGTTGGAAACAGGCATTGGTTTCACTTACCAAAATAAATATCTGCCTGAATAATTAACCAGAAGTGGTTGTTTGCATTGATAGTCAAGGCATAGCTGACCAGCTCTTTTACTGTAATAGCTACAGCTTCAAAGTCCACTGATTGCAGACTAAAGAAAAAAAAAAGGAAAGTTATTGCTTTGATTTTTTAACCACTAATTTGATTTCCCATCCAGTTTAAGTCCAAATCACCTTGCATTAAGTGTGAAGCATAAATAACTCGAGATTTTGTGTTGATAAGTTACAATACAGTAAATCTGACAGAGCAAATACATCCTTCACAGGCTTGAACAAAAAGCCAGAACTTCAAAAGTGGCTGACACCACGAAAAGGTTCTGTGCACAAATGAATGTTCTCAGCTTCAAGAATTTAGGAGACAACACTTGAAATCACTATAAATTTATCCCAGCATCTGCATGAATGGCCAGACATCAATCTCTGGAAAATTGTGGAACCAGCTTGAAAAGGAAAGCTGGGAATGGTGTGGCACAGTTTGGGCAGCCTTTCCCAAAGTTTCTGTGGAATTTTCATTTTTAAAACATGGATTTTTCTTAGCCTACTACTAAATTCTAGTAATAATGAAAACAACTTTCTTCTTCTTGACCTTATAATATACATTGAAGCCTACATCAGTAATGAGACTGCTCAATCAAACCAACTACAGACAGATTAACCCCACTACACATTACACACTCCCTCATGAGAGCCATCTCTTCCAATGCATTTGTGGAATCTAAACCAGATTCTGAGATTCCACACCACAGAGCCTCTAAATTTCAGTGGAGAAATACAGTTCAACCCAACCAGAATAAATCAATACATACCATTTGCCACTTCCTACTTTGGCTATTATTCAAACACACCTCAAAAAATGTTACTGATTTCCTATAAAAAGTATTATATAGTTCACATAGTTACATATAGCTCAATAAAGCACACAGCTAAAAAAAACTCAAAGAGCCAGTTTCTTCTTCTTCTCTTTCTTCTTTCCAATCTCTCCATCAGGACCATCAAACTAGGAGCAAAACTCTCCATGCCATCAGACCAACCTTCCCAGAGACAGAATGGGGGCAGTGATGCCTTTACATGGAGCAATCACAGGAACACACAGGAACTGGGACCAAACCCATCACATACAGGTGTACTTTGAAAATAGTGTTTTTCATCATCATCTTACTTGGGGATGGATGAGGGCCAGATAGAAATGTGCTCTGCTGCAATATCATTCACAATATCTTCCTAAGAGAAGAAAGATGGTATCAGGAATCACAAGAAACATTGCAAGCAAACCAAGAAAGACTTTGATGATATGATATATACTAACCCGAACATTATGAAGTTTGACAAACAAGGACAATATTGTGGTTAGAACCAATGGTTCCTGCAAGGGGAAAAAAAAAAAGTATTCCCATGAATTAGCAAAACTCCACTTTCTTCCCCAAGCTTTAAAACTACATAAGAAGTTCTGCCATCATTATAATTGCCTATTGAAATAGGACAATATTTTGTTAAGAGACCTGCAACACAAGGACACTTCAAGAATGTTTCTGTAGAAAGTTTTTAATTACTTCAGATTTTTCTGAATAACTCCTTGGATATAAACTTTACTTTTGCTTTATGCATCTTTGTTGTTTCTGTGATTACTACCTCACCTTACACTTAAGCTAGGTATACTACAACTTTCTGTGCATTTACAAACCCAGAAGCTATAAACAATTTCCCTCCTTCTTACTTCTGCTGCTTAGTATGATGCATGTAGCAGCTTCTGTCTCCCTCCAAAAGGAATGCTTTGCTTCGTGACAGCTGCAATAAAATACACTCCCAATGTAAACAGATCTCCATCAGAATCCAGGGTAGGTTTTTTACAAGCTATTCCACACTGCCTTATGCCAGGTATAGCACATTCAGGCATTTTTCAGACATACAAAACACCCATATAACTGTAGATTTTCTGGAATTACACAAAAAAAATCCAGAAAAATACTACACCAAAAGAAAATTTTGTTTGCAAACACATTTTCAACACCACTGTGACATACCCGAAGCTTTTTGATGAAGGACAACAGTTCACTCCTAAACAGGGGACACAAATACCCATGTAAGTAATCATCCACAATAAAGAATATATTCACACTTAAAACAAGAGTCAGTAGAGCAAATTCTTCAGCTGCCAAAATACCTCTTCACCTCTGAGATTACAAATGCAGGGCATATAAATGAAAATGCTCAAGCAGCCCATCCACTTATAACAAAGTTACTTGCAAATTTTATACTAAAAACAGGTTAAGTAGGAGGTATGTTCTTCCATCAAGCTATAAAAGGCATAAAAAATCACAGAAGTCAACCACTGACTCCAAAAGGGAAACCAATTGAATTGTACTGCAATTCCCCAAGCCAGGTTTGCAACAATGACCTACAGACTTAGAAAAGAGAGTACACAGTGATCATTTTTAACACACTTCAATTTTCTTGTCACAAACATCAGAAATTGTCACCATAAGACAATCCAGACAAGGACAGCCTTTGGAAAAGGTTTCACTGCTTCTGTTCTGTAATAACAAGAGGGTCAGTGCCCTTTACTGTTTGAATTACTGGGGTCAGGAGAGGTTCAGTAGCCTGGAGCCCACCTGTACTCCTTCTCCTCGCCAGAGCACACAGCTGGAAGCTACAGCACGTGGGTACCTCTCACACCTTTCCCCCAGCAGCGTGAGCAAAGGCAGCTGGCCTCTAGCACACCTTAACCTGATCAGCTCAGGGAAGGCAAACACACAGGCACAAGGGTGACAGGCCCCGTTCCCAAGGGTTTAATGTGGAAAGCTGTTCAATATAATCACACAAGCTAAACTGTACCATATTAGACAACTTATATTTAGGCTTAGTCTTCATAACAGGCTGAGAACACTGGACAAACCAGAGTCCTGAATCAGTCAGTTGAGGCTAAGGCTGCCAGTGGTTACGTGACTGACAGAGAAAATTCTTGACCAGAGTAATCTGATTTTCTTTCTCTTTGAAAAGCTTAGCTGAACTGAATTTCATCTCAAACCTGAGTAACATTTAGGTTTAGACTCAGAAGCAAGGCTAAGTATAGACACCTGTGCAGTGAGGTAAGTGCTTGATACAGCTATAAAAGTATGTAACTGATACAGAATAATTCTACTTGCTGCAAAGCAAACACCTCCAGACCATGAGCTAAACTGCCCTCTAGATGCCATTGACTTTACTGGAAGAACTGCACTGGTTATAATGGGAGCACAGTTTTTATGCTTCAGTTTCTGCATGGAGAGCTGCCTGCCACACACTCCCTTCCTGCCTCTGAAAAGGAAAGTCAACACATCCCTGCTAATACCCAACTCCCACAGTGGACAGGATTTTTACTCAGATCTTTAGCTGCACCACCACTCTGATAGTGGAATCCAGACAATTTTTGAAGGGAACATGGGATCAAACAAACCATTCAAGCCATCTTCAAAAATAATTTTGGAAGACATACCTGTACATAATACCCAGTGTAGACTCCCTGTGTTTTATCAAGCTCACTCTTCCATCATTGCCACGTTTGTGCTGGTTGGATACACTGCAGATTTGTACAACGACCTCCCAGAGATCTTTAGCTGTGCGTCTGCTTTCTTTGGGACCTGGAAGTTCCTTGCATGTAGCAGCCAGCAACTGGCCCAGCTGTGCAATGCCACAGGAAAAACAGAGTAACTAAGACTTCTCTGCATATCATGCACAGCAAAGGAATTACTGGCATTTAAAATGGCTAAGCAAGTGATTTTGAATTAAAAACTACAAAGCAATGTGACTAAATTTTGCAGCAGAGAATACTGATGAGGGAGCTGGAAAATAGGAACTAAACAGAGCATTTTTCCATTTATTAGCTTCTTTGGTGCATATTTCATTATTACAAGCTCCAGAAAACAAACTTACATATTGCATAAATCCTAAACCCCATAAAATACAGTTTTACAAAGACTGGCTCTTTAGAACTCACTTAACTTCCATACAGTAATTAATCTTAACTGAAACTGGCACAATGTTATACAAAAAGCTGAACCTCAAAATGGAAATACCATAGGTAAGCAGAGCAGGGTAAAAAATGGATCTGCCCTGTAATACAACCTACCTTCTGCTCCATGGCCTAACTGTGAAGTAGAAACAATTTTGAAAACAAAGTTTCAAAGAAGGCAGGGCTTGAAAGCCTCCAAAAATTCAACACTGGTATTGGGTGAAAGAATGGAACCCTTACAGTGCATTTGGAACAAAAGTATCTTACTAACAGAAAAGAAGCCAGACATGAAGCCAGAGATCTGCACATTTCTCACACCTCCTACATAAATCTAGGCTGAGTTCCAGCTGAGAGTAGAGTCCTTTAGGCAAGTGTTACAGGGTTTCAATTGTGCACCATAACCACACACACCTGATGGAACCAGCCTTAGCTGGCAGCCAAGGGCCAAGATGCAGTTTGTTTCATGTATTCCTGCAGCACAGCTTCCATGCTTTTAGTCAACTGCTAAACCTGCTTGTTGCTTATTCCTACTATGTTCTACCCCATACTTAATTCATTACACACAAAGCCCCACGCTCTTGAGCAGAAGGGTACTTGCTTGGAACAGTACAGAAGACTTCAGCAGAAAAAAGACAATTACAGTCTGAGAAAGCTTTGAGACCGAGCACCCGTTACCTTCACATAAGGATTAGTCTGAACCAGAGGTAATGGAACTTGCATGGTCAAATACTCATTCTCACACCAGTTCAACAGGAAGGCAACACATTCTTCAGCTATAACTTGTCGAAGAGGAATATCTAAAAGAAAAGGGATTCTTTGCTCAACTTTTTTTTCCTTTCTTTTTTGAGAAAGCAGTGTTATAAAAGTGTATGAAAACAAGCAAATCCCATTCCCTCTAATCAGCTGTTTTCATCCCACAGCTATCACAGGAAAATATAATGCTTAGCCTTACAAGAGACCTCACCTCTGGAAATTAGGAGCAACAAGAGTTTCATCTAATTACAACAGTACAATGTTACTCTCTCATTGTGAAAACTTTAACAGGAGAAAGCTTTAACAACTAGCAAAACTTCTTAGGTAGAAGTGCAGATATGTTTATACTGTTCAAGTCCTTTAAGTGGCACTGAACAGAAACTGTCAATGTTTAGCAACAGGCAGGCATCATGCTCATTTCCAGCTTCTAAAAACTAATGAAATTTCTACACACTTACTAAACTACTGTCAAAGTCACTGTTATTTTTCCACTTACACAGCTAAGTGGTAAATCTGCAATACAAAGTTGGTTTATTCTGCTGTGGTTTTTTTCCCCTTTTTTCAAGGTTTGTGCTTTTCTGCATCCTAGAAAAGACAGTAATGGACTTACCAGGTACTCTCATTTCCAAATACCCTCGGACTCTGCTTATAAGATCAGAAGGAGGACGTTCTCCAGAAACACCAGCTCCAGCTTCGTGAGTGTAAATGTCCAAAAGTAGCATTTCATTCAGCATGACCTGACGGAGCTTTGGAGAAAACTCTGTCACAAGCTCCAAGCAAGCAGCAAAAAGCTGTTTTGCATGGACAAAATCCTGCAATAAAGATCATATGCATTCATGATTCCTAATGAATTCATAAAGGAAAGAGTTGCCATTCAGGCTCTATCCTGGCTGAACCAGCCCTGGCATCCATTAGCATCAAGAATTGCTCAAGAATCTCCCAATGTCTACTTATGAGTCCTCTGGACTTGATATTAAGCTTAAGAGTTCCAGATGTTTTGAAAACAAAACAAGAAGTTTAAGCAAAAACATGCTAGAACCAACCACTGGGATGTTTGGTACAATTTTGTTTTAGCTGCAGTTTAGAAAATTTGTCAATTACAAGGAAAACAGAACAGCATTCCAATAAATTCCTTATGTAAAACACTTATCCAAAAGAACAGCACTTCATATCAGTAAATCAAATCACCACTGGATTTAGATGCTTAAGATGATTAAGAACATTATAATCAAAACTTTATATGAATGAAATTATGTCCAGGCATAACTCATCGGAAAGCCATTATCTTTGCTTTGCTGATGGAACTCTGAGGGACAGAAATACTTAACCATTATACAACACATGGAGCTTGTTACAACACCTCCCCCACCTCCCAATTTTTCAGTTCTTTTTCTAAAAAAGGGCCTTCCAAATTTCCCATTTTGCTAAGATTCAATTGTCCAAACCAACCAGTCAGATGGCTTGCTCACCTTAATGGCACAGCAGTGCAATCCCTTCGCCATCAGGATGTAGACCAAGTCCCTAGTCAGACTGTCTTTGATTCCTAAAATAACATTGCCGTAAACATTTGGTACTTCCCACTGGGAGAGAAATGCATAGGACATTTGCACAGAAACAAGTTTTAGAATTCACATCACTGCTTAGAACACCATAAACAAACCCTAAATACTAAAAATAACTGTCAACTCTTGTCTTTACATCTAATCACAAGTAATGTATGCCTCATTTAGAAATATAATAAAAATGCCCAACTATCCTTTGTTCACACTCTGAATATGCAATAATTAAGGGGAGGAACAAAAAAAAAAAGACAAGAAATCTTTACTTAAATAAAAAGTCTTCTTCTCTCCTGCTCCCACTGTCTAATGACAAAAATTTAAGCTAAAACAATATTGCTACCTAGACAGAACACTAAAAGCAAAAGCTATGAAAACATCTTTTCTCATAAGGCAACCTCGTGATACAGCCAGTAACTCCTTACAACAAAGCTTATAGGTTCTGTTGTAATACTCTTCACACAGAATAGAAGTTTAGATATGTATCAGCATTCTTATTAAACCACCACTATGCAGAGAGAGAAAAGATAAGTCACCCTGAGGATCTATGAGAAAAGGTTTACTGTTCACTGCAGTATGATACCTAACCAGTCCTTGAATCAGAGTCTCTCATGACCACATGAACCGAGTTACCTTGTTAGAGATGGTCCAGAACTGCCGTTCTGAGGTCATACCATGCAGCTCGATTAAGATCTGGCGAATCCTCCAGGGATCCACTGACAGTATGAGCTGATGTTCAAGCTGGCCAATATTGACACTTGCTGAAGCTAGAAGAAAAGCAACCAGGTCTCCAGCACACTTCTACTCTGTGTATACAATTCTTTAGTATGTAACATTTCAATCAGAACATAGAACAGCAGACACATTATGCTTCCAAAGATCCAGCCATCCTTTAGCGCCCTTCCAGCAACACCTTGTGCTACCTTCCCAGCACCCTGACCTAAAGGGCAGTTGGAACCCTCCCTTCTCACTCCAGCAGCTCTGAGTACTCTTGCTGTAGTAAAGAAATAGGTTGAAGATCTGCATTAAAAGTGTGTTCCTACACTGCTTCAGTGAAAATACACATTGTCATAACTGGCTTAAGGTACTGCAAGACTGCATTAGAGCTGAAAAGGTAAGGTCTTCCCAGCTCCAGCCATCACCTTGCTAGCTTTGACTTGTGCAGCTGCACAGCCAGCCAGCCAGCTGTATTGGGAACAGCAACTGGTTGAAAAGATCTGTGTTTTACTTTGGCAGGTTTAAAACTTCATTCAGATGGCACTCCTGGTCCAGCTTACCACAGAGTCACATCATCATTTGTGTATGTAAGTCCTGAGGCAGGGTTCCCTTTCTGGGAACAGCTGGAACAGCCACATGTGGTTCAAACCAACAGGATACTCTCTCACTCAGTCACCTAGGACACATTCATTTGAGCTCATCTATTACTTGCTTGTGTCTCAAAGTGAGTGTAGCAACTACCTCCTTGAACAAGCAGGACATGCACCAACTAACAGGAAGTAGTCTCTCTAAAAAATTATCTCTAAACTTTTTTGGGAACAGACCTGCACTTAGTAACCTCAAGGTTTTCATCATGGAAACAGGGCACTGTCTGCTTATAAGTTATTGAAAATGCTCTGAAAATTACCTGGGATATCATAAAAAGAAGTCACAGGTTTTGTGCACAGGTTGATTCGAGGAGATCTCTTGCGCATTTGGTCAATGAGCAGCTTCCGCTCATCATCTTTCAGCAGTTTTATGAAAAGCTCATGAGATGAAATCATGAAGACAAATTGAAGATCTTCCATGCCCAAACACAAGTTTCTAAACAAACAAACAAACATGTCAGTACATGAGCAGGAAGTGCTTATTTCTCCAGTTATAAGTTCTGGAAATATTTATTGTGCTGTATTACATTACTTACAAAGTGCAAATTTGTATTATCTTAATATGGGTACATACTTGAGAAATGCTGCCATTTTTCTCTTCAATTCTTCAGAAGCAGTTTCCAAGTTTATTGACCCTGAACAAACCTAGAAAAGAAAGCAGAAAAGAACTAAGCAGCCCCCTTGTATGTTTATAATATTTAGTTACAGCCAGTGTTACTTACCAGCTTTCTGTCTCACAAATAATAACAGCCAGTAAACCTCCATCTCAACTGAGCAACAAAATTATAGAACCATGGAATGATTTGGGTTGGATGAGACCTTAAACATCATCCAGCTCCAATCACCCTGCTGTGGGCAGGGCCACCTTTCACTAGACCAGATTGCCCAAAGCCCCATGCAGCCTGCCTTAAACACTTTCAGGGATGGGGCATCCAGAGCTTCTCTGGGCAATCTGTTCCAGTGCCTCACCACCCTCACTATACAGAATTTCTTCCTAATATTTAATCTAAACTTGCACTTTCAGTTTTGAACCTATTGGCCTTGTCCTGTCCAGCAATGCCCCTGCAAAAATCCCTCTCCAGCTTTCTTCTAGTCCCCTTTAGGTACCTGAAGGTGCTCCAAGATCCCCTTGGAGCCTTCATTTCTCCACGTTGAACAACCCCAACTCTTTTGGCCTGTCTGCTGTTTTTGCTTTGTAGTGCAATTTTTGAATTTGGTCAAGTGCTGTTGGGTGGGAACCAAGTGCAACATTGTTGGGTGGTTAACCTAATTCATCTAGAATCAAACCAGTATTTCTGTTTTGCTCTGTGTAACCCTGTGATGACTCTGTTACTCTTCACTGCAGAGGTGAGACCAGCTCTCAAGAATTGCTTGTAAGCCAAAAAAAGAAAGATAAGATTTAACTGACAAAACTAGATAAAGAAATCTCAGTACAGCTGTGTGAAATAAGACTGTCCCTGAAGGAAACCTGATGAAAGCTGTCACCATCACACATGGTTCAGTTCCTTTCAACCTGTACACAGGACAGGATGTTTCAGGCAACTGTGATCTTCCCTCAGACATAATTCACATTCCTTTTTCCTATTCCTCTGGTATTCAGAAGCAGGGGTGCTGAGTGCTACACTATCAGTCAGCCTCACAAGATCATTTAGCATATGAGTTTAAAAACAAAGTATTTCTAAGTGCAAAACTGTAAGATTCACTGGGACTTTTTTTTTAAAAACCATCAGTTGAAAAATAAATAGATAGTTGAATTTAATTGCCAGCTTGTAAGAATTTTTTACAAGCATGTTTCAGTCCCAGTATGAGTAGTTGATGTAAGCTTCTACTTGCTCTGCAGTAGAGAGCACTGTCAGTTAATTTTTGCCACATGCTTGAAGAGACAAGCAAAAGAACTAGAGTCAAATTAATAAAATACATTTAAATAACAGCAAAGCTATAAAACCGTTAAGTTCTGTTGGAGCAATAACAGTTTCTTAAAAATCATCACTAAGAGTAATAGTGTAGGGCTCACACATAACAGCAACTCAGGATCACTTTACCACATGCTGACTTCTACAACAAAGCTGGTAAGGGAAAGTAGTCCTTTCCACAGGTACTTTTTCTACCCATTCCCTCTGCCTTGGAGAATTTGATTCTCTGTTCCACAAAACCAAACATTCAGCAATTTCTCCATATAATTTAACAACATCAGGAATAGCAACAATTTCAAATACAAGCTGAAGCAACAGCTCACCACTGGATCCTCCCCAACAGATGGAAACAGAACTATGAACACAGATGCAGAACTGATCACTGAGCAGAACTGAACTAACTGCAAACCAGCTGAATAATGTTTGAGAAGCTACCTTTCCCTGCTTCAGAAGTCTGAGCATCATTTGCAACAGTAATAGTTATATGAGGAAAGAAACCTCTCACTAAATACCATTTTCACTTCTAATTTTAGATTAATGCTTTACCTCAAGAAGGAAGTCTATTTTCTCTTTGCTGGGTTTCAGGAACAGTTGACAAAACTGAATATCAATTATTCGACCTTGTAATACATCGCAGACTGTGTTGCACACGCAGACTTTGAAACAGACTTCATCCAGAGCATCATTCCTGCATGAACACAATACTGAAGTTCACAGGACAGCTCTGACTAACAAAGAGTGGTATCACAGCAGGTGGAATAAAATTTTAAAAACCCAAACAGTAAAGTGATAAAATTAACTGTTACTGTTAATTCCATTTTTTCCATATACAGCCATAGTAAGAGCCAATCAAGGAGCTGTGGTGTGATGTAAAATGTAGTTTAGATTACTGCTAACAGAAATGAAGGCTGAAGTTTTGTGGATGTAAGCAGGTTGTCGTTAAAAGATTTTATATACTTTCCACAAAAGACATAACTAATGAAAATTGCTCTTCATCATCACTGAACACTGATCATTATTTAATGTCTCACCCTTGCTGAGCTTTTTGGAAGAGTTCTCTCAGCACTGATTGTCTGAATTGTTCAGGTAAACTGAGGGTTAGGTTATCTTCAAGAAAGATCTTCACTAAATCCTGTAACAAAAACCACAGTTGGAATAGTTAATGAATAAGCCAAAAGAAAACAGAAAATTATTTTATCTGGTAAAAATGATCAAACTAAGGGAAGCAGCTTGCATCCATATTTAATACTAAAATTCACTGAATAAACAGAAAGAAAACAAGTAAAAAAAAATTCTCTATCATCAGAAAAATCAAAGAATGAATCACAAAAAAACAAAACAAACTCGCATATCTAAGCAGCAACATTCCCTGAAAGCCAAAGAATTTGAGTCTACCTGAAAATCCCTTATCTGGCAGGAATTATTTACCATTGTATGGAATCCAAGATATTTTACTCTAATTTGTACCAGATTATGTTATATTCATAAACACACAGGATTTAAAACAGTATGTTAATGGTTAAATTACCATTTAAAATTTCTTAAAATCCATACCGGTTCAAAATATGGAATCATCCATACAGAATGATAAAAACCCCTCAAATATATGTTTTTAGGCATCCTACCTGATATTTGCCAGATTTCATACAGCTGTGGATTTGACTGTATGGAGTTGCCTGTTGAGATGCATCATCCGAAGACGAGGTAAGAACTTCACAAGCCTGACAATACCCAGCTAACCGTTCTTCATCTATGGTAAAATGAAGTGATGATGAGCCATTCTGAAAGGAAAAAATTAAATCAGATCTTAGTAGCCAAAGTATTGTGCAACATATATTTAATTCAGAAGCAGAGACTCACAATTTCCCCAAGTAACAGCAAAAGAACAAAAGAATGTGCACACTTTAACTAAAAATTGCAGTTCTGCAGTTTTGGAAATATGAAGCAAAAAGAAAAAGGAAGTATATCTTACTTACAAATTAAAATATACTTTGCCTATGTTCTAACATTTTAAAAATCTCATTTCCAAGGGAAAGTTAGATTAAAAAAAAATCGAAGTGCTGTATGGTTACCTTCCTCAAAAACACATCATCACCATGGACACAGGATGTACTGTTCAGCTGAATTAGCATTAGTACTGGAGATGTTATTTTTGCATTTTTTGTATCAATACAATTTGTGTAAAAGAATATTCATTACAAAATGTAGAACAAAGCAGCAATATTATGCAACCAATTAATATAATTTCAAACCAGGCACCACATGAAAAAAAAAATTACTGTCAAAACTTCAGGAATTTTCTTTAAAAACTCTGTACCATTAAGAGCTACTAAACTGCTAAAGAAGGAAGCAATAATTTAGACAAGGTTTTTTTTACAGAAAACTTAAATACACATGCTAAAAGAACACTTGTTACCTTTGCAATCAACTCCTTTGTTTTGAAAAACTTTTCCTTAGCCTTTTCATGAACAGCTGCATTTGTAGATCCTTGTTGGAAATAGATTGCACCCAAATCATAGCAAACCTGCAAACAGCATTGATATCAAACACACAGTCTTGGACATGATGTTTCGAGTCAAGATTAAGTATTTCAGCTCAAATGTTGCATGTACTTTAAACTATTCCTACTTTTATCTAATTTACCAACATACACTGCACACCTTACCCCACATACTTCAATTGCTTCCTCTTTAAATAGAGTAATTCTGCACAAGCATTATAAAATTAAAGAATGATTCTCCCATAATCATTTAAAACAATGCAATAAGCTGTCCTTGTTATACAATGGGTTATTTCAGGGGATTGAGGGGGAAAAAGTGGGAGGTTGGTGGGAAGTGACAACATTTACAATGGTAAAAAAGTTATGTTAATGTAAAAATGGAGCCAGTATTATCTCATTGCATTACAAAATAAAAACAAAAGACCACCAAAAAAACCAATTCAACACAGGGAACATTAATAGCAAAATACTGCAATTTAACTTGAAATTTTTACTTAACACTTTTTCTAAAGAAAGAGATATAAACTGAAAGCTTTAGTACAAAATGTGAGCTACCTGGCACTGGATCTCCTCTGCACTGATTTTCAGTCCAGCTGTGGAACTCTCTGTTTCTCCATTCACCATACCAGGTTCCATGGCCAATAAATCCAGAGTTCTTATAGTATGGACATAAAGATCTTTGTTTAATTTAAGTGCTCCTTCTAGGACCAGGATGGAATCAGCAGCTTGCTCCTTCAACTGTAACAGTTCAAATTCATTAAAAGAATTAACATCTTGGGTTTAACTCTGGGTTTAAGTTAATGCTACAATTTTAACAGTTCAGTATAAGGATAGTTTTAAAAGAAGTCCTTACACAACTATTCTCTTGCAATGTAGAACTGGCTTCTGTATTTCTTGTATAATAAAGAAATTCATTTTTACATGTAAAGTCAAGCAAAAATAAGAAGGGAAAAGAGTCTCACCACTTTCAAAATATTTTCAGTTAGTTCCTTTTCTTGCTGAATCTGGTTCATACTGTAAGTTAGACACAAGAGGTCAAGGGTTCAGTTATTTCAGGCCTGCATGTTATTTTATTTCATGTTCTAGATCACAATAATTAATTCATACTAAGTTTTGCTTAACTACATTTTGAACATCGTTATGCAGGACCACTGACTGCTCTTATCTATATCTGAAATACAGAACTATATAATGAAAGGATAGTTTTGGGTGAGAATGTGGTTCAACAAACCAAAAATTTGCAAAGTTATCACTGCCTTTTTTAAGATCAGATTGCTAATAGCAATTCAATAGCAAAACAATAATGAAGAAAGCTTCCACAGCCTCGAGTCTCATGAAGCTTCAACATTTAAATTTTCTCAAACATGTCAGGGGCAGAAGTGTATTAACATGTTTATGTAAAAATTTTTAAATATTTCAAAATTATTTTCCCACACAGATTTTTTTTTTAATTCAGATCAGACTCTGATACATATAGGACAATACAAGATTTTTAACAAAATGAGGAATATGTTTAATCAACATATTTAACAGACTCTCTCAAACAGGTATGGTCTAATGGTTAAACACAAAATTAACATTAAACATATGAAAAGTACCACTTAGATACTTCCAACTTTTGCAGAAATCTGTAATGTAAAAGTCAATTCCAAGGACACATTGTTACTAAAGCCTCAAAGCTTCTAGAAGGCAGAATGCAAAACTGATTTTAAATTACAAATTATTGCCCAATGAAGCAAATGAAAATACTTCATTATTTCTTAGGTAATCATATATAATGCTTCAAACTGGTGTAATAAAACAATCATATTAAGCAAGCTACTGTAAGTTAGGGATGGAAAAGAATGCAAGAAATGTACCCCAGCTAAACCAGAGCATAGGCATTTTGCCAGGGCAAATTATCCTGTCCGTTCCTCCCATGATTTTTCATGCCATGACAAAGCCACTGAGATTATAACATTGACAGAGGGGAACAACAGACAAGTATATGTATCAAGCATGTCTGGCAGGAAAGTAAGAATATATTTGAAATAAATCCATGTTACAACTAGACATTTTAAGCAACTGTATGTTATTAACATGATTTAATCCACTTAGAAATTACATTCCTGATTATAAAATACCCACGACATCCAAATTAATTAGATCTGTAACTTACACATTTAACTGAGGTGGACCAGGTTTCACTTGCTTTACAGGAAAACTACTTTGAACGATGGTCCTTATGGCCCTACATAGGGGAAAAATGAAGAAAATAATGGTATTAGCCTCAGAAGTGTAATAAACAGATTACAGGCCTCTTGATGATAGCAGTTTGCCATTTCAGAAACATTATACCATTAGCATACATCCTTTACTCAAGAGCACATCTAGTAGCTAAGAAATGCTCTTATGTTCATAAAAAGCTAAAAGACATATTATATTTATGAGACAAAGGTTCAAACCACTACCTTGACTATTTTTTTAGGAAAGAAAACCAGCTCTAGAATAGCTTTTCAGACTCAGCTCCTATAACCCAGCAACAGATCACAACATTATTATACCTTAAGATTCTTTCTCCTTCTATGTACAGTTATACAGACAGAAGAAAACACTGCTTTATTCTATAATGATCTCATATTATTGCCTTGCAATAATTTACCATCTGTTGTAGAGCAGTATTGCCATTGCAGTGGTTGGAGGCAAGCTGGACAGGTCTACATCCACATGTTTAGTTCCTGGGGGAACTTTGCTGATACACAGAAGTTCATTCAGCAGCATGTTCAATACAGGAACAGACAAGCTATTAAAAGATAAGAGAATCATATACTTCATAGAGTAAATCTACTTATGGAATGTTAAACAATAAACACTACTATTCAGTACTGGATTATTACTTAACATCCCATGGATGTTTATTTAGCATTTGAGATCAGGTATGTAAAGCAGTTATCAATATTAGCTGCATAAACTAAGCCCAAGTGGATGGCTGCCCTGACAGCTGAACTAGTACTCTGCACCACTGCATCAGCCCACACAGGCACCTTACCAGAATAATCCAGTCACCTGTAACAACAGCTGTTGTGGTTTGACTCCGGCCAGGCACCACGGGAGTCACTCGCTCACCCTCCCCTGCCACAGCTGGGCAGAGGAGGGAAAAGGAAAAAAATTAACAAATGTTTCATGAGTGAGATAAGGACCTGGAGAAACACTTCAAGGGCAAGGCAGGCTCAACTTAAGTTGCAAAGTGAATTTATTACTAACACAATCAGAGGATGATAAGAAGTAAAATAAGCCCTTCAAACACCTTTTCTCCCAGCCTCTCCCTCCTTCCCACAGACAGCACAGGCAGCTGGGGAAGGGGGGTTTGGTCAGTTCATCACTGAGATTTTCCTACACTGCCCTGGGAGAGGAGTCCATCCCCTGTGAGGCTGTGGGGTCCCTCCCACAGGAGACACTTCTGTGGGAACTTCTCCAGTGTGGGGCCACGCTCAGGAGCTGCAGCCAAACCGCACCTGCAGCTC
>VZRX01001907.1:2790-36921 GCA_013398075.1 Notiomystis cincta
AAGTCTTGAGACACTGAGAACAGTGGAAGCACTGGGAGATCTTGGGGCACTGGGAGCACTGGGAAGTCCTCAGGCAGTGGGAACATTGGGAAGGAGCAGTGGGAGCACTGGGTGAACTGGGAGGTCTTTGGGCACTGGGAGCACTGGGAGCACTGGGAGCACTGGGAGGTCTTTGGGCACTGGGAGCACTGGGAGCACTGGGAGCACTGGGAGCACTGGAAGCACAGGGAAACGCTGTCTCTGCTGTCCCAAGCAGGTGCCAAGCCAGGATTTTGGGGCTAGAAAGGGACATTTTGGGGTGAGTGTGCCCAGGACTCGGATGAGGGGAGCGAAGCATCCCCAGTCATTGCAGGAAGGAGCAAAGCAGCTTTCAGAGCACTGGGAAAAGGCTCCAGTGGAGACAGATGCTCCCTACACGGAGGGGCCATTCCCAGCAGGTTTTCCAGCGTCCCTGCACCAGCTCCCTCCGTTTGCAGAGCCCGGGGTGGCCGTGGGGAGCAGATGGCAGGGGCAGATGGGAGGAAGAGCCACTCTCCTCGGAATTACACAAACAAAAATGCATCAAGTGATTAAATCACGGCCCCACCGCTGGCCTGGGGGGAACAGGAATGTGCTGGGGTGGCTGCTCCAGGATGGGGAGCTGGGGGAAGGACCCAAGGTGGGGTTAATTTACCCCAGAATCTCCTGGGTATTAAAAATCTGTGGCTGCTCCATCCCTGGAAGTGTCCAAGGCCAGGCTGGACAGGGCTTGGAGCAGCCTGGGGCAGTGGGAGGTGTTCCTGCCCATGGAAAGTGTCCCTGCCTGTGGCTGGGGGTGGCTTTAAGGCCCCTCCAACCCAATCCACTCCATGATGGGTGAGGCCAAAGGGCTTTGGGCACCCACTGAGGGAGACCTGGCCCCTCCAGACCTGAAACTCCAACTCAAAGCAGAGCAGGAGACAGGGACCAGTCCTGGCAAAGCAGCCAAAATCCAGAGGTGTGTTTTGGAACAGTGTGGGCAGCTCTTGGCCAGACAGAGGTCGAGAGCAGGACCAGGCCAGGCCCTGAGGAGCACAAGGACTTTGACACACCACAGGAAGGAGCAATTCCTACCAATAAACCTGGGAATCCTCCCTGGGCTCCAGGCTTGGGCACTGGTATCAATGTTTTGGGAATGGGATTGGTCTGGAAACAGGGGACTGGTGAGGGGAGATGCTGCAGTGGTGTTTTCTCCTCTCCCATTTAAGAAAGGTTTGGACAGGGGGGTGGGATATGAGCAGAAAGGTGAGGAAAGGGGAGATGTTTGTGCCTTTGGGAAGAGATCCTGGAGGGCTGGGGCTGAGCACCCCACAGGCAGCTGGGGGACAGTGGGGGCCCCAAGGTGGGGGTGCAGCTCCCCTCTGATAATCTTCATCTCTGTTTTAATCCCCTGGGCATGAGTGACAGAGGCACAAGTGACGCAGGCTGATTTGAAAGCATCCCATTTCCGACTCCAACCTGGCCCTAAACCCACCTAATCCCCGTGCTGGAAGGGATTGCAGGAGGGAGAGGGAGGATAATGCCCGTGAGGGGGGCACAGGCAGGGGCATCAAACCCCCACGGGGTCCCTGGCACTGGGGGCAAACCCCCCCAGCTCGTCCAGCCTGGCTCCCAGCCCCTCCATCCTAAAATATTTTGGTTTAATGGCTGGACCCCCCTCCAGCCCCTCTTGCCACAGGGATGGGCACCACAGCTCATGCTCCCGGGGATCAGGATGTCCTGGGAAGCTGGAGCATCTCCTGGGAGTGCCAGGGCAGGCAGGGCTGGTCCGGGGCGGGTCCCGCTGGCCCGGAGGATTCTGAAATAGCCCCGAGCGCCGCGGTGGCATCTCCCGAAAGCTGCCGGGGACAGACGTGGGGTGCTGGTGGTGCCTGGCTGGGAGTTTCCCCTCGTTTTCCTCCTCCTCCTCCTCCCTGCAGGGATTTCTGTGGGAATTTCCTGCGTTGCCATAGCAGCCGTGAAGCCCCCGAGGTTTGGCTGCGGCAGAGCTGGCTGGGGTGGGGCTGCAGGGGACACCCCGGGAGGGGACACAGCCGTGTCCCTGTGCCCCAGGAGGGGTGCGGGGCTCCTCTGTGTGTCCCGGGCCTCGGCGTGGTCCCCTGTGGTCCCCTGGCTGTGGTCCCCAAGCTGGTGGGGTTCGATGATGCTCAGGGTGCCCAGAGCTCTGAGATTTGGGTCCAGCATCAACCTCACCGGCCCCAGGTGCCCTCAGGAGCATCCTCGTGGGTGGCACAGCAGGTGCCCAGGTGTGTCCAGAGTGGCTGTGGGTGTGTCCAGGGAGGTTTGGAGCTCAGCACACAACATCCCTAAAACCTTCTGGGATACTGGGGCAAACTGGGAGGGGAGAGGGCAAAGCAAGGGAGGCTCAGCCCCTCCTTGTACCAGTGAACACAACCAGGGGCTGCTCAAAACCCCCCAGACTCCTCCCCACTGACCCCAGAGCGTGTCCCTGTCCCCACGCCCTTGCCCCGAGGAGGACAGGGTGGGCCAGGGGCTGCGGGAATAGCCGGGGATTAAAAACAAATACCCAGATAATGAGGATCTTTGGTAAAAAGCCCATTTGTATAATTTAAACCTCTAATGGGCTTCCTGGAATACAAAGCCCTTTGTGATGCCCGATCTCATCTGGATCAGGAGCCGCTCTCCCGCTAAATCTTGACTTAGAACCGCGGGGATGCGGGGACGTTTCGTAACATTTCATAACGGAGCGGCTCCATCCCACGTCCCCGTGTCCCCGTTTCCCCACGCCCCCTGTCCCTGTGTCCCCGTGTCCTCACATCCCCGTGTCCCCACGCCCCCANCCCTGTCCCCGTGTCCCCCTGTCCCCGTGTCCCCCTGTCCCCGTGTCCCCACGTGCGGTGCCCCGGGGCCGCCCTGCCTCACCTCGCCCAGCCAGCCAAGGTCGGGGCTCCTGGGGACGCCCCGCTGGTCCCCGTGGGGCGCTGGCACCGGACACGTGCCGTGACACGGGGCTGGGCCGCGTTTTGGGGCACTTTGGGCACAGCTCCGGGGGTGGCCGCTCTGCTCTCGGGGCCCCGGGTTCTCTTTCACCGCCCTGGCAGCGTTTCCCTGCCGTGGACCCGGTTTGTCACCGTGCCCAGAGGGCCACAGGCTGCCCGAGCCGGGGACAGCCCGCGGCCAGGCTGTCCCAGTTCCCCCAGTTTGGGACCCCAGCTGGGCTCTGCTGGCGGGGCAGGACATGCCCAGGGCTGTTTGGGGGCTGCAGCTCGGCCCTGTTGTGTCCCCTCCCGGGGACTGAGGGCTGTGGAGGTGACACTGCTGTCCCGGGAAGGTCACGGCCACGCTGGAATGGCTGAGACTGGGAGGGTCTGGAGTCGGGAGGGGTCTGGACCCAGCCTTGTCCTTTGTCCCCCCGCCCGCCTCAGGGAACGGAGGGGTTAAACGCCATCACCAGTGCCACCAGTGCCACCAGTGCCACCAGTGCCACCAGTGCCACGGCCACGCGCGGGCCCCGGGCTCCCTCTCGTGGCGTCTCGCCCCATCCCACGGGGTGACCGAGGGACCCTCGGGGGCGCGGGGCCGGGACAGCGTGGCCGGGGGGGGCCTGGGCGGGGGTCTCCGACCCGGGGGGCTCCGAGCAGGGGGAGCCCGCTCCCCTCCCGGCCACCCCCGGCTGCCCCAACCCTGCGGGAGAAGCCCCGGGACGCTCCTGGGCGCGGGGCCGCGGTGCGGGGCCTGTCCCGGGGGTGCCGCGGGGATGTCGGGGAGTCCCGGGGAATGTCGGGGGGTCCCGGCTGTGCCCCCCATCGTCTCCGGGGGCTCCGCGGGGCCGGTCCCGCCGCGGTGTCGGCAGATGGCAGCAGCGGCTTTCGGCAGCGCCGGGATGCGGGGGCTCCCCGCACCTCCTGAACCCCCCGCATCCCCTGCAACCCGCGCCCTTTGCACCCCCTGAACCCCCTGCCCGCTCTCCACCCTGCGCCCCCCGCATTCCCTGCACCCCCTGCACCTCACATCACCCTCAGCACCCTCTAAGGATGGAGCTCAGCACTCCCTGCACCCCCAGCACCCCGCACATCTCCCCTGACCAGCACCCCCCAGGCGGGACTGGGGGGGACCAAGACCCCAGAGAAGCTCCCAGTGGGTGCAGGGAACCTTCCCCCCGAGGGTTTGGGGTGTCACGGGCAGGTACAGGTGAGGGATGGGGGTGACTGAGCTGCTCCAGGGGCACGGTTACACCTGGGTCACCGGCCAGCACCCCCCTGTTCCACAAAAATCCCCCCGGGCTGGGGCTGTCCCTCTTGGGGGACATCCAGAACATCTCTGCACGCGTCCGTTTCCCTCGTGGGCTGTACAGGGGCCCCCTCACAGTGGCCCCACGCCACGGGGCTGATTTAGGGACTGGTTTTGGCGTCACGGGGCCGTGGGCTCTGTGCTCTGCTCCTGCCAGAGCCCTGCCCAGCCCAGTGAGGGTGAGGAGGGACCGGCCGGGGCTGGGTGTGACGGGTGGGACAGCTGGCGGCCTCCCAGGTGTCCGTCTGGTGCTGGGAGAGGGAAGAGGAGCGTCTGCGGAGCCTGAGTGCGTAATTAGAGCTGTGACTTAATTGGCAGATGGGGGACGCGTGACGGGCGTCGTGTGACTGGAATAGCGATGGGCTGGGGAGGTGGAGGAGGCTCCGCACTGCACGGGGAGCCCCGAGGGGACCAGGACACCCCAAAAAGCCCTGCCCAGTGGTGGGCAAGGAGAGGGGACAGGGGAAGGACAAGCTCAGCACACAACATCCCTAAAACCCTCTGGGCTGTGTCCCATGGGCTCGGGGCCAGCCAAGACCTGAGCCCCTGGAGGGAACCTCGGTGCATTGGTGACATCCCAGGTGACACCTGCTGAGCATGGCAGATGTCTGGGGTTGGGAAAGAGCAGTGCTCCTCCTTTATTTGGAAAGGGAGAAAGCAAAAAGCCAAGGAACTGTGGTGTTAGCTGTGTTCAGCCTCTGGAAAAATACCAGGACACATCAGAAACCCTCCTGTGGGAGCCTGGGAGGCAGTGGGATGACAGGGACCGGTCTTCTCTCATCTGCCAGGAGTCACTGGGGCAAAACTCTGCCTGTCCATGGGCTGGGGCCCAGCCTCGGCTCCCTGCTGGCACAGGATGTGCTCCAGCCAGGCAGGGAGTCCCTGCTTTTGTGTGCCAATCCCTGCACCTCGCTGCTGGGGGACTCGGAATTCCCTCTGCCGAGACAGGGAAGCGCTGCTGCTGCTGGTGGCATGGAGGCACATCCTGCTGGGACCTCGGCCCTGCCTTCCTGGAGCTGTTCTGGTGCCGGAGCTTGAGTTTGTGATCCTGCCCCAGGTGTGCAGGCCACGGAGGAAACGCTGTCAGGAGCCTGAGCCCGGCGGTGTCTCCTGCCCAGCCTCGTGTTCCGGCGAAGGGAGGCCCAGGGGACGGAGCAGCCTGGCCTGGAGCCACCTCCCTGCAGGGCTGTGCCCAAATCCTGCTCCCTCCAGCCTGCAGGGCTGTGCCCAAACCCTGCTCCCTCCAGCCCAGCCATTCCTGCAGAGCTGTGCCCAAATCCTGCTCCCTCCAGCCTGCAGGGCTGTGCCCAAACCCTGCTCCCTCCAGCCCAGCCACGTGTGGTTGGATTTGGGGGTGTCCCCGAGCTCAGTGCAGGCAGCTCCAGCGAGGGTCTGACCCCTCCTCTCCATCCCAGGGCTCCCACTCCTCCCCTGCACCTTCTCCAGCGCTGGGTGATGAAATTTTAATCTGCTGCCAGGCAGGAGATGAAAGGGAGGCACCACAGGCATTTCCCTGGGATGCAGCACGGACACAGCACCTGGCACAGGGAATTGTCACCATCCAGGCTGGGGAAGGAGGGCTGGAATGGCCAGGGCTTGGCAGGACAGGCTCTGCCAGAGGCTTTTTGGCTCTCCCTTGGGTGCCTGTTGCTTGTCCAGAAAGGATCTCTGGGGACACCGGGTTCTCCTCTACTCGAGGGGACCCCTCAGCTGGGGGGTCCCTCAGTGTGCCCCCAGCACCCCTGTGCCTGTGCATGGCCTGGGAGAGGGTGCCAGCACCAAGCCCCCTGATTGCCTCCCCTCTTCACCCAGCTGGAGGGATGAGCAGAGAGAAACCATCAGTCTATAAACCAAACCGTAGGGACCAGGTTTGGCACGGATGTGGGGACCCCCGGGAGTCCCCACCACAGCCGGGCAGGTGGCAGATGAACACCTAGGACAGACAGACAGACAGTGAGGGACACACAGCCCTGGCCCCACCGCCTCCCACCCGCAGCCTGGCCGGCTGCTCCCGGGCACGCCTGTCCCTGGGGGCTGGAATTTGCCCCCCGTGCCCGGTGCCACCCACCCCGTGCCCAGGACACCCCACTGCTGGTGGGGAGCAGCAGAGGGGTCACAGCCGGGTCCCCTCTCCAGTGCCACCCAGCTGAGCTGGGGACCTGGATTCTGTTCCCATCACCAGACAGCATCAATCAGAGGGTGCTGGTTAATTAACCTGGAACACGGCTAATTCCAGAGGCTCGTCGCATCCTCTTCGCACGGGATTCAGCGCCTGGTGCCTCGCAGGGGCTGTGTGACGCCCCGGCGGCGACACGACCCCGCTGCTGTGCCCCGGGGCTGCTCTCGGCTGGGAGCGGGACCCCCGGTGCTCCGAGCAGCCCCCGGGAGGGCTGTGCCGGGACCCCGGCGGGAACGGGAGGGGCGGGACGGGGAAACTGAGGCAGAGCCCGGGGCCGTGCTAGGCGGGGGGCCCGAGCCGCCCCCGTCCCGCCGCCCCCGGGGCCGGGGGAGGGACCGGAGCGGGGCTGCCCGGCGCTGCNCCGGCGCCGCGCTCCTGCTGTGCTTCAGCTACGCCGGTCTGCGCCCGGTGGAGGCAGGTACGGGCGGCCGGGCCCCGGGAGCGGCTGCCGGGGCTGTGGGGAGGGGGCTCGGTGCGAGGAGAGACCCCCGGGGGGAGCAGCGTGAGGGGACGGAGTTTGGGGGCGCGGGACTTTGCCGGGAATTGGGTGCGGAAGAGGCGGCGGGTTCGGACGCGCAGCCCCGCGGCACCGGGGGCTCGGGCAGCGCCGGCTCTGCCCCCGCCGTGTCCCAGCGTGTGCGCTCGCAGCCGGGCATCCCCGGGGAGGGCGGTGGACATTTGGGAATGGGAGAGGGAGCGGAGCCCCTCGCCCAGCGCCGGGCAGGGGCAGGGGGAGGTTTGGGGCACCTGAGCAGCGGCCCCGGGGCTGAACCGGAGCGGAGGGGGCAAAGCCAGGTGAGCTCTGCTCTGGCAATGCCCCTTCCCGGCTGTCCAGGGCCCAGCCGGGCTCTGCTGGAAGCCCTGTGAGCGCTGGGGAAGCACCGTGGCCCCAGAGGAACCACGGTGGCCCCAGAGGCACCACGGTGGCCCCAGAGGCACCACCTCTCCAGGGGCACTGCACATCCTGGCCACGGAAACCAGGCCCCTCTGAGCTGAGCAGGTCACCTGGACTGGGGGATCCTTGGTGAAGTGATCCCCATGAGCTGGACCTAATTTTGGAGCTACCAGGATGGACGCAAGTCCACTCTTGTCTGCACTGGCCCCAGCACCCCCTGTGTGGGTGTAAACTGGGCAGCGCTGGTGGAGCTCCCCAGCCCAAAACATCACCCTCCCAGGCAGTCGAGGGCTGTCTCCTTCGATGGCTCCAAGATGTTGGTGGAACAGCTGCTTTGATTCACAGACTGCTGATTGCCAGGATATCTTGCATTCCAGGAGGCTGGGGGTGATTATTAGGGATGCAGAGCCCCAGGGAGTGGAAATTCCTTCACTCCAGCCATCCCTGGAAGTTGCTGGAGTTCCATTCGGCCTCGTCGGGGCTGCAGCAAGCCCTGGATGCCTTCAGCTCTGCCACCCTTCCTTGGCCTCTGAAGTTGCTGTTTCACAACTGCCAGATCCGGGGAGATTAATGAAACATTCCCAAAGGGAGGGAGCGACGAGGAAAACACCGCGGCACAATGGAGGCGGCTGCAGTTGTGACAGCACTCAGGGTTTTCTCTAAACTGGGCCACTTCCCTGCTCTTCCTTATCCTTGAATCACCTCAGTTGGCATCCGAGAGTAAACAGGGAGTTGTGTCCCTGCCCATAACCACCTCCTGCTCCTGCCTGGCCCGTGAGGGGTCTGTGCCCTGTTCCTGGGAGCTCACACCGAGCTGTGTGACTCTGCTGTGGTGCCACGCACCCCCCACTGCCTCCTCCTCCTGTGTCACCCGTGCCAAGGGTCCTGACGAGCTCCCCCTGCACCCAGGTGAGGCAGAGACCTTGTGCTGTCCCTGTTTTCCAGGGCAGGAACAGAGGGATGAGGGCATGGAGTGATTTTCCCAAGGTCACACAGAGGTAGCGGCAGCGTCACCACCAGCTCTGTGTCCCCAGCCCTGCACAAGGCCACCAAGGCACACAAGCCAAGAGTCACTGGAAAAGCCCATGGGGAGGAAATCATTCCTAGCAGGAAGGAATGGAGGCTCCAGGGTCTGTCCCCTTTGGACCCAGAGCTTGTGTGAGCGGGTTTAAAATAATTCCTGTCACGGAAGATTAAAGCCGTTGTTCCCAGGAGGGGACTGGTGCAAATTCCCCCCTGGAAATGCCAGGGCAAGGGCTGGTGAGTGGCACTGAGCACAGGCCCTGCTCTGAATTCAGGGATTTGGGCCAGGCAGGACCATTTCTTGCCAAGGTGATGCCAAGGTGAGTGAGGAGAGGAAGCAGGAGCAGGAGGACGAAGGTGGCTGAGAAATAATCTCCACACCAACGCTCTTTGGCAGCCCCCAAATCCCCCCTGTGGTGATGCCCTCCCATCATTCCCACTGCTGCCCACTCCAGAGGGTCACTGAGGGAGCACTTGGGATGCTTGGCAAGTCAGGAATAGGATTTAATTTAGCCACAGCCTTGCTCTGCCAGCAGCCCCCTCCTCGTTAGGCTGAGCTAATGAAGAGGAGGGAGCTGGGCTGGGCTCGGGGCACTGCTGAGGGCTCCAAGAGCAGCAGGTGATGATGGAAGACCCCAAAATAGGCCAGGGCCCCTGTGACTTGCAAACAGCCTTGCTGTGAGGTGCCAGCCCTCAGAGCAGCTCGGTTCAGGTTTATTTTTGTGAGATGGAGAGCAGAGGTGACACATTGCTCAGGTGAAATCTTCCTGCCAGCACAGCTCTGGGCCGGCTCTCAGCACCTGCACAGCTCCCAGTTTGAGGAGCCCCTTCACAGCTCCCTCACCTCAGCTGCTCGAACTCCCCTGGCTGGATTCTGGTCACTGCTCAGCTCTGAAGGGTGTCCTCACCCTCTGAGCCACTGCAAACCACCCTCACCCCCTCCCCAGCCTCGGGGGGCAAGGACAGCAAAGCAAAGGTGACAACCTGACTGCAGGTGCTGACTCCGAGCTGGATGTGCTCCCCTGAGCCCGCAGAGCTGGGATCACCCAGCAGGATCAGGGTGAGCAACAAGCTCAGCACACTCAAGAGAGCAGCAAAAGGTCTCTCAGCCCTTTGGAAACAACAAACCAACCCATTCCAGCCTTTCCCCCTGTCCCAGAGGCCGGGAGATTCCTGGCTGGCTGATGTGTGGCGTAAGCACTTTATTGATTTCTCTGTTCGGCGTAGGAGGGATTTAATTGGGATGTGGAGATTTCTAACCCCGGTGTCAGGCTCTCAGCAGGGATGGTGCTGTGAGAGGCAGCCAAGGTTGAGCCATCCTCTTCCAAAAGCTGTCTCCTGCTGGGAATATGCTTGTGGAAAAGGGAGATTCCTCCCAGAGAGATGTGCTCGCAGACATTAACCACGCACGGAGTGCCATCCGTGTGCTGGTCCTGGATACATCCTCACCCTTTGGATGTTCATTGCTAAACAAACTCTTGCTGGTTTATGAAGTGCCCAGAAGCTGAATTAGGGCCTGGATCGAGTATAATTCAGTTAAAAGCAGAAATGCATTGAGCAATGAAGCTGCAAATCTTTATGTGAGCAGTAAAAAGCAGGATACGAGAGCAGAGCTGGGTCGGGAGCAGGCAGAAAATCTTGGGAGAGGTCTGGTGCCAGCATCCAGCACTGTCCAGGAAATTCCCAGGCTTCCTCACCCCCTCTGATTCCTCAGATACTGCAGAGGTGTGGGATAAGAGGAGTTGGTAAAGCCCGTGGCACCCAGTTCTCCATGGATATTTGGGTCCTGGATAAAAAATGTCACGATGGCAATGACTCTGCTCCGAGTTGGCAGCATTTAAACCAAAACTGTGGCATTGTGGGGACCCAGGAGAATCCTGCCTGTCTCTGGGACTCTCCAGGGTTCAGATATTCCTTCCTCCTGCCCTGAGGAATTCCCAGTGCCTGGCTGGCCACAGTCTCTGTGCTCCCTGAAAAGGCTCCGTGCTCCCTGGCAGCATTTGCAGTGGCACGTTTGGGCAGCTGCTCCCTGGGGAATGAGCCATGGAGCCAAGGGGTGGGCAGGAGGGGGCTGGTGGCCTATTAATATCCCATTTTTATAGGGAAGTGGGCGGTCAGCAGGAAATAATTGCCTCTTTCCCAGCTGAAGAACCACCAGTTGGCCTCTCTGCTCTTTGAAATTGCTGGATCTTAGCAAACAGCCCTGCTTCCCGTGGGGCTGGGAGAGGGATGGGCCCTGCTCCCACACATTCCCCTGGGGCTGCCTGCATTAAAACCCTCGGGAACGCTGAGCAATGTGCCAGCCCTTCCTACACACCCCATAAAACCCACAAGCAATTACATCCACGGATGGGATCCATGCTGGGAGGGCACAGAGAGGCAACAAAAGCACCTCTGAGTGGATTCATGCTCAGGGATTGGGCAGAGGGGCTGGTAGAATTTTAGGGATGTGTCCTTCCATCTCCTGCATCCCCAGGGGAAGGTTGTGCTGCGGGAATCAAAAGTTACTGGGGTTAAAGGCTGGAATTCACTGCTTCCTGCAGAAAAGGGCAGGTGGAAAGCATGGAATGAGCTGGTTCAGAGCCTCAGCTCACCAGACCATGTCCCTGGGGCTCTGAGGCAGCCCAAGCCTTTCCCAGCAGGGAAGGAGCTGCCTGGAGAGGAGTTAAGTGAATTGGAAAATGCTGGGACTACAGCACAGCCTCAGCCATGGAGGATGCAGCTCCAAGCTCCTCCATGTGAGTGGAGCTTCTGGGAGAGGAGAATTCAGAAGGTTTTGGGGAGATAAATCCAGGAATGTGCTCTAACCCCAGACCTGGAGCCTGGACTTGGCTGGCCTGAGGTGACCTCCAAGGGTGTGACATTTCCACAGGTTCTTCCTTTCCTTCAGTGGTGCCTTTGTGGCCCAGGCACCTCCCCAGTCCTACAGAGACACCCTGAGGTTTGGACACCCCAATATTCAGCATCCCCCCCATTCCCAGGTGACAGCAGCACCTTTTCCCTGCACTTTTCCCCACCCATCCCATCCCAGCTACAGCTCCCATGGGACACCCAACTCACAGGGAAGTGTGTGGGCTCCTCTTCCTCGTGCCACTTGTGCCTAAACGAAGCCAGGGATGAGTTGTAAAGTGTGTGTGGGGTTCTTCTCTCTCCAATTAAAGTCCAACAATAACGAGGAAAACATTTAATGGAAGGCTGGGAGGGGTTCTCAGCATCTGGGAAGGGATTAAGGATCATCTCCAGGGCTCAGGATTTCTTGGTGCACAGAGGAGGCTCCGACCTGCTCCTGCCAAAAGGGCCCCAGGTGCGGCGGAATCGGGGAGGGCTGGGACACACAGGCCTGGGGGATGGAAGATTTCGGAGTCTGTGGGAAGGAAAAGAGATGGGCTTTTAGAAATCCTCACTTTTTAAACTGCTATTCATGTTTCAAAGTCCTGATTTCAGCTGAAATCACCAGGGTTTCCCTTAGTGAGGGGTGGGGTGATTTCTGCTGACATGAAAATGAGGATATTTTTCCAGCCAAATTTGGCCAAGCAGATCCTCTGCCAGTTTGCAGGGTGGGATTTGCTCCAGCATCCTGCACTGGGATGAAGTCAAAGGAATCTTGCACCATTCCCTTAAGGAGCAGGCACGGAATGTGCTGCCCTCAGCAGCTCTGGAGCAAACAGGCAGGAGAAAGACTTGATCCACATCCCATTCCCTGCTATCCCTGCAGCATTCCCACCCTCTGTGCCTGTTCCCAGAACACCAGGAGCTTTCCTGGCTGCCACAGGCACAGAAGCAAAGTTTCCAGGAGTTGCACATGGCTCTGGAAGGAAGGAAAAACTTGGATTTGGCACCTCAAGGCTCGAGCTGCCGACCCCCTGCAGCCAGCTGGGAAATTACAGAAATTACACCTTTTCCACTTGATCTCAGCCAGGCTGGCACTAACAAAGAGCTGCAACGGGGCCAGGGAGCCAAAAGTCGTGTGGAATATCTTGGAACAGTGTTCTAGATCTTAGGAAGTCATGATCTCATCACTCATCTCCTGGGAATGGGGAGAAAAGAAAACTCATGGATGAGAAATGTGGTTCCAAATTATTCACTCAGCTCTGGGAACAGCAAACTCATTTTCCTGGGTTTGTGTTTCAGTCAAGCAGGGTTTAAGTCTCTTTTTAGTGTTTTTATGCTGGTTTGACACCACTGATCTGGGTGTAGCTGCTCCTGATCCGTGGCAGTGCAAGGGAAGGCACACTGGGATCTGCTGTCCTGGATTCCTGGATTTTAGAGCTGCTGACTTCACTACCCCATCCCTGTCTCAGGTATTCCTACAAAGAGGAGCTGTAGAATGTTCCTGACCACCCACTCCAGGTGACTTCTCCCTCACCTCCATCCAGATTCTGGTTTTGGAGGCTCCAAGCTCTGGGTTTCAGCTCTGCTGAGAGTTTCCCTCCTGCCTCACAGCTCTGCACCCTCTCCCACCACTTCCCAGAAGAGTTTTTTGCTCTCCCCCAGCTCTTCAAGGTCTTCCCAACTCCCCCACATCTTATGCCATCAGGAAACTCGGACACTTTTTATGCCATGCCTCCCTCAAGGTCACAAATTTCAAAGGGGACCCGGGCACTCCGAGTGCTGTTCCCTTTTCCCAGCTTTTCCCGTGATCTCTGCTCTCTGTCCCTATGGGGGTTAATTCATCTCTTTTCAAAAGCCTCCTCCAACTGAAGCTGGCTAAATCAGTGATAGCATCTAAAAAAAAAAATTAAAAAAATAATAAATTTAGCTCCTAAAAATACCCAGGGAAGACAACCACGCCGGGATTGAGTGGTGCAGCCGGGAAGGGCCAAGTGCTTGGCTGCAGCTGGAGACTGTTTTGTCTCCCATCCCTCAACTCCGTCATGTCCTCCGTATGTTCCAGCAAATCCATCAGGCATGACTCACAGACCTTCCCTGTGCACATTCCTGTCTGCTGACTGCCCCTTCCTAAAATTAGACTCGACTTTTGTTGGTTCAGTCACGGGGGAAGGTGAGGAGCTGCAGACCCACGTCCCTTCCTTGTGTCACAGCCGCCTTTGGAAGGGACTTTTATTCCAGGATGGGGAAGGATGATGTGTCTCCCTCCTCGGCTTGTCCTTGGCCCTGCTGCTGCAGGGGGGGTGAGGATGATGGGTGTTCCCGTTCTCCAAGAGCATTTGTGGGGAATTCTGCCTCATTCCATGAGGGCCAGGCCTTGTGAGATGAGAATACTCTGGGTCAATGCCGACTCCATCATTACTCCAGGGAGGAATGACATCCCTCTGGATGGAATAGGGAATCACAGAGACCTGCTGCTCTTCCTGAAGTCCCAAATTTGTGCAAATTCAGCTATTCTGTGACTTTTTTTCTCACTGAGGGATTCACTAAAAGCAGTCTGGCTTGTCCAGACCTCCTATTCCTAAGGGTCTCCCTGCTGGCTGTGAAAGGAGTGAGGGATCTCTGTGCCAAGTGACCTTCAGCTGGGGAATTCTTGCTCCTGTTATCCCTCTGTTCCCAGAGGAACATTCACCAGGAGTGATGTCAGACACTGACACTACAGCTTGAGTATTTTCAGCCCTATCCAGGCGGCTGGGAATGGTCATAAATCCAAAAAGTGTCACTGGAGACGGGCACAAGTGCACCCCTCTTGTACTGGTGACCTGTCCCAGCCCCAAAGGAGTGCTTTTAATGAAATAAAAGTATTAATTACTTATAAAAGTTGGAATAAAATGACTCTTCCTCACTCTACTGACCTCCTGGGGCTACTCAGAGTATTCACTGCTTTGGGTTCAGGGCACAAGCTGAAAATTGTGAATTAAACTTGACCAGAGGAGCAGGAACTGAGTCCAGCTGGAAGGGCTGTGCTGTAAAACCTTCCCTCGAGATGCCAGGAAGGGCTTTGGACTGGGCAGCTCCCTTGGGAAGAGGCTCCTGGGGAGATGTGCAGGAGCCCAGCTCCCCTTGGCAAGGCTGGGGTCATCCTGCTGGAAATTCAGCTGTGCTCTGGAGCTGGGAATAAACACAGAGCCTCAGGCTCCTGCTTTCCTGGGCTGCCCTTTCCACTTTCCAACATCCACAGGAGCTGTGGCTGCGTGTCCTGGCAGCTCTGAGTGGATGCTCTCTGGATGAGCTCCGATATCAGCCGTGAAAATGTTGTGGGAATCATTTTCTGCCAGGCTTGCAAGGAAAAGCAAAAGAAACACTCCTGGCTACTCTGCTCCTGCATTTCAAACCTCCAGAGTGCTCATCAAAGCATTCCATGTGCACACTTCCAAGGCAGAGCTGGAATTTCCTCCCAGCTGTCACTGTCAGGCTGTAATAGGGAACAACAGGGAAAAAACGTGGCTGGGGAGGATGGGATGAATGAGCTGCTCAGGGCTTGGCTGTGGGGTTTGAGAAATTCTTCCCAAGGGTCAGGTATGTCACACATGGAGTCGTGGAATGGTTTGGAAAGGACAGAAGGATCCCACCCCCTGCCATGGGCTGGGACACTTTGCACCATCCCAGGTCGCTCCAACCTGGCCTTGGACCCTTCCAGGGATGGGGCAGCCACAAACTCTCTGGGCAAACTCCACCACCCTCTCAGGGGAGGATTTCTTCCCTATATTTAACTTAGATTTCCCCTCTATCAGTCTGAACCTGTTGAATGTAATTCCCATCCTCTGCTGACATTTCCCAGCTCCGCCCTGGGAACTGAGAGCTGGAGTTCCTGCAATTTCCAGGTCATTTATCCAAACTGAATCCTGAGGAAGGTCCTTTTCCTGTCTCCTGCCCCTGTAAAGGCTCTGCTCTCCCTCCTTGCAGACAGCCCCTCGGCTCCAGTAAATGTCACAGTCAAACACCTGAAAGCCAACTCGGCCGTGGTCACTTGGGATGTCCTGGAAGACGAAGTTGTCATTGGATTTGCAATTTCCCAACAGGTACCGTGCCTAGAATCACCCAGCTTCAGCCATTTCCATCTCCCCCCAAGGTCCCCTCTGTGCCCAAATCCTCTGGCTGCAGTTTAAGCCCATTCCTTCTCGTCCTGTCCCTCGTGGTCCGGGCGGGGATTTTGGCTCCCCCTCCTCTTTGCAGCAGCGAGTTGGTGGCTGCAGAGAGGGAAAGGATCCCGATGGTTCTCCACATCCACGTGGTGGGCAGGGCAGGAATCAGTGGCCTTAGGTGAGAGCAGTGCACACAGGAGGCCTCTCCACCACTCTGTGCTCTCCTCTCTCGGCTTCCAGAAGAAGGACGTGCGGATGCTGCGCTTCATCCAGGAGGTGAACACCACCACCCGCTCCTGTGCCCTCTGGGACCTAGAGGAGGACACTGAGTACATTGTGCATGTCCAGTCCATCAGCATCCAAGGCCAGAGCCCTGCCAGTGAGCCAGTCCTCTTCAAGACCCCCAGGGAAGCTGAGAAACTAGCCTCTAAAAATAAAGGCAAGTGTGGGTGAGTTCCTACGTGGCCCCTGGGACACAGGGCTCTGCACAGAGGAACCAGGGTCCTGTGTGGTGAGAGCAGCTGGGAGAAAGCCTTGGGATAAACACACTCCTGGGGATGAGTGTCCTCTCAGGGTGTGCTGAGGGTGCCCAGCAGATGAGGCTGGAGGGGCACAAGGTGACAGGGAGATGCTGCTGGAGGTGGCTGCTCCTTCTCCCATTTCAGATCGGATTTAATGAAGTGAGGAGGAGAAGGCTTCCAGCTCTGTGTCCTGCTCCCTATGAGTGGAGAATTCCAGGGGAAATTCCTGGCCAGCCTGTGAACTCACACAGAATCAGCCCCTCTGGATGTCCCTGGGCACACCACAGAGCTCATAGGGCACTTGCAGGATTCACAGAGCCTCCCATGCCTGGATTTCAGTGGAAAAAAAATACCCAGAGGCTCCCACTTTTCTTACATTTTCAATATTTCTGCCAAATCACAGAGAGCTGAGGTTAGAAAGGACCTCTTGAGATCACCCAGGCGGGGTCAAGCAGAGCAGGTTGGCCAGGATCACATCCAGCTGGGATTTCAGTATCTCCATGGAGAAAATCAGGCACTTCCTCACTGGCAGCTCCTTCCCTTGTTCCTCTTAAGCCAAAGCAGGCTGATGAGGATTTTCTGTCAGCAGGAATCCTGCTCCAAAGAGGGCCTGGCAGTGCAGGGCTGTGGGGACACCCAGGGCCCTCCCTTCCTGCTGAGGGCCCAGCCTCTTCCAGGGCTTTTGGCCGTGGTTCTGAGGATGTGAGTCCTTGACTCTCTTTATTAAACTGATTTGGAGGCTGTAAATCCTGAATTGCTGTTTATCTGGAAGCACTAAGAGGAGTGCTGCTCCTTTCCTGGGGGCCTGAACTGTAATCTTCTTAATGCTTTCAAGCCAAGGAGGCGAATTACGCCCTGCAAAAAGGCTCTGCTCCTTCCTGAATCCCAGGGCTCCGCCGAAAAATATCCTGCCAGGCTCTCCCTGCTCCTGAGCTGGAACTGCTGGAGCATGCAAGGCTTTGTGACAGGCACAGATGGCACAGACAGGGACAGGGACAGCAGGGAGAGCAGCCACGGGGACAGATAAAGTGTGGGCTCACCCCGTGGCAGACCCTGTTGAGCCCTGTCCCACTCGCCCCGTCCCCCCAGGATGTCACGGGAGGAATCCTGGAATGCCAGACTGGTTTGGGTTGGAAGGGACATAAACTCAGCCAGTGCCACCTCCTGCCATGGCAGGGACACTTTTCACTGTCCCAGGGTGCTCCAAGCCCGTCCAACCTGGCTTTGGACACTTCCAGGGATCCAGGGGCAGCCACAGCTTCTCTGGGAAATCCATTCCAGCCCCTCCTCACCCTCCCAGGGAGGAATTCCTTCCCAAATCCCAATCCAAGTGTCCTAAGGAGTCTCAGGAGTGTCTCCCTGCTGGCTCTGCCCCTGCCTGGGGTCGGGGTCACTCCCAAGCCAGGGTCTGAGCTGGGGTTTGGGTCTCACGGTGTCTCTTTCCCCCTGTGCAGATGAGGTGACAATGAAGGAGATGGCGAAGAAAAACCAACAGCTGCGAGCTGGGGAAATTCTCATCATTGTTGTGGTGTTGTTTATGTGGGCAGGTCAGTCCAAAGTGTGTAATATCCCTGGGACATCCCTTAGGAATGCCTGCCTGGCCTGGTTTGCACGTGGAATCGTGGAAAAACCTGGGAAGAGACCCTTCCTCCCACAAAAAGCACAGAGTTCTCAGCTGTAAGGGCACCTCAAGCTGGGCTTTGCACCTCAAGTTTGGTCCAGCAGGAAGCAGAAAATGGATTTGATGGAAGCAATTCCCTATGGCTAATCCTGTAATCTCTTTTTTTTCCAGACTGCCCTGATTATGATGCCCTCAGCCACAGAGTCATGGAATGGTTTGGGTTGGAAGGGACATAAAGATCATTTTGTTCCACCCCAACCTTCCACCAGACCAGGTTGCTCCCAGCCCTGTCCTGGAACACTTCCAGGGATGGAGCATCCAAATATCCAACAGGATATGCCTTGAGTCCTTCAGATATTACAGGTTGCAGTAATTATCTGGGTATTATATGACCCCAATGCTCAGGCAAAACAGAGATTTAAGAGTCTTGCTCTCCACACCCACTGACATATTTATATTTATATTTATATTTATATTTATATTTATATTTTTGCATATCTTGAGACTGGACAGCAATTATTCCTATAGCAAATAACCACAGGAAAACCTCAACGAAATTAGAATTCTGATTTCCAGAACCTCAAGGCCATGATTTTTTTTCAGCATTTATGCCATGTTTTAGTTGTGCACGTCCAAATTTCAATGCCCTGCCAGGGAAAATAATCACAAATAATTACATGGGGTGACAGAACATCTGATTCATCCCTGCTGTGGAATAATCTGAGACTCCCATCAGCTGGGAACAAAGAATTTGCTAATCCCACAATTTCCCTTCCAGACAAACTACATTTAAAAAGGAAAAGAGGTGTGGGGAGAATCTCTCTTCACCAGTGCAAAGTCTTAATACACAAAATCCTCCTTCCAGCTTTTAACCTGTCCTGAATGACAACATTTGGGCAAATCCAAATGGAACCAGCCCATACCCAGAGCTCTGGACTGAGCCGAGCCCCAGCTCTTGAGTTTCTGGAATTTTTGACGGCATTTTGCCTCTTTGTGCCTCAGTTTTACCCAGGAAAACCACACGAGGTGTGGCTGTGGCAGCTGTTAACTCCCTTTCTCTTGGAATCAGCCATTTAGAACGAATTCGGGCCACTGTGTTTATCAGCAAAGCCCAGGGGGCAACACTCACTTCATGGAGCACTTTGTGATGTGATGCTGGAAGATTTAAATATATTTCGTTATTAAGGAAGATTTTTTCAGGGAGGGAAAAGCAGCATCTGCCTGGATCTACTTCACCTACGTGCCTGGAATCCGCAGGCAGAGATGTTATTTGGTGGAAACATCACATAAAAGCTTCTCAGACAGACATTTGCAGTCCTCTTACGTGCCACGGCTGCCCCTGCTTCCCTCTCCACGTGCCTGGGTGTGTGGGGGAGGAAATTTCCACTCGCAGCCTTGTGCCGCTGCCCATTCGCAGGTGCTGGCAGATACAGAACGTGTCTCTCCTCTGCCAGCTCCAGCTCCTGCTTTTCCCCCTCCAGAGGACAGGGATCAGAGGACACAGTTTCACAAATTCCAGGAGCTCCCGCGCTCGCTGAACCGCGGGGTTGGTTTTGGTCGAGGTCCAAAACGCGAGGCTTTAAAACACTTCAGAACAGCCAGGCTGGAATAGAATTAATCTTCTGCCGTCCTGTCTAACGAGTTTAGCATGGAATTAGGGGAGGAGGCAGAGGGCTGCCTGGCCGGGGTATGGGAGAACTGGGCCAGAAGGGATCTGTGATCTGTGCAGGCCGCTGAGCTCGCTGGTGCGATCGCTGCCGCTTTCTCCCGGCAGGGGTGATCGCCCTGTTCTGCAGACAGTACGATATCATCAAAGATAACGAGCCAAACAACAGCAAGGAGAAAGCCAAGAGCGCCTCGGAGAACAGCACTCCCGAGCACCAGGGCGGGGGCCTCCTGCGGAGCAAGGTGAGAGATGGGGAAAGCAACCGATTTGTGCTGAATTCACCTCCCAAAAAAGAGCGGGATGTGGGAACACCCTCCGCACCCACGGCTCTGCTGAGCAGGACGGCAGCGCTTCACTCCCACTCCTGCATCCTGAGTGGCCCTGAGAAATCAGATTTTGAGCCACGTTTCTGGATTATTTGAGGAGGGAAAAAAAAAAAATAGAATTCCTTGGGTCCTCCTCCAGCAGCCCTCGTGTGGCACGTGGCAGAGAGGATGCTGCTCTTGGAATCAGGGAGAGTTAATCAGCAGGAGTGAGGATGGTAACACAAGATGTTAAAGTGTAAATAGGTCAAGCCTTTAATTTATCCCAACTTATTCAAATTCATTTCACTTCCTCGTGTTTCTGTTCCCATTCCCACCGTATTTATTTAGTATTTTAAATAGTTCGCTGATTTATGGTGGTTCCAGAAGCAGAGATGAACCCCAAAAGCCTAAACCATCAACTCTGACCCTTTTTCATCATCAAGAGGGGGTGGGAATGAGAATTTTCACAAAGCACGACCAGCAGGCTGCACTGAGCTCCGATGGGATTTTTCCTTTCCATACATCTCGTTCTCCTTTGTTTTCTTTCCTAGTTTCCAAAAAACAAACCCTCAGTGAACATCATTGAAGCATGACAGCCTGACACCTGAGAGATGGACTCCATCCCTCACTCTCACTCTGCCTCTGAGCCCTGATGACTGAGGAGGTGAAACGTTGTCGGAGCGATTTGGAAAACAAGACCTCGTGATTGTCACTCGCTGGCATCCACCTCCTCATCCGTGTTCTGCAAAACATCTGGCCAGGAAGGGAAATCCTGCAAAAAAAAACCAACAAAACAAACCCCTGGCACCCAAACAAAGAAGATGGAGAAGAATCAGCGATGCTGGAGTGATCCGTGACTCGTGAATCACCTGGCTTGGAGCAATGTCTCACACGCTCCTTTTCCACCCTCACGCTCCATCTTCTGGGATGGTTTTCCTGCTTTGTTTTTGGGGAATGCACAAGGTTTTGCTGTGTCTTTCTCTGGTCTCACTGGCACTCCATGCCAACAGTATTCCCAGGCATTGGGCTCATCCCTCTCCGAGCAGGAGCGAAGGGAAGCTCATGGCAAACACCACTGAGAAGCCAAATTTTGGCTGCTGTGTGCTCTGGCCTTGCTTTGTCCATTGATGTGTGTGGTGTAACACGTCTCACAGGTGGGTTTTTCAAACAGAAATTAACAAAAAGGCATCCCCCAGTTTCCATTCCCACCAGGAGAACTTCCCTGGTTGTTCTCCAGCCAGGCTGCAGCACATTTCCACTGCTGCTGTCTCTCCTCTCTCACACTGGTGCTCTTCACCTCAGAAAAATAGGGGAACACTGAGGCACAGACCAACATGAGGGGACACCAGAAGCTGTTACTTAGCTTCCAGGATAATTTCAACCATTTTCTTTGTGGTATTTTCAGCTGGGCCTGAGTCCACCACCAATGGGATAAAAAAGGTCCATTAAAAATGTAGCCAGTCAGCAAAAAAAAATAACAAAGAAAAAGACAAAATACCTGATGATATTGGTTGCTATGCAAGGTCTCCAGGGGCAAGAGCTGTTTATTGTGGAAGGCTCTGGGCCTGAGGAGCCTTTTTTTGAGGGCTTAAGTTCTTAAAATGCTTCTTTTAGTAAAGTTTCTATGTGGGAAGGGCTGGTTCTCCTTACACATCCTGTCTGTGCCCTTCTCCTGCCGTTGGAATGGCAGGAGTCTGCTGGAGACAGCCCTTCCCAAAAAGGGATGAGGATGGATGGGAAAGGGGCTGGGCTTCTCCTCTCTCTTAGGAAGTGCTTGATGTTTGTAAGCTGACAGGATCCCTGGGGATTGCTGGTGCTCTGGAAAGCTGGTAGATGCAGGACCATCACATGAAAAAGATTTACTCTTTGTAGTGTGCCATGGGGTATCTGTGTTTGTTTAATTCCTCCACAAGACCACTCCATCTGCACTAGGGGATGAGGGCAGGATCCTACTTGTTCCATCAAATGCCAACAGAGGTTGGCCTGAGGAAAGTTTGGAGCTGGTCACAACAAAGCTGCACTCACAGGAGCCCGGGCTGGGAGTTCCTGGGGAGGAACAGCCTGGCAGGGAGGAGCTGCCATCTCTCCTCTTGCACTGCCACCAGCCTTTCCCAAAGAGAAAGGCACTGGGAAGTTCTCCTGCAGATGTGCTGGTTTCAGCCAGGCCAACCCAAAGGTCCCTCCAGTGGATCCTTTGCCTGAATATACTCTTCCATCACCAAGAAGGAGAGGTCACCACCTCTGATACAGACAGAGCAATAAACATTTTATAATGTACAATAAAAGATTAATTAAAGGCATCTCTTGTGTCCTTGTAATGCCTGAATTTAATTATTTCATATTTACCTGCTTTCAGCAGCACACCCCCCCTAGAATTGGGGGACTCTGTATTTCCCAGACCTAAAACCTAAACAAACCTACAACCTAAAATATTTTCTCAGTGTCTGGGTGGAGAAACCCAGGGAGGTTCAGAGCTGGCTCTGGCTGCAGGACAAAAAAAAAACCAACCAAACTTGTACCATAAATAGCACCCCAGCCCTACCTAGCAAAATTCTTCAGCCACGTCTGTTATCTCCCAAGAAAGAAATAGCATTTGGAATCCACAGCCCTACAAAGGGAGATTTAGGACAGATGGTACAGCATGTGCAAAACGATAAGGGAGATGCTCTCTCCTAATCCTGGAGCAGACAGCCCTTGGAGAGCTGCTCCAGAGGAAACTCAGCCTGGTAATTTGGCAGGTTGAGGGGTTGTGTGGCTGTTTTTAAAGCCAGTTGTCCCTGGGAATTCAGGCCATATCCCCCTTTTTTATTTTCCCTCACAGTTGTTGTTCCCTAGGGACAGGTTTAAGCTATTTCACTCCTGACAGAGATGTGATCACTCCTCTGGTAGAACAGAATTAAACTGGAAGTGTCAGCATGGGGCAGAGTTCAATATTCCCACCATGGAGTGGCAGGAGGTGCCAGGGTTATTTTGATGCCCCATAACTGCAGGCTTGGAGAGTAAGAAAATGTTTTTTGTGAGGAGGAACAAATGTGGGCTGGCAGAACTCAGCTCACACAGGGACCCCAAACCACCAGCTTCAAGTGGAAATTGTTCAGCCACTCCAGGTTGAAGTGATGGAGTAAGTCCACACTTTAGGAAAAGGTTATAGAAGAAAGTTACTCAAAATGCTGCTGTTCTGAGGGTCATAATTGCTGTCTGGGTATTAAATTCCAGTGTAACCCATGAGAGTCAGACACTGGCACTGTGTGAGTCCAGCCCTAAAACCCTTCTTTAGAACAGAGACCTCGCTCCCACCAGCAGCTGCCAAAAGATACTCCTGAGGTGTTCTACAGTCAATAAAGGCAAGAGATGAAGCAAAAATAAACCCAAGACACACTGAGGGAAGTCATGCTGGGCCACAGCAGAACACACCCTACAGACCACCCACGTCCCCCCACGTGTTTTTGCCCTGCCTGCTGATTTTGACTCATTGTTGGAAGCGGGAGCTGGAAAAAGGAGGTTTCAATAAATACTAAAAAGCAGCAAGTGGGAGTGGGCTGCTGTGCCAGGGATCCCAGGGAGGCCGATTCCCTGCTGATCCCCGAAAGCAGAGGGAAGGAGCCCTCCCCAGCTGGCTCGGGATGAATCCCGCTGATTTCCAAGAACCAACTGAGCAGAGGCTCGGGGCACAATAGGAGCAAGGAGCTGCAAAGGGAGCCCTTTGCCGGCGCTCCCAGGGCGTGTTTCGAGTTAAGCACCGCTCGCCCCCCTCCTTCCAAGCACTGTAATGTTATGCCTACAAGTACAATTTAGCCAATAGATTCCTCCCCCACGAGTTTAGGCAAGAGGAGCCGCGGGAGGAAGTGTGGAGCAAACAATCCTGCACAGCGTGTCCTTCCAACTCACAACACAGCCCCAGCCGCTTGTCACCCCCTCCCCCGGGCCACCAGGCACCGGCACAGGCTCCGTGCTCCGAGGGAAACGGGAACACGAGGCATTCGATTCCCTGGCACTTCTCTAGAAGCCGAGGAGGAAACACCTACACGGCACAAAGTGTTAGCACAATCTCAGCTGGTAATGGCTTTCTGGAGGAGATGCAAAGCGAGAGGAACAGGCTGCTGATGCCAGCGTTTGCCAAAGACCCGAAAGGTGACATCACTCCAAAGCCAATGTCACAGCTGCACATCCATTTTCCCCAGCAAAAACACCTCGGCGAGGCCTGAGCTTCCCGAGGAGAGAGCTGAAGATGACACCATATGTTCCACCAAATGTAATTTCCCCCAGATTTGCAGGGGGGAAAAAAAAAAAAAAGCTTCCTAACGATGTGTAATGAGCTATTACAGCCTCGTCTGGAAGCAGAGCTGACCAAATTCAATCAGCTTTCCAGCATTTGTTAAAAAGCTGCCTGATCAACATGCTTGTTATGCTAAAATATCTTCTGTTTCCTCCACAAATCTGGCGCCTATTGAATTGTCTGGTGACCTCGGGGATTAAAAGGATGCTGCTCCCCCTTGGTGGTGCTGCAGCCCACACGTCTGCAGGAAAAAGGAGCTGGATTCTCCTTCAGCTCCTGCAGCAGCTTCAATTTTGGTTAAGTAAGTTCCAAATGAAGAATCTTCATTATTAGTGACGGAGCCGGGGAAGACACAGCTTGAATTTCAGATTCCCAGATGGAGGCAGCAAAGCTGGCAGCCAGGAAAAACCCTCTTTTTCCTTGGAATCTGGACATGCTGGATGCAGAGCCATGGAGTGGCAACACTGGCAGAGCCCCACTTTGACACATTTTTCAGCATCCTTGTCCTTTTGAACCTCCCCACTTTTAGTGCCACCAACTGCTAAATAAAACATTTATATCATCCAGACCCATTCTGCACCTAAATACCCCTTCAAACCAAAGGGAGAATATTATCAGCTTCCATTATTTCCCAGTTCAGGACGTAATTTCTTCCTCCTCACAGCACAAAAGTAGGGAAGAAGGGGTTAGTTTTTGAGAAGAAGGCAGAAAAAACCACACACACAGTGGTTTCATTTCAGTCTCATTTGTTTTCCAGCTGCTGTTGGCTGGCTGCAACACATTGATGAATGTTATTAAATTTTTAATTGTGAGGCATATCATCAGAGCTCATGCAGGGCTTGCACAAAGCAGTTTTATTCCAGTTTTTATTGATGTCACTGGGTTCTACTACAGCAAAAATCATCAGCAGGGCCCTTGGCTACTCTCTAGCAGCAAACACACAGCAAAACACTTTGTCCTTCCACCAAGGCTTCGTCCACAGTGCCTCCCCTCCCCTCTCCACCATTCAGATGTGAATCATTTGCAATGTCAAAGAAGGAAATTTGCAGCACTAGAGCTGCCCAGAAGCTGAAACCCTTCCCAAAAGGCAGAGCTGTTCCTGGCAGAGTTTTACATCCCAAACACCACAAACCCCTCCTGCCTGAGCTGCTCATCCCAGGGGAGCTGCTCTGGGACACAGCACCCCTGGAGACACCACCAGCACCTCCCTGCCATGGTCAGGAGCTGCCTGCTGGGAAGAATTTCCATCCCTGGAAGTGCCCAAGGCCAGGCTGGAGAGGGATTGGAGCAACCTGGGGTAGTGGGAGGTGTCCCTGCCCTGCCAGGGATGATCTTTATGTCCCTTCCAACCCAAACCAGTCTGGGATTCCATGGATATCAGGTGAAACTGCTCTCAGTCCACAGGTAAAGAATTCCTTTCCCAAAGAACCTGATTTCTGGGAAATCTGGTTGAAAAACAGTACTGACAACTCTCACATGCTTCCAAGGGATTTCTCCTTCTCCTTCAATGCAAAGCTCTCTGGGAATAAAATGTACAGAGGTAAAAGTCACCTGAGAGGCTCTGGTGGCATCAGGGACCTGACATCCCTGGAGGACATCACCAAGCCCTGACACTGGCCATGCCCCAGCCCCAAAAGTGCTGTCCATGGGTTCCTTCCTGCCTGGATCCTGTGATATCTGGGAGTCAAGTGAAGTCAGGCTCTGCTCCAAGCTTCCCTGCTCATCCTTTGGACAAATTACTTCCATTCTCCCTGTCTCAGTCATTCAGGGCAGGGAGAAACTTTGGTTTTCCAAATTCACTTCCTCCTGTCCCACTCTGGGTGCCACAGAATAAAATCTGTGAAGCACAACGCTAAAAAATGTCAGTACTGAGCCTAAATTTTTTATTTCTTGAAGATCACATGAGCCAAAAGCATCTCCAAAAATAGTCAGATTACTATGATAAAAATATAAGATGATTTGCTCCCTGAATAAACTTAATTTGCTCTCCAAAATTCCACCTATAAGAGTCACAAGGCCCTGCTGGCACCCCTGGGAAGAACATTGGGAAGATCAACTTATCCACCTCCAACTAATTTGGATTTGCTCAGTAGCACAGGAAAGAAGAAAAATGACATCTTAAAAGGCTGCAAAATATTTATAAACTCAAGTGCAAATCTCATTAAATGCTTTTAGAGAAGAAGTTACAAATGAAACTGAAAACCGCTGCAAACCAGACCAGTGAACACCTCTAAATGCAGAACAACCAGCACAGTCCATCAGCAGCAAAATCCAATGGGATTACACTGCAAGTGCTCAGGAATTCTCTGGAAATCGTGGTGTTTGGCCAAGTTCTTGCTCACCCACTTTGTATGGGTTGGAATTTGGGGAATTTCTGCAAAAAAAGTCAGTCAAAAAGTTAAAACAAACACGAGAGGAGCTTTTGGATGAGAGGCTGGAGCTGCAGCATCTCTGAAAACAAATCTCCATTTCCTTGGGGCTCACAGCTGGTACCTGATTTTTCTTGGTAGGAGCTTTTCAAAGTGAAACCACATCCTAAGAAAACACCTTGAGAAGTGAGAACATCAAAGTTCCTTTCAGGAATTCTTCCTGGTGCTTCATTCCCTTCTTTGGCCCACAGCAAAGGCTGAAGGTTCAACCACAGGCAAACTTCAAACAGAAAAAAAAGGGAATTTTCCTCACAAAGTTAAATCCTCTCATTTGCACCTTCTGAAATAGCAAGACAAAACCCCACAAACTTTAGGCAGCCTCAGAAAAGCAAGATTAAAATCCAAACTACTTCAAGGGGCTTGGTTATCTGCAGGCCTCAGAGTGCTAAAAAGCTTTGCCCCATCTCTGTTTTGAAAAAGGCAACTTTGCTGCCTTGTTTTTCTCTCATTTATGCACAGGGATGAGCCTAACTCAGGAAATCACATTTTGAAACTGCAAAACCATCTGGTTTTCAAAGCAAAATCCAACCACGGGGGTCACTCCTGCAAAACCACTGTCCAAACATGTGGTTTGGAGCAGGAATTTCTGCCTGGCACCCCCAGAGCACACAGAGTTTTCTTTCCACTGCTCAGCAAGAACAGGCAGTGACCAGAAGGGCTCAGGGAAAGGCCAATTCCCTGGAATATTGCCCTTGCTGAAGCCCATCCTCTCAGCACAGCACAGAGTGTGTCCTTGCCCAGTCCAAACTCCAAGGTTTTTCCATCCTGCAGCCACGTGATGGATGTGAATCACAGCTCCTTCCTGGGGAACACGGCGTCTCCTGAGCAGTCCCAGGTCTCCTTCATAAAGTGCAGGAATCAGCTCCTATTTACCCAAGTTCTTGCCAAAAATTGCCACTTCTAAAAGGGATTTTTAGAAGGGTTCTTGAGAAATCCACAGATTGTTTGGGAGGATGGGAGGTTCTCCAAGGCAAGCTCTCACCGTACACAGCAGCTCCCACTCTCTGCAATAAGTGTAGAAGAAATCACCATTTTTTTACAGATTTGGAGCCTTCCTACATCTCAGTTCCCTCCCTTGGCCTTCTGAGTCAGAGGTGAAGAGGGTCATAAAAACAGAGGGAACATTTCCTGCTGCAAGGGGGGCACCTTTCACCCCTGAGGTGAGACAAGGAATTGGGCAAACTTTCACCCTGACTCACTCCAGGAAAAGACTGGAGGGGAAGTCCCAGGAGCAGACTAATCCCAGCAAATATTTGGAGAAACTTATCCCAGTGCCTCCCATCCACCCCAGGGCTCAGAGTCCTTCTGACCTGAGGAAAGGGGGCTGGATAAACTGAGCTGCTACAGAACAGTGCTTAAAACCTTTGGAGTTTTCTCCTCAGGCACATCCTCATTCCTTCCACAACAGCTGAGACCAAACTACAGATTTAGGATGAGGTTTTCAGGCAAGTTCCACTCATTTGGAAAGCAGGAGCTCTGATTATTTCAGAGAAGCCCCTGGACCAGGAGCATCACACTCTGAACCAGGCAACTTCTCCCCACAAACCTAGAAATCTGCTTTATCAATCCTACCCCATCCCACATCTCTTGAGATTTAGGGTTTGGAGGTGGATTTCATTTGCTTTGAAGTGAAATCTCCCTCCTGAGCTCAGCCACTAAATGTAGTTCCTCCTTTATGTCAGCACAGCCCCAGCCCTGCACCTTCCCTGCCTGCTCTCCATCCAAGCAAAATTAATTTGGGCAGGTAAAAACTGCTTCAAGATAAAGGGTTTTTTTCCCCCTCAGCCAGCTCAGCATCAATCAAGAGACCAGAGCCTTTCAAGGCAGAGTCTGCTAGCAAAGAGTTCATTTGTATTTCACAGATTTGTTTCTCCATATGTTCCTTGACACTGCTCTCCCTTTCCATCACCTTAAACACACTGTCTGTTTTTTTAAAGATATTGATCTTTGTTATTACAGTAAAACCAGATGGTTTGTGCCTCTTTATAAGGTATTTCCTTCTCCTCTCCCTTTGATTCCACGGTGATCCAAGGAAATAATTTATCAGGTTTCTGCCAGGTTGTGAGAAGTCTGATAAAATTTTTAAAAGCATCAAAAACCTCTAGCAAACACACCAAGCCTCAAGGAGAGCTCCTGATGGAGTCCTGGTTTGGGGAAAAAAAAGGATGGAGGTCAGAGAGGAGCCAGCTCAACTTCCCAGAGGTGCCTGGAGCAGGGGAAGGTTCCCTGCTCATGGCAGGGGGTGGAACAGGACGATCTTTAAGGTCCCTTCCAACCCAACCCATTCTGTGATTCTGCTCCAAATAACAGAGTTTTAGGAGCCTCATTATTTGTGTTGTTGATACAGCCCCAGAATTGCCAAGCAGGATCTCATCAGGAAGGAAATAATTCCATTTACTGCTGGATAAAGGGCAATAACAAAGTGCAAATGCTGACAAATGGTCAGCTGGCAGAAATCTTGTGTGGTCAATTATCAGCCCCCCATTGCCAAGCAGATGCTCAAATCACATCTCATTTTTACATCTGCTCCAGCACAGTCTCAGCAGCATTTAAATTCTTAGGGGAAGCTGCAAATAAATGAATGTATTAGGATTTAACAGCATCTAGAAAGCAGAATGAGAGGAAGCACAAGTAAACCACGGGGTTGTCTCCCAACACACTGGAGATGGCTCGATGTGAGAAGTTTATTCTGAATTTCAAAGGATTTTTTTCCAACTAGTCAGTGTGACTTTTAGCACTCAATCACCCAGCATAAAGATATACATGAGATATATGCAGATATATAAATGAAAAATGGATTTTTATATGTATTTATATGGAAGTTGTGTTTATGTATATGAAAGTTGTATTTCCTGCAAGTGCAAGGCAATGTGCAGATGAGGGAAAAGACAAAATCTCTGCTGTAGCCAGCCTGGAATTCCCTCAGACAGCACAGCAGCAAGAGCCAGGATCCAAGGAAGAACAGACAGATTACGTAAAAGATGGGATTGCAAAGCAAACATTACCCTGAGACAAATGCCAGGAGATTTGCAACTCAAAACAGAGCTGAAGATTTGTAGCAGCAATATATTTGTTACTGCTTCCCAGCAGGAATTCCCTTGCTGGCTCTAAACCTTCCTTCATGAATTTCTTGGGATCACTCAGCATTTCCTATGCAAATGACACACCCAGGACACTGCTGCAGATGCAGGTGCAGGGGAACAGCACCCAGGGCACTGCCAGCCCCCCTGAGCAGGTTTTCATCTGGGGCAACTGGGAGAGCCCACGCTGTCTGTTGGGCTGAATTCCAAGCCTACAGCTATTTGGAATAAGAAAGGTTTGCACTAATAAGAAAATCAAATTGTGTGCATCACAGACAATGTTCTTCCCCAGCTTGGTTTCACTCGTCAGCCTGGCTCGTTTAGAGCTCCTGCCTGATTTTCTGTGACTCACAACATACGTCTTGCATTTTTAATTTGAAAGCAGGAGAAAACAGGCCATTTTAGCTTTCCTTGCCTCGTCCCCCCTGCATTACTTATGCTGGATTCATCCTCTGGAAGCAGCCCTGTGGCTATGCAGCTGTTCCTGCTGCCTGCCTAAGTGCAGGCTCCACACACAGAACTGTCAGCTTCTTCTGCCTCGCAAGAAATGGCAATTATTGCACCCATGAACACTCAAAATAACCATGGGGAGCTGTGGCTGGAAGCTACCAGAATATTTTGCCTCTCAGAACACCCCAGTCCTACCCATCAGCTGCCACCCCTGAGCTGAAATCCAAACCTGCTCTTTGCAACACCTTCCTTTGCACACCCCCACAGTCGGTGGCTCTTGGATGACACCACTGAGGCAACACAGAGAAGGTGTCAAAAATAAACCCAAATCTCAGCACTTGAGCTCAAGATTCCCACGGTTTGAGCCCAAATTTCAGCACTTGAGCTCAAGATTCCCATGGTTTGAGTCCAAATCTCAGCACCTGAGCTCAAGATTGCCCCAATCTGAGTCCAAATCCACTTGAGCTCAAGATTGCCCCAATCTGAGTCCAAATCTGAGCACTTGAGCTCAAGATTGCCGAGGTTTGAGTCCAAATCTCAGCACCTGAGCTCAAGATTGCCCCAGTGTGAGTTCGTAGGTTTCAGGGAGGTGCTGGAGTCCTGGAGGTGTCCAAGTCTGAACTGGATGTGGCACTCAGTGCTCTGGGCTGGTGATAAGGTGGGAACTCCATGTTCTTTGAGTCTTTTCCAATTTTGCTCATTCTGGGAGAGTTGTGAACTGACAAGACCAAATTAATCCCCAGCAGAACGAGCCAGACTCAGCTCTGCTTTTCCCAGGGAATACAAACCTGCTTTGGGTTTTTTTTCCATACCAAACCCCCTTTACAATATTTCCCAGAAATCTCTGAAACTCCTCTGAGCCAGCCCTGGAGCCAGACTGGTTCCTGTGCACAGAACAAGGGTCACAGGCACTTCTTAATTCCCCTCTGAAAACAAACACACTCCAAACAAAGGATACAAGTCCAGCCAGCCAGGATATCAATCTTTCCCTCCCCACCAGCTTCATCCCATCCCAGCTGGGGGTTACCTGAGGTAATAGCCACACTTTTCCTCACTTGGATTGGCACAGCCTGGAGAGAAACGTTTCTTTTGCTCAGCTTGCACTTCTGAAATGCAGATCCGTTGTTTCAGCCTCAAAAATAATAAATAGTGTTAATTCTTTCTTTAGATTATTTCTTAAATTAGGTTACAGTTGACAGAGAGGGCAAAGAGCCCTGCAGAATTATGGCAGGCATGACATTCTCGTAGTGCTGTTCTGGGATGGAAAAATAAAAATAAAAGTATTTATTTGAATAAAGCTGCAAAGATCAAACACGCTGAGAGCAAAGCAGCTGAGCCACCCGGCAGGTCAGTGCCCTGCCGACCACGCCGGGGAGCCGCGGGGAGCTCTCAAAAGCAGCTTTTTCACACCACTCAAGGCCACGCTGAGAACAGCAACGCCCAGAACGCGGGGAAAAACCCCTGAAGTGCCGCCTCCAGGAGCGGGGAAGAGCAGGAGCAACATCGCGATCCGCTCTGCTGCTGCCACCTGCAGGGAACAGCGCCGGGAGGAGCAGCCGGGGAGCCGGAGCGGCACAAAAATCCCCTCTCCTGCCTGCCCAGAACTGCCTGACCCGCCTCCTTTCCCATTTCCCGGTATTTTTTCCCCTCTTCCAGTATCTTACATAAAATATTTATTGTTTCTCCACTATTTCAGTGCAGCTTAATTTAAAAATAAACTCAGCAACACATGACCAACAACCTGGTGAGGGAAAGAGCTGGGATGGCTTTCAAAGTGCAGATTTCCTAAGAAATTACCTTTCTTCCTCCTCCTGTGGGACAGGAATTACTTTGCCACCTTTCTTCCCACTGGTTGTCTCTTCCTGCCCAGTCTGGCCTAGAGCTGTGTCATTTAACTGGGGAAGGGAAGGAAAAAGGGGATTAATGTGTAATAAAAGTTTTCCATGTAAGTTTTTATATATATATAAAATCCACTTGAAAAACCTCCCCTGTGTAAACACAGCACTCGTGTGCACATGGACAAATCCAAAGGGATGGGATTAAAAACATTCAAGTTACAAGAATTAAGATGTGAGTTTACTTTAGTGCTGCCTGGTGGCTGCTCAGCTCCTGTGGATTCCCCTTCAGCATCCTCTGGAGAGCCTGATTTCCACGAGGAGCAGCTCGTTGGTGCTTTGGGAAGTTCTTTCTTTGGTGGCAGCAGAGATGCTGGACTCTCACCCCCTGTGCTCTGCCCACGGAGAGGGCCAGACGAGGGCACGGCTCTTCCTGGGCAATCCTGAGCCAGGCTCTCCTGGCCTTTAGGCATCACCCCTTCTGAGGATTTTTTGGGAAGGCAGCTCCCAGCAGCTGTGGAGTATCCCAAGCAATCATCAATCATTGCATCCAAGGTTTCTCTTTCCAGGTTATTTTCCTCCAGAGCCTCTTCAGAGCAGGCGGCGGCGAACGGGCTCAGGCTCAGGAGCTCCTGCAGGTCAAGGTCCAGCTCCTGCTGCAGCTGGGCCCCATCCAGAGCAGCACTGCCACTCAGAAAGCCAGGATCACACCCAGGACCCGCTGAGGGCCGCTCCTGGGGCTCCTCTGCTTCCTCTGAGGCCGCTTCGCTGAGCGATGTCCCCGCAGTGCAGCCGCTGCTCTCGGCCCTGTCGCTCTCCTCGCTCACGTTCAGCCTCAGGTGGCTTTCAGCAGCGAGCTGCTGCTGCTCAGCTTCCATGGAATCATCTGCCAAGATTTCCTGGATCTCCTCCTCGGTGTAATCAAAGGGAGAATTCCCCTTCTCGCTGCCTGAGAGCTCCAGCAGGGAGTCATCGAGCTCGCTGTCGTCGAAACACCTGCTGGTGTCCAGGGAAATGGCCACGTCGTTGTACCTGGACCCCAAGAAACTCGCCCCCAGCTCGTCCTGCCCACTCTCATCCAGGAAAAGGGAGCAGCCAGAACCTGGGGAAGGGCACAGGGGATTCCCTGCTGGATCTGGAGTGCTGCAGCCATGGCCCAGCACGCAGGCTTTCTTAGCTGACTGCAGGGCCTGAACCTGCCCCGCGGAATCCGACAACCTCTTGGCCCTGGGAGCCGGCTCCTGCTTCAGTTCCTGCCACAGGCAGAGCCCAGGGGAAGGAGAAGGAGGGGAATTGTCTCCCATGGTGCTGGATCTCTGCTTCCAGCTCTAGAGGCCTGTGCTGAGGCTCATCAGCTGCTGGTGGCCTTTGATCAGCCCTTTCAGAGGAGGACCCAGCAGGAGTCAGCTCCGACCTGCCAGCAAAAGCGACATCCTCAATAAAGGAACTCAGCTGCACCCCAAAGATGCTGGAATTTAACAGGAAACACTCGTTGAGACACCACAATTTGATCTCTTGTTGGCTGTTTTAGGTCCCAAACCAATCCTTCCCCCCTGAGTGTTCCCTCAAGCAGCGCCAGTGGAAACCCCAAGGACTGGGAAGCCCCAGGAGCTGTGCCCTCTCCTCCCAAACTGCTGCCAACCACTCACAGCAGACCCCAGGAATCCCAAATTACAGCCTGCAATTGCTTGAGGCATTCAACAAAACCTCCCAGAGTCTCAGCCCCCACCTCCCTCCTTCAGAGATAAATAAACACATTAAAAATCTATTTTGGGGCTGGGAAAAACTGAGCAAAGGAAGAGGAACCCTGTGAGGGAGCAGGGGAATTAGTCACTGAGACACACAAAATTCCCATTATAATCCCAGATCACCAGATAAAAAAAACCTTCCTGTGAAATTCAATCGTTTCAAAGTATTCACAAACAAACCCTGTTTTCCTCCTGAATGAGGACTCATCCCAAAAGGAATCTTTGGACCTGAAAGCTTTGCACTTGACTCTCACCCAGCAGGAGAATTTGGACTATGGGAAGGTATTTCCTGTCCTCTTTGAGCAAGGTTTAAAGGAATGTCTTTTGTCTTTCTGTTGCTTTGAGTACTGTTTAAAAAAAGGGAGGGTTACACACTCCAGGAATGAAACCTGGGCAATTCTGCTGCTTCCTCTTGTCACTCTGCCTAAATAATGAAAATCTGCACTGTTAGAACGGTGCTGTAGGAAAAAATCACCTCAGGGATCAGCTGAGTGAGCACAAAACCCACACAAGAACACGTGTGGGTTCAGTGCTGTGGGGTGTGGGGGGCTGATAATTCAGCTCCTGAGCAGGGAATGGTTTGGGTTGGAAGGGATGGAGCTCATCCAGTGATAGGGACACCTCCCACCACCCCAGGAGGCTCCAAGCTCCATCCAGCCTGGCCTTGGACACTTCCAGGGATCCAGGGGCAGCCACAGCTTCTCTGGGCACTCGGAGCCAGGGCCGCCTCATCCTCACAGGGAGGAATTTTTCCCCATTATCCCATCCAACCCCGCCCTCTGGCAGTGGGAACCCATTCCCCTTCTCCTGTCTCTCCAAGCCCGTACCCAAAGCCCCTCCCCAGATCTCCTGGAGCCCCT